>CM074727.1:173674123-173884123 GCA_037306005.1 Rhinophrynus dorsalis | reverse complement strand
ATTAGGGGTTCATACCTCCCTAGTGTCCCTCTTTAGGAGATATTAGGGGTTCATACCTCCCTAGTGTCCCTCTTATGTCCATTTGGAATATTGGGAGGAAGGGAATTCTGTGTACTGTAAAGTGTCCATAATAACAAATGATGCAGTTCTGTGGCGTGGGGGAAAAAATGAAAACTCCAGTTGATTTAAATGGGGTATTGGAGACCTCTCTAGCATTCAAAGGGTTAAAAGTTCATTTACATCAATGGAACTTTTACAGAAATTGTATTTATTCCCTGTGGTACAGCTGATTTGCACTAGAATTGCACCACTTTTCCTAGTATATCAGCATGAGTGTTTCTGGTGATATACTCTTACTCATGACGCTATGAGATTTTGGGTCCAGAAAAGACCAAGTAGAGATTTGTGGTTCAAAATAGCAATGTATTGCCATATCGTGGATCCAGTCTGGGTTTTCCAGTCGTACGTAACTGCCTAGAACGCCACATTTTTAGGGGCGGGGGACTCATCTTTGCTGACCACACCCACATTCTGAATTGTGGGTGTGGCCAGGACAGTCTCAGTGTCCCTGCACCAGTTTTATATCCCTTTACAAGGTATTATTTAATCCCTTTGGTACTAGAGTTCTTCAACTGAGCAATGTGGCACTCAAAGGGTTAAAGCTTTTTCGTTTTTGCTTGTTATAGGCCAAGAGTATTTTTTGTGGCAGGAAACGATGGAAGGGACTGGGGGCGGGGTCATGTGAGGAGTGGGGTGTGTGGCCATGGGTGGAGCTAAGAACACCTAGAGTGCCTTGTCTAGGGGTGCCTTAGATGTAAATCCCCCAGAGAGTTCATTGTCGTGCCTGGTGAGTTCGGTTGTAGCTTCGCCTACTTTACAACCGATTCCACCCACTTTTCCACCCGTTTCATGACAAGTCCCTCCTCTCAGACTCCAGCTCCACCCACATGTTTAAGCCACACCCATGTTATGAGACAAATCGAGCCGTTTAGTCACTCCTATCCCAGCCCTGGGTGTTTGTCCAGGTGACAGTGCAGGATTTCCAGTTAGACAGAGTAGACAACAGTCTTGGAAACCTAACGATGCGGGTTGCCTCATCTCTGCTGGCCACGCCGTCTTCAGTGTTAATTTGTGGGTGTGGTTAGTCAGGGCAATTGCATTATGTAATCATTTGGCCAGTTTACTTACCATCCTATAATATAAAAGGCCAGAATGTTTGTCCGATGCAGTCATGCGCAGCAGAGACAGCCTGAAACGTGTAGAAGCGTGTTCAGGCAGTCTCTACTGCGCATGACTGCAACTCATGCACTGCCAGGGAGGTGGCGGCAGTACGCACAGCAGGACATCACTGGACATTTGCCCGTGTACATGGGCTTTTACACTAGTTTTATATATTTCAGTAATGTTCCCTGTATATACGAATGTGGCTAATTTAATTACCAGTTCATATACTAATTTGGGCAGTTTTTTTTACCAGTTTATATTTTGCTGTAATGTCCAAATATATTGGTTTGGACAGTGAATTTCCAAGTTTATATATATATATATCGCTGTAATGACCAGTTTATGTACTAATTTTGGCATTTTATTTACCAGTTTATACACTGCTCTAATGTTCAGTTTATATGCTAATTTGGCCAACTATTTATCAGTTTATATATTGCTGCGAGGTCCATTTATACCCTTGTAAACAGAGGCGTAACTAGAAGCCAACGGCCCCTGGTACAAGAATTGCCATGGGGCCCCCCCGACCACATTGGCCCCCTCAACCACACTGGCCACCTCCACATTGCCCCATCTCCAAATTGCCCCTTCCACAATGCCCCCTTCATCTCCACATTGCCCCTTCCACAATGCCCCTTCATCTCCACAATGTCCCTTCCACAATGCCCTTTCCATAATGCCCCTTCATCTCCACAATGCCCTTTCCATAATGTCCCCTTCATCTCCACAATGCCCCCTTCATCTCCACATTGCCCCTTCCACAATGCCCCTTCATCTCCACAATGTCCCTTCCACAATGCCCCTTCCACAATGCCCTTTCCATAATGCCCCTTCATCTCCACAATGCCCTTTCCATAATGTCCCCTTCATCTCCACAATGCCCCTTCATCTCCACAATGCCCCCTTCATCTCCACATTGCCCCTTCCACAATGCCCCTTCATCTCCACAATGTCCCTTCCACAATGCCCCTTCCACAATGCCCTTTCCATAATGCCCCTTCATCTCCACAATGCCCTTTCCATAATGTCCCCTTCATCTCCACAATGCCCCCTTCATCTCCACATTGCCCCTTCCACAATGTCCCCTTCATCTCCACAATGCCTCTTCCATAATGCCCCTTCATCTCCACATTGCCCCTTCCACAATGCCCCCTTCATCTCCACAATGCCCCTCCCATAATGCCCCCTTCATCTCCACAATGCCCCTTCCATAATGCCCCTTCATCTCCACAATGCCCCCTTCATCTCCACAATGCCCCTTCCATAATGCCCCTTCATCTCCACATTGCCCCTTCCACAATGCCCCCTTCATCTCCACTTTTCCCCTTCCACAATGCCCCTTCATCTCCACATTGCCCCTTCCACAATGCCCCCATCTCCACATTGCCCCTTCCACAATACCCCTACCTCCAGTCCCTGGTGGTCTAGCGGTGTGGCTTGACAGATCTGTGCCTCCTTCAGCACAGATCTCTAGAACTGAAGCTCCTACGCGCCGCTCTAATAATGCAGAGGCTGGGAGATGATGTCATCTCCGATCGCTCTGTATTACTAGAGTGGCACGCCGAGTGGAAGATCAGCTAAGTTACAGATGGAGTTGCAGGGGGTGGCCGGGCCCCTGAAGTGATGGGCCTGGGCGCAGGTGCGACCCCTGCGACTCCTATTGTTACGTCACTGCTTGTAAACAGCCAGTTTAAAGGGATAGTAATACTCAAAATAAAAAAAAATATGTTGTAGAGTTTATCCTCCTGAGTCCTGAGTAAAACAAGGCAAATCCCACTTCTGAAAGATATTTTATTCAAAAGTTATTAGAAGTCAAACTTGAATTTTCTAGGTGCAGTATAACAGTGTTGTTGTCATGAACAGGACTGTCACACGGCGCAAAAGACAGAGCTTCTCTTTCCCCGTAGCTGGGATCATGTGGACACTAATACTGAATGGTATAGAGAGAATAGGTAGGGATTTTCATGGAAGTCTGCTCCAACCTTCCCCCACCCAGACTCAGAGGCAGATGACTATCAGCTGAGATTGATGGTTTTGTGGAGGTAACAGCTATTCACTGGGAATGTATACAGGGTTGCTGTTTGTGTTAACTCCTTCCCCCCCGGAGAATTTTACAGGAGGTGCTTAGAGTCTTATGTCCACCTCCCCCAACCCTTTTAGTAACCTTTGTCTGATGTTAAACCCAGCGTGTCATGTTTTGTCCATGTGGTGACTGCCCCTTTTCTCTGAACTGTATTGATACAATTAGAGGTTTGGAATTTCAGAATAAGATAAAAAAAAACACACTGCAGTGAATCTAGAACTACAGTTTATTAAAACATGCAATAATTAAACAGGTTATGGCCAGAGTTCACACAAGTATGAAAGCATACCAACTCCGGGATATATAAAGAGAGAGCTTTTTTGCCAGAGTTCACAGGAATATGAGAGACATACCTGACTCTGGGATATAAAAAGAGACATACAATAATTAAACAAACATCCTACCAGAGTTCCACATCAGTATGAGAGACATAGACTCTGGTGTATATAAAAACAGAACTTTCTGCCAGGGTTTAACATCAGTATGAGAGACATACGGCTCTGGTGTATATAAAAAGAGTACTTAAAGGTACTTATCTATCTACTGGAGCTGAACCTCAGTGTGGGAGAGCCTTTCCACGCTAAACTCCGTAGTATCGTTACAGGAACACACAGGTTTGGATGAGGTACAATCTCTACCTCTCAGACTTGAGACCAGGTACACTCTTCCCTAGTCTCCAATGGCTCTAAACTCTGTTGTCTTGATTACAGGTTAAAATACAGGCTACGCCCTGAGGTGTCTAAAACTGCGCATGCGTATGTGCTTGGTTATATAACACTGCATATAGGAGATATCTCCAACTGCCTCTCATAAACACTACGTGGCTTACAGTGCCTGCCCCTCTGCTGTTGCAAACCTAAATGCAGAGTATTAACCCCCCACTGACCGTGAGGAGATCACCAAAAACCATCCCTTACATGTATTAAAATGCTGTGTTGGTTGTTACTAAAGCAGTTTGTGATTTACCAAGAAGGAGCTTTGTTGTTTCTCCCTGAAGGATCCAGGTATGTTTCTGTTTGCTGTCCACTATGGAGCAGTTACTCATAGAGAAGTGCCAGGGAAATAGATAGATAGAATATCCTATACAAACCGAAGCTATCAGTGCAGTATATCCTGCATTGCCAGTGGATACACGACTCAAAGTACCGGGTCTTAGTGCTTAGTATAGCGGTTAGATGTGCAGGTTAGCAGAAGAAACCCACAGACAATAATGTGCCTGAACTGCTATACCTTCTGTGGCAGAGATGCTAGGGCCGTATTGTCACAAGTGGCCTGAAATAGTACAGTGGTGCTGTTGCTACACCATCCTATGGACACCTCTGGTCAGTTGACCATAAATCTCCATAGGATGGTGTAGCAACAGCACCACTGTACAATTTCAGGCCACTGTGATACTGCACCTAGAAAATTCAAGTTTGAGCTGTAATAACTTTTGAATGAAACACCTCTCCGCAGTGGGAGTTCCCTTGTTTTACTCAGGAGGCTATACCCTACAGCGTATTTTGTTTTACATTTTAAGTATTGCTATCCCTTTAACCCATTGGATGCTAGAGATTTTCCCAACGCATTGCTTCTCAATGTTATGAAGATGCTTTGAACACCTAAGGGGTTAAAGTCCGTATGTTCAAAATAAAAATGTAGGAGTTGTGGGAGAAACCATTTTCACTATAGGGGAGAACTAAAAATTCTAAAAATTCCCAATGATTTAAATAAAGCTTTTAACCCCTTGAATTCTAGAGAGGTCTCTCACTGGAGACCTCACTAGAATTCAAGGGGTTAAAATCCCCATTGAAATCAGTGGAAAATGTTTAGTTCTCCCCAATAGAATGGTTTGCCCCAGAAAGCCCCCACTTTTCTTTTGAACGTACGGCCCTAAGCGTCTTTTGTTAATTTGTGACACAGAAACACAGATATTGACGACAGATAAGGACCGTCTGGTCCATCCAATCTTACATACTTCTTACACTTCTTTCTACCCCAAACTTTGCTGTATTGGCCACTGCCACCTCCTCTGGGAAGCTGCTCAATGAATCTATCACCCTTTCTGTATAGCAGTACTTATGCACATTACTTTTGAGTCTTACATAGTAACATAGTAACATAGTTGGTGAGGCTGAAAAAATATATGTGTCCATCAAGTCCAGCCCAAGCCAAAAACACCCCTGTTGATCCAGAGAAAGGCAAAAAAGCCCCCTGGAGCAATTTCTATTTTAACCCCAAGTGGGTAAAAAAATTCCTTCCCGACTCCAAATGGCATTCACATAGTTCCCTGGATCAACATCCTATTTGCTTTGAAGCCATCTGTCACCATTTTCAATATTGTTCTGCGTTAGATAGGCATCCATTGCTATTTTGAAAGCAGTTGCATATCTGCAAGTACAACATGCCGAGGCAAAGAATTCTATAGCTTTACCACCCTTACTGTACAGAATCCCTACCTTTGTTTTAGTCGAAAGTGCCATTCCTCTAGTCTTAATGGATGACCTCTTGTTCTTAGCTCAGCTCTTTGCGTAAATAATTCATTGGCTAGTTCTTTGTAAAGACCTTGAATTTATGTGTAAATGGTAATCATATCACCCCTTAGATGTCTCTTCTCTAATGAAAACAAACCCAGTTTGGCTAGTCTCTCTTTATAACTCAAATCCTCCAATCCATTTTTCAGTCTTCCACTTCTAACTTTATGTCATGCGCTTTCGTTCTAGTATCCCTCATTTTTTGACTAATGCTTCCGTTCAGAACTTTATTCTATCCTTTAATATAAATATTTCTATCATATCACTTTCCCTCCTATCTTACAAGCCACACAGATAAATGTTTTTGAGTCTATCCTGTTAAATCCTGCCATGAATACGCTGTACTATTTTGGTAGCCTCCAAGTTATTAATATCCTTGGAGATTCGGATCTTAGAATTCTACACAGAGCTACCGGCGAGGTCTTACAGTGATCTATAAAGCGCCATTAATACCTCTCTTTTACTGCTGCAAATATCTCATCTTATACAGCCTTACACCCTGTTAGCTTTTCCCACTGTTCTACTGCATTGCTTACCTGCCTTCAAATCATCTGAAATAATAACTCCCAAGTCCTTTTTTGCTGCTGCTGTAAAGTAACGTTAACTCCTTAATGTCTGGAGATGTTCCAGGACCGTCATGCCGGTCCTGATGTTAAGGACCATAGCGGTTCTGACACGTTATGGAATTCTGGGATGGCGGGACGGCTGCACGCTACTCTGCAATCCCAGAATTCATTGCAAAGAAAAAAGAAAGTGCTGTGATCCTCCAACCCCCAGATCGGGAAGTTGTTAAGGGGTTAAGTCTGTATTCCACCTCTCAGTTTTTGTGTGCAGAATGCTTTATCTTGATTTCATATTCCTCAAATTTTCCTAAATAAAAATGCATATGCTTATTCCCCCAAGCATGACAACCCTGTTAACAGATCTTTGTATTGTCTGCAAATATGCAAACCTTACCCTGAATACCACTATCAATATCGCTAATGTTACATCAGTTAATGAGATCTATGTTTCTCGTATCTACCTAAAATATATCAATTGTTTGGTTGTTATAGAATTCGAAAACCATTGGGCATACTTATAGAATAATGAATAACAAAATATATAATTACTCTCAGGTATATGTATATAATTACTGTGTGTGTAACAGAAGCACTTACCTAGGTAGGAGTCCATCATACAGCAGTCAGGTGTATGTATATAATTACTGTGTGTAACAGAAGCACTTACCTAGGTAGGAGTCCATCATACAGCAGTCAGGTGTATCTATATAATTACTGTGTGTGACAGAAGCATTTACCTAGATAGGAGTCCATCATACAGCAGTCAGGTGTATCTATATAATTACTGTGTGTAACAGAAGGACTTACCTAGGTAGGAGTCCATCATACAGCAGTCAGGTGTATCTATATAATTACTGTGTGTAACAGAAGCACTTACCTAGGTAGAAGTCCATCATACAGCAGTCAGGTGTATCTATATAATTACTGTGTGTAACAGGAGTACTTACCTAGGTAGGTGTCCATCATACAGCAGTCAGGCGTATCTATATAATTACCGTGTGTAACAGAAGCACTTACCTAGGTAGGAGTCCATCATACAGCAGTCAGGTGTATCTATATAATTACTGTGTGTGACAGAAACACTTACCTAGGTAGGAGTCCATCATAGAACAGTCAGGTATATCTATATAATTACTGTGTGTAACAGAAGTACTTAACTAGGTAGGAGTCTATATCTACATAATTACTGTGTGTAACAGAAGGACTTACCTAGGTAGGAGTCCATCATACAGCAGTCAGTTGTATCTATATAATTACTGTGTGTAACAGAAGAACTTACCTAGGTAGGAGTCCATCATACAGCAGTCAGATGTATCTATATAATTACTGTGTGTGACAGAAGGACTTACCTAGGTAGGAGTCCATCATACAGCAGTCAGGTGTATCTGTATAATTACTGTGTGTAACAGAAGCACTTACCTAGGTAGGAGTCCATCACACAGCAGTCAGGTGTATGTATATAATTACTGTGTGTAACAGAAGCACTTACCTAGGTAGGAGTCCATCACACAGCAGTCAGGTGTATGTATATAATTACTGTGTGTAACAGAAGCACTTACCTAGGTAGGAGTCCATCATACAGCAGTCAGCTATATCTATATAATTTGTGTGTTTTCCTAACAATTGTGACGGAAAGTCGGAATTTTATTAAAGACACGGAGGCTAATATTATGCTATAATCCTTCTCCACTGCTTCACTCAGCAGCAAAAACTTTATTGTTGCAAACAAACAAAAAAAAATGAAAACCATTATTCTCCTCCCCCAGTTAACCAAACCCACAATCCCATAAAACTGTGATGCAGCCTTAATCACTTCCTCTTTTATATGGAATGGACCGAAGAACATGATCCATTGGAAACATTATTCAGAAATAGCAACCTGGAACCGACATCGGCACCTCGCACCAAGCTGAACAAAAGTGCAAAATCCACCTGTAAGGAGAGGAGAAACAGTGAAAGGGGAGGGAACACTGGGAGGGATAATATTCGCCTCCGCTTCTTTAATAAAACTCCAACTTTCCGTCACAATTGTTAGGAAAATCCACAAATTTTATGGCAAGCATGGAGGCTTCATATTATGGTAGTTTGAAGCTAGACAAATAAGTTATCTAGGAACAAGAAAAACAGGTTAAAAGAAAGACCCTAAATGTAGACACACTAGTCCAATCAGCAACACAGAGCACATCTACAGAACAACCACGAGGCGGTAAAGCCATGGACCCCGAAAGGAAGAAACCCAATAGTTATATCCATGCCAGTCAAACACATCTGAAGATGGTCACAACAAGGAACCCAACAACCGCTGGCAAGCCGACTGTCACTGACCTAAAGGACCAAATGTCAAAATACCCCAGAAGATGGTGACCCATCTAGGCACCATGAGACCTGCCAGGAGTAAAATCTACCAAAGCCAAAAATACCAACATCGTGGAAGATATGGGTAGACCAGGGCAGAAAAGAAAAACCCCAATAGAATCCACACTGATCGCCACAAAGGCATCAGGATCGCAAGTTCAAAACCTAGTGACCAAGACCCATAGAAGGGCCAACAGGCCGACCAGCACAGGAAAAATAGATCGAAAAAGTGTTTACAATGGGAAAACCATAGATCAAATCCCAAAACAGCAAGAAAAATCAAGCGTAGAGCAGACAAACTCAACAGGAGAAAAGATGCCGGAAAACAAAACACAGCGGATAGCCGACAGAGGTAAGTATCCAACCCACAGGATAGCCATTCTCCAAACATGACTCGACACAAAGGCTGAGAGATGATAATCAGGTACAAGATGGGAAACAAAAAGCCAACGGCAGGAAAAGCAGAAGAGTCTACCCCCCACGTTCCCAAGTGAAGAAAAGAAACCCTGCAAAAAACATTACCCTTAGAGAAAAGGATGTAGAGAGGAACTAAGCCACCCCAACCAAAACCATCCAGAGGTGGTGGAGTCAAGGCACAGACGCAACATGAGAGATCACATGCATCAACTCCTACTACTCCACTACTGCTGAGGATTGGATTCTACCATCCCTTCACGAGTCTATCTCTGAGGAGGATGTGGAGTCCCATCCTACACATATAGCAGTGGCTCCAGTTTCATCTGGGGAGGACCCCCTCACACTGTTAGATGAGCAGGGGTACCTCTTGTTCGACCCCAAGGCCATTTGCCATCCTCGTTCCTCTGAGTGTTCCCCTATGGGCCACCTGGAGAAATATGTGGAACACTGGGTACGTAACCCCCTTAGTAAGACAACCCACAATAAGTAAAGGGCAGAATGCCCTTGCCCATCAGTGGCCAATAAAGCTTGTGAAACGCCAGAGCTGGACCCCAAAATGGTCCAGTTTATCAGTAAGTCAGGGAAGGACCCTAGAAAGGGCATTGACCAGTCACTACGGTCTTGCCAAGACAAGTTGCTAGATGCTTTGGTCCCCTTACTAAGATCTTCGACCTCACTGAAGGTGTCTTGTACTCTGACATCCCTGTGAATGTCTATGTCCTCCGGGGTTGGATTCAATGGGCGATTTGCCTTATCGGTAAAGCCAACTCTGCCCTTTCGGATGAACAGCGTAGGGACATATTGATTAAAATTGACCCTAAGCAGTCGGAAGTGGTGGCTTCAGAACCGGGACTTTCAATGAAAGGTCAGCTGTTTGGTGATGCTTTTATCAAGGACCTCGGGAAATTTGTTAAGGCCTTTACAGCCCTAGACAAGGCCCAGTCCTCCCTGAAGAAAGTATTCCAAAATAAGATTTTTGCTAGGTCACTCCCCCAGCCGTTCCATGCAACCACATCACAGGTTTCAGACCTCGAGGGTCACCATGTTTAGGGGACAACCCCCTCAAGACCTGTGAGTGACGGGCAGGCTTCTTGCTTTAGAGGCATCTATGCACCTGCGCCGGCAGTCACTTCCTGTACCTTAAGGTACAATTCAACTCCTCCCCACCAATCCCGGAGGACACCTGGACGGACAGCGCAGGTGCACAGATGTCTCTAAGACAAGATGTCTGCGCTGATGCCTGTTCATCTCGGATCAAGTAGGATTTCTTAATAACGTTGGACTTATCCTGTATAATACTAGTATTTCTATGCTTATCGCTATATCAATAATTATTTGGGGGGCCTGTTATTTGGAGTGATAGTTCCACTTTAAATGGGCATTTTAACCACTCCAATGCTTGAGCAAACAAGATATGCATTGGAGACATCTGTAACATTCATTTAAAATGGGAACTTGTGGAGCTCTTACTTATCCCTTAACCGTTTGAGTTCCAGAGGGGTAACAAACACATTGCAAAGCAATGTGTTCCGTACCCCTCTGGCACTCAAAGGGTTACTAGTGCAGTTGGTTTTCTCCAAAACTGATCCGTTTTTTCATTTTTAGGTAAGGCCCAATGTTTTCTGTCGTGGAGTTGGTCAAATAATACTAGTTAACCCTTTGCGTGGCAGAGAGGTATCCAATTCATTGCAATGCAATGTTTTGGATAATTCTGTGCCACTCAAAGGGTTAAACTGACCTCCTCTTTCAATGTTGTGCGTGTCTGAGAATCGGGGCGGAAATGATTTGTGTTTTATGATGATGCTTCAACGTTATTATATTTATTCAGTCCGCTTGTCTATAAAGTAGACCAAAAAACCTCAATAAGGCAAAATATAAAAAAATAAAACAAAAAACAAAACTCTTCTTGATCCCTTTAAAGGGGAGCTGTCACCCCAAATAAAGCCTCCCCCCAAACAATTAGCTATCTATCGATAAGCTTAACCATTTGAGTGCCAGAGGGGTACGCAACGCATTGCTAAGCAAAGGGTTAACAACAGTAGTACTCGCCAGCATAATTACCGCGTTAATGAGAAATCCTACTTGTGCCGAGACTGACGGCCAGGCAACAGCACAGACATCTTTGCTCACAGACATCTGCGCTTCTGCTCTATAAACCACGGTCGCCTCCAGGAGGCGCTGCATGGTACCTTTAGGTACCAATAGGGACTGATGGCGCATGATGTCACTAAAGCGCTGTTGCCTGGCCGTCAGTCTCAGCAGCAGTAGGATTTTTCAGTAACGCGGTGATTATGCTGGCTAATACTACTATTGTTAAGCTTATCGCTAGATGGCTAATTGTTGGGGGGGACTATATTTGGGGTGATAGTTCCCCTTTAAAGGAACGTCTCTCTGTAAGGTCCATTAAGACCTCCCAGGCTATTCAGATGCATAAAAACCCTTGAAGCATTAACCCAATTAGGTTGCCGGATTGCCTTAATGTCCTGAAATGAGCATATTAAAGACTCAGAAGTCGAGATTCATACTCAAAAGAGATAAAACTAATTAATGAGGTTCTGTCTGAAAACCCGTGTGAAAGCAGATAATGATGAGACGCTGATACTTGATGATTCCTAACCAAGTCATCCTCAGGACTTACATTATACTCCAGAATCAAATTAACCCCTTGGTTGCTAAGGAGGCGTCCAGTGGATTTTTGCACAGTGAGTTGGAGCCTTCACCTGTACTCAGGGTGTTAATGGAGGCCTGTTACCTTAAAGGGATAGTAATGTTTCATAATAAAAGCAGCTCTAATTAATCATCATAGTATTTGGACTTTGGAGAGTGTTATTTCAATTCTGTCAGAGTTGTAGTTCAAGAGTAATTCAATGATAAAGTATCCCCCTCCCTCCCCTTTTACTGATGTAACACTGTTCAGCCAGATCAGAAGGGAGGTGCCCAGGTAGACTGCAGAGAGGGACAATCTTCAATTAAGATAAGGGAAAAACCTGAAAAACTTGTCAAGGGGGGCAGGGCTTTCATTGTTCTCATAGGAAGAAGATTGTCCCTGCTGTTATCTGTCTGGTCTATGGCTGGATTCCACATCTGAGAAGAGATGGCTTACACTAGGTAAAAGGGGCGGGAGGGGAAACTTTGCTTGTGAATATCTCTCAAACCATAAAGGTTTGAGAGATAAGACTTATATAGTTCTTCGTGTTTTTTTAATGCCTACAAAATAAAATAAAGATAAAACGAAGTATTACTATCCCTTTAAAGCGGAACTTTCATCCACCATAAAGTCGCCCTGCTATAATTAAGCAGGTAGTGACTAGCTTTAGAATATATATTTTACCTCTGAAATTTACGCCATTCTAAAGAAATCCTTCATTGTAGGAGACTGACGGCGGGTTAGCGCAGTCTGCGCGCCTGCGACGTCAATCCTTTCCGGTTATCATGTGGTAACTGCAATGCTTCTCAATGGAGATCGGGACTGACAGCGCAGGGGCGCAGACAAGATGTCTGCGCTGTAGCCTGGGTTCAGGTCTCTTACAATTAAGGATTTCTTTAGAATGGCATAAATTTCAGAGGTAAAATATATATTCTGAAGCTGGTCACTACCTGCTTAATTATAGCGGATGAAAGTTCCTCTTTAAGACAAGTTTAGCTTGTTTTACAGAAAACTAAATTCTTCCTCTATGTTTTATTAACCATTTTTCTGTAAAATACACCATTTTTCAGATATTACCCTTAATGCTTTGGTGGCACAGTATGGAACTTTATGCAAATCCCACACACAATATGCTAATTAGCTGTGTTAAAAGCCAGTCTTGTTACTCACTGTCCTATTAGACACACCCCCGGTTTATGAGCTGTGCCTAGATTCACTGATGCCACAGTGTGTAGTAATATCAGTCTGGCCTGAAGTGTCAGACTTTTACGCCAACAAATAAAGTTAATTTCTCAGAAACGATTGTAGTGCAATGAAATTACTAGCACAACGTATAAGCAGTTTTTAATGGATTGCTATGAAAATGCTGTGGGGGTGATATCGAACATTAAAGGGGGACTTCAGAAAGTAGCAATTATGATGAGGGTGGCATTTTTAAAGGGATAGTAATACTTCGTTTTAACTTTATTTTATTTTATAGGCATTAAAAAAAACGCGAAGAATGATATAAGTCTTATCTCTCAAACCTTTATGGTTTATGAGATATTCACAAGCAAAGTTTCCCCTCCCGCCCCTTTTACCTAGTGTAAGCCATCTCTTCTCAGATGTGGAATGCAGTCCATAGACCAGACAGATAACAGCAGGGGACAATCTTCTTCCTATGAGAACAATGAAATCCCTGCCCAACTTGACAAGCTTTTCAGGTTTTCCCTTATCTTAATTAAAGATTGTCCCTCTCTGCGATCCATCCGGACAGTCTTGCTGCTCTGAGGTGAGCAGTGTTACATCAGTAAAAGGGGCGGGACGGGGATATTTTATCATTGAATTACTCTGGAACTACAACTCTGACAGTATTGAAATAACACTCTCCAAAGTCCAAATACTATGATGATTAATTAGAGCTGCTTTTATTATGAAACATTACTATTCCTTTAAGTTGCCCTTTTGAGGCTCGATAGGAGGGCAGCTGTTTTCAAGCTAATGCGTTTAATGTCTGTACTCTGTGATAGTCTCTCCTCCATCTGCGCATCACAGCTGTCTTCCTGCAGCGCCACTAGGCTGAACTCGTTCTGTACCACCTATTGTGAATGCTCTGCTTCCTCTGATTGGCTGGTACAGGTTCCCACATTAATATAGCATGTGACTCTGTATCTAGTTCCAAGCCTTGAAGGAGTCCTGAACATCAGGGAAATGCTGCAGGAAGAAAATATACTTGTCCTATAAAAAGACAGGACATCACAAGTTTTAACCCCTTGATTGTCAGAGATATCTCCAAGGAGATCTTTCTAGCATCCAAGGGGGTTAAATAATAATCTGTTAAAGTGTATAAAACTGGTTCAGGGGCATTGGGATTGATCTGCCACATCGAATTTGGGATCAGCCTTACACCTGTTCACCAGCCTAATTTTCCTTACAGTAACTTCGACATCTGGTGATTTGGATCCTAGCAGAGCTTCTTGGACAACACTGTGACTCTCACGTCTTCTCGGAATTCAGCATTGTGTGACAAGTTCTGATTGGAGCCAAAACTGCAAGATTTCCAGGTTACTGGTGAACAGGTGTAAAGTTGATCCCAAATTCTAGCCACGCTTGACGGCGACATTTTTTAAGTCACCCTTTTGACACTAGCAAAATTTTGATGTCACCCTTTTGATGCTCGCCATTTAGGTGATGCCATTCCAAAAGGATTCCATTTTTTTAATTATCGTTTCAATGAAATAAACTCATCTGTACGTGACAGGTCAACTTTCAAGAATGGCTACTGAATCTAACACATAATTGTCCATCCAGACGGGTGTGCAGCGCATTACGAAGCAGTGTGTTCCACAGCAATCTGGTCCCGAAAGGGTTAAAGAAAACCAGGGTTTAACCAAAACAGTAAATTTTAAAAAGGCTAATTTTACAAAGCTAAAAGCAGTATTAAAGAATATTCAGTGGGATGTAATCTTAAAATATAAAGAAGCTCAAGAACTATGGAATGTGTTTAAAATGCTCTTAGACAAAAATACGCATCAATATATACCATTGGGGAATAAGCAGTAGAGGGGTAATTTAAAACCAAAGTGTATTAATAACAAGATTTGCAGGGGAATGAGAAATAAGAAGCAGGCTTTTAAAGTGTTTAAGTCAGAAGAGTCAGATGCATCATTTTAAAAAATATATAAAGAATGTAATAAAATCTGCAAACAAGCAATTAAGCTAGCTAAAATTGAAAACGAAAGAAATACTGCAAATGAGAGCAAGAAAAATCCTAAACAATTCTACAAGTATATTAATAACAAAAAGGTTAAGGTTGATATTGGTCCTCTTAAGGCTGAGACAGGTGAAATGATTAGTGAGGATAAGGCTATGGCTGACACCCTAAATGCATTCTTTGCCTCAGTATATACAAAGTAAGCAGCAATGACAGGCTATGGGCACATAGAAAAAACCACAGAATTTCCTCCACCATCTACATGGCTTACTGAGGACTTATCCAAAAGAGACTGGAAAATGTAATGGTGAATAAAGCACCTGACCTGATTGTATACATACATGGGCACTTAAAGAACTTAGTTAAGTAATAGTAAGGCCATTATACTAAATATTTATTAATTCATTTTTATCAGGTATAGTGCCCTGTGACTGGAGTAAAGCTGATGTTGCTCCATTGTTCAAAAAGGGGGCAAGATCCAAACCAGGAAATTATAGACCTGTGAGCTTGACTTCCATAGTGGGTAAGATATTAGAAGGGTTACTAACTGACAGTATTCCGAATTATGTGAAGACATGCAATATCATTCGTACGAGTCCGCATTGTTTTATGAAGAATAGATCATGTCAGACTAATTTACTTGCATTTTACGAAAGGGTAAGTAGTCATTTGGACAAAGGAACTGCTTTTGATGTAGTATACTTGGATTTTGCAAAAGCCTTTGATACAGTGCTCACAACAGGTTACTGCATAAATTAAAAGGCTTTGGATGAGAACTGATTAAATTATAGATGGCAGAGAGTTGTTGTAAACAGAACCTTTTCAAGTTGGTCTAAATTTGTAAGTGGGGTGCCACAGGGTTCAGTCCTGGGCCCAATGCTTTTTAATTTGTTTATTAATGATCTAGAAGTGGGAATTGAAAGTAGTGTATCAATCTTTGCTGATGACACTAAGCTATGTAAGGAAATACATACAAAGATGGATTTTTTTTTCTCTGCAGAAGGATTTAGATAAACTGAATGAATGGGCAGAAAAGTGGCAGATGACATTTAATGTAGATTAATGTAAGGTTATGCATTTGGGCTGTAGAAACAAACATGCTACATATTCACTGCATGGGAAACAACTTGGGGAATCCTCATTAGAAAAAGATTTAGGAATACTGTTAGATGATAGACTTCACAGAAGTGTGCAGAGTCACTCAGCTGCTGCAAGAGCAAATAGGGTATTATCCTGCATAAAAAGAGGTGTAGATGCTCTGGATGCTAATATTATCCTCCCTCTGTATAAATCCTTGGTTAAGCCTCATCTAGAATATGAAGTACAGTTTTGGGCACCAGTTCTTAAAAAATACATAATTGAACTAGAAAAGGTGCAGAGACGTGCAACAAAACTGATAAAGGGATTGGAGGATCTGAATTATAAAGAGAGACTAGCCAAACTGGGTTTGTTTACATTAGAGAAGAGACTTATAAGGGGTGAGATGATTACCATTTATAAGAACGAGAGGTCATCCATTAAGATTAGAGGAAAGGCGCTTTTGACTTAAACAAAGGCAGAGATTTTTTACAGTAAAGGTGGTAAAGCTATTGAATTCTTTGCCTAGGGATATTGTGCTTGAAAATACTGTAACTGCTGTCAAAAAAGCAATGGATACCTAGCTAGCACAGAACAATACTGAGAATTATGACAGATGGCTTCAGTGCAGATAGGATGTTGATCCAGGGAAATATCCGACTGTCACTTGGAGTCAGGAAGGAATTTTTTATACCCACTTGGGGCGTAATTGGAAATGGCTTCAATTTGGTTCTTTTGCCTTCCTCTGGATCATCAGGGGTGTTTAAGCATGGCCTGGACTTAATGGATGCAGGTGTTTTTTCAGCCTTGTCAACTATGTTACATGTCTGTATAGAAAAGTATAAAAAATACATTTATTTGGAGAAGTCTGAAATGCATTTCTGTGGAGATCTATGAAGTACACCGATTATACCTGTCGGCATCGGGTCCTCGGCGTCGGGTTGTCGGGCAGCCGCCTCTCTGCACGGAGTGGCGTTGCTAAGCAACCACGTAGCCGTCGTCGTACGTTGCCGCCCTGACGTCATCCTCAGTTCCCATAAATACTGAGCGCTCGGTTCGGAGGGCGCTCAGTGTTCTATTGAGCTCCGTGGGGTTCAGTTCTCCTGGCTCTCCAGCTACAGCTTTCTAAGTGCCTGGCTGTATACCTGCTCTCCATCCTGAATCTAAGTGCCTGGCTGTATACCTGCTCTCCATCCTGAAGCTAAGTGCCTGGCTGTATACCTGCTCTCCATCCTGAATCTAAGTGCCTGGCTGTATACCCGCTCTCCATCCTGAATCTAAGTGCCTGGCTGTATACCCGCTCTCCATCCCTAACCTAGTGCCTGGCTGTATACCTACTCTCCATCCCTAACCTAGTGCCTGGCTGTATACCTGCTCTCCATCCCTAACCTAGTGCCTGGCTGTATACCTGCTCTCCATCCTGAATCTAAGTGCCTGGCTGTATACCTACTCTCCATCCTGAATCTAAGTGCCTGGCTGTATACCTGCTCTCCATCCCTAACCTAGTGCCTGGCTGTATACCTACTCTCCATCCCTAACCTAGTGCCTGGCTGTATACCTGCTCTCCATCCTGAACCTAAGTGCCTGGCTGTATACCTGCTCTCCATCCCTAACCTAGTGCCTGGCTGTATACCTGCTCTCCATCCTGAACCTAAGTGCCTGGCTGTATACCTACTCTCCATCCTGAACCTAAGTGCCTGGCTGTATACCTGCTCTCCATCCCTAACCTAGTGCCTGGCTGTATACCTGCTCTCCATCCCTAACCTAGTGCCTGGCTGTATACCTGCTCTCCATCCTGAATCTAAGTGCCTGGCTGTATACCTGCTCTCCATCCCTAACCTAGTGCCTGGCTGTATACCTACTCTCCATCCCTAACCTAGTGCCTGGCTGTATACCTACTCTCCATCCCTAACCTAGTGCCTGGCTGTATACCTGCTCTCCATCCTGAAGCTAAGTGCCTGGCTGTATACCTACTCTCCATCCCTAACCTAGTGCCTGGCTGTATACCTGCTCTCCATCCCTAACCTAGTGCCTGGCTGTATACCTACTCTCCATCCCTAACCTAGTGCCTGGCTGTATACCTACTCTCCATCCCTAACCTAGTGCCTGGCTGTATACCTGCTCTCCATCCCTAACCTAGTGCCTGGCTGTATACCTGCTCTCCATCCTGAACCTAAGTGCCTGGCTGTATACCTGCTCTCCATCCTGAACCTAAGTGCCTGGCTGTATACCTGCTCTCCATCCCTAACCTAGTGCCTGGCTGTATACCTGCTCTCCATCCTGAAGCTAAGTGCCTGGCTGTATACCTACTCTCCATCCCTAACCTGGTGCCTGGCTGTATACCTACTCTCCATCCCTAACCTAGTGCCTGGCTGTATACCTGCTCTCCAACCTGAACCTAAGTGCCTGGCTGTATACCTACTCTCCATCCCTAACCTGGTGCCTGGCTGTATACCTACTCTCCATCCCTAACCTGGTGTCTGGCTGTATACCTGCTCGACAACCTGAACCTAAGTGCCTGGCTGTATACCTGCTCTCCATCCCTAACCTAGTGCCTGGCTGTATACCTGCTCTCCATCCTGAAGCTAAGTGCCTGGCTGTATACCTGCTCTCCATCCCTAACCTGGTGCCTGGCTGTATACCTGCTCTCCATCCTGAATCTAAGTGCCTGGCTGTATACCTGCTCTCCATCCCTAACCTAGTGCCTGGCTGTATACCTGCTCTCCATCCTGAAGCTAAGTGCCTGGCTGTATACCTGCTCTCCATCCCTAACCTAGTGCCTGGCTGTATACCTGCTCTCCAACCTGAACCTAAGTGCCTGGCTGTATACCTACTCTCCATCCCTAACCTGGTGCCTGGCTGTATACCTACTCTCCATCCCTAACCTAGTGCCTGGCTGTATACCTGCTCGACAACCTGAACCTAAGTGCCTGGCTGTATACCTACTCTCCATCCCTAACCTGGTGCCTGGCTGTATACCTACTCTCCATCCCTAACCTGGTGCCTGGCTGTATACCTACTCTCCATCCCTAACCTGGTGCCTGGCTGTATACCTGCTCGACAACCTGAACCTAAGTGCCTGGCTGTATACCTGCTCTCCATCCCTAACCTAGTGCCTGGCTGTATACCTGCTCTCCATCCTGAAGCTAAGTGCCTGGCTGTATACCTGCTCTCCATCCCTAACCTGGTGCCTGGCTGTATACCTGCTCTCCATCCTGAATCTAAGTGCCTGGCTGTATACCTGCTCTCCATCCCTAACCTAGTGCCTGGCTGTATACCTGCTCTCCATCCTGAAGCTAAGTGCCTGGCTGTATACCTGCTCTCCATCCCTAACCTAGTGCCTGGCTGTATACCTGCTCTCCAACCTGAACCTAAGTGCCTGGCTGTATACCTACTCTCCATCCCTAACCTGGTGCCTGGCTGTATACCTACTCTCCATCCCTAACCTAGTGCCTGGCTGTATACCTGCTCGACAACCTGAACCTAAGTGCCTGGCTGTATACCTACTCTCCATCCCTAACCTGGTGCCTGGCTGTATACCTACTCTCCATCCCTAACCTAGTGCCTGGCTGTATACCTGCTCTCCATCCTGAATCTAAGTGCCTGGCTGTATACCTGCTCTCCATCCCTAACCTAGTGCCTGGCTGTATACCTGCTCTCCAACCTGAACCTAAGTGCCTGGCTGTATACCTACTCTCCATCCCTAACCTGGTGCCTGGCTGTATACCTACTCTCCATCCCTAACCTGGTGCCTGGCTGTATACCTGCTCGACAACCTGAACCTAAGTGCCTGGCTGTATACCTACTCTCCATCCCTAACCTAGTGCCTGGCTGTATACCTACTCTCCATCCCTAACCTAGTGCCTGGCTGTATACCTGCTCTCCAACCTGAAGCTAAGTGCCTGGCTGTATACCTGCTCTCCATCCCTAACCTAGTGCCTGGCTGTATACCTGCTCTCCAACCTGAACCTAAGTGCCTGGCTGTATACCTACTCTCCATCCCTAACCTGGTGCCTGGCTGTATACCTACTCTCCATCCCTAACCTGGTGCCTGGCTGTATACCTGCTCGACAACCTGAACCTAAGTGCCTGGCTGTATACCTGCTCTCCATCCCTAACCTAGTGCCTGGCTGTATACCTGCTCTCCATCCTGAAGCTAAGTGCCTGGCTGTATACCTGCTCTCCATCCCTAACCTGGTGCCTGGCTGTATACCTGCTCTCCATCCTGAATCTAAGTGCCTGGCTGTATACCTGCTCTCCATCCCTAACCTAGTGCCTGGCTGTATACCTGCTCTCCATCCTGAAGCTAAGTGCCTGGCTGTATACCTGCTCTCCATCCCTAACCTAGTGCCTGGCTGTATACCTGCTCTCCAACCTGAACCTAAGTGCCTGGCTGTATACCTACTCTCCATCCCTAACCTGGTGCCTGGCTGTATACCTACTCTCCATCCCTAACCTAGTGCCTGGCTGTATACCTGCTCTCCATCCTGAATCTAAGTGCCTGGCTGTATACCTGCTCTCCATCCCTAACCTAGTGCCTGGCTGTATACCTGCTCTCCATCCTGAACCTAAGTGCCTGGCTGTATACCTGCTCTCCAACCTGAACCTAAGTGCCTGGCTGTATACCTGCTCTCCATCCCTAACCTAGTGCCTGGCTGTATACCTGCTCTCCAACCTGAACCTAAGTGCCTGGCTGTATACCTACTCTCCATCCCTAACCTGGTGCCTGGCTGTATACCTACTCTCCATCCCTAACCTGGTGCCTGGCTGTATACCTGCTCGACAACCTGAACCTAAGTGCCTGGCTGTATACCTGCTCTCCATCCCTAACCTAGTGCCTGGCTGTATACCTGCTCTCCATCCTGAAGCTAAGTGCCTGGCTGTATACCTACTCTCCATCCCTAACCTAGTGCCTGGCTGTATACCTGCTCTCCATCCTGAACCTAAGTGCCTGGCTGTATACCTACTCTCCATCCCTAACCTGGTGCCTGGCTGTATACCTGCTCTCCATCCTGAACCTAAGTGCCTGGCTGTATACCTACTCTCCATCCCTAACCTGGTGCCTGGCTGTATACCTACTCTCCATCCCTAACCTGGTGCCTGGCTGTATACCTGCTCGACAACCTGAACCTAAGTGCCTGGCTGTATACCTGCTCTCCATCCCTAACCTAGTGCCTGGCTGTATACCTGCTCTCCATCCTGAAGCTAAGTGCCTGGCTGTATACCTGCTCTCCATCCCTAACCTGGTGCCTGGCTGTATACCTGCTCTCCATCCTGAACCTAAGTGCCTGGCTGTATACCTACTCTCCATCCCTAACCTAGTGCCTGGCTGTATACCTGCTCTCCATCCTGAACCTAAGTGCCTGGCTGTATACCTACTCTCCATCCCTAACCTAAGTGCCTGGCTGTATACCTGCTCGACAACCTGAACCTAAGTGCCTGGCTGTATACCTGCTCTCCATCCCTAACCTAGTGCCTGGCTGTATACCTGCTCGACAACCTGAACCTAAGTGCCTGGCTGTATACCTACTCTCCATCCCTAACCTGGTGCCTGGCTGTATACCCGCTCTCTGTCCTGAACTGAGTTCTTGGCTCCATACCTCATTCTGGGTCCTTGGAATGTCTCATCTCCTTACTTGCTGATGGTCACTCTGGGTTTTGTCCTCTTCCCTGGCTGCCAGTCTTCTGGAACTCTGCCTTCTCCCTGAACTTTCTTCAGTTCCAGTTCTCCGGATCTCTTGTTCCTGTTCCCTCCTGTGTGGGTCTGGAAGGCTGCTTTCCTGGTTCGCATTCAGGTACACAGTCTATATCATATATATATTTGCCGTTATATGTAGATATATTGTGTGTGTCCTAATCCTGCTAATGGTATCCTTCACACTTGCTTTGTGGGGGTGTTTCATCTGTATATTATTTTCTGGCTGCATGCTTGTTCTCTACGCAGCACACTCTGCCTAGAGTTTGGTTTCACGCAGCTTACATTCCTACATTTACAGAGTTTCCTGACAATACCTATATGCTCGTCTCATGTGAGTTGGCGTACTTGAATAATTATAATCTGAGGCTTGCATAAAAAGCAGTGACAAAGTTGATGTTTCACCAGCCTTGTGCAGGTAAATTTGTTTCAGTAAGTGCTGACACTATAGCCAGCTATTGGACCTTAGTAGATGGAAATGGGGCAGACACTACTAGCCCCCTCACCCCACCCACATGTTGGTAGCAGCATTATAAATTAACAACCCTCAATGTAAAGGTCCACTCTGGGCTTCTTTTAGCCACAACTGGTCCTGAGAGCTCCAGGGAGACAGTTGATGATTCCTATTGGCTGCTTTTGGTGTCAAACCCATCTGCACAGCCTTGTGGAATGAGGCTGACACTAGCAGTTCAAATCCTGGAGGAGGTGCGACAAGGCACCTGGACGGACCTGTATACCTTTGTAATGCTGTCACTGCCACATGTTTGATAAACTAGTAAAATATATAAAAGGGAGTAGTGCTGGGGGAGTCCCCTCTAAGTGCAGTACTATGGTTCTCTTGATCCTAAACCAACACAGTGTGCTCAATACATACTCAATACATCACCAGCACTGGCATATCAATAGGGGACGCAGAGCAGGCCTGTCACTCCAGGGGCCTGGCCTCCCCCTGTGACCCCCCCCCGTCCTGCCCCGCAAGAAGCAAGCTGAGGTCTGTGCCTTCTTCGGCACAGACCTCTAGCATCTGAGCTCCCTCGTTGGCACTCTAGTAATGCAAAGCGCTGGGAAATGACACCATCTCCCAGATCTCTGCATTACTGAAGAGAGGACCACGTGGAAGCTCCAGCTGTATAGAGGTCTGTGCAGGAGAAGGCACAGACCTCTCCTGCCATGCCACTAGACAACCAGGGAGATAGGAGATGCACACTGAGGGGTCAGTAGGGGCATTGTGGAGACTGTGGGCAATGTGGAGACAATTTGGGGCAATGTGGATATTGGGGACAATGTGGAGATAATTTGGGGCAATGTGGAGATTGGGGAAAATGTGGAGATTGGGAGCAATGTGGAAGCAATGTGGAGGTGGCCAATGGGGGGGACAATGTGGCCGGGGGGCCCATGGCAATTTTTGCACCAGGGCCCGGTGGCTTCTAGTTAGGCCTCTGATCACCAGATGTCAGTGCACATTGTGGTCCTTTTCTGGTGCACCGCAGCCTTCTAAACAATAGAGGGAGAACTGCGCATTGACTGCTGTGACAATATGGAGTCACAATAACATAAAAACATGCCCTCAAGTATACCAGAACAGCTAATTAATCAAATTCAAATATTAAAATAAGGCATTCATACTCACACAGTGTTACAATGCAATATCATGGTGATAATACAGTATCTGAGGCATAGTTAAAGGATAGACATATCGAACGTAGCTTATTGCATTAAACAGGTAGATTCAGGTCATATTTGGCTCTATACTGCCACCCATGGCTCTTACCAAACCTTAACGCACCTCCTCCCTGCTGTTGTTGGACTACAAATACCATCAACCAGGGCCATCAATCGTCTGGCTCAGGATCATGACAACTGTACTTTAACAACATCTGGCAGGATATGTAGTAATGTGTAATAAAAAGGGGATAAAGTGGAGAAGACTTCTCCAGTGATATCACTTCTCCAGTTCCTATGTTATTCTTTGGAGCCAATTCACTAACATATCTCCAGATTGGAGATCTTAGTGCATAGGCTCTAAAGAATAACATAGAAACTAGAGATGTGGTATCACTGGAGAAGTCTTCTCCCCTTTATCACCTCTTTATCACCACTTAGTGCATCTCCCCCTGGAGTTACAGCATTCACACTTGTGGCTTAGCAAATACCAGTACTTGGTACTCTCAGTAACGCAGTATGACTAGACCGCGTTTGAATTGATCTTCAAACCATCCGATTGTAGAAATCGCCTTTTGTCCTTTATGATCCAGCGAGTGGATTTTATTAAAAAGACACCCTAAGAGACCTTCTGTGCTTGTGATAGATAAGAGAGAATGTTCCACAACACGAAACAAGGTCTTTGGAATCCTGGAATATAAAGCAGCTAATTGATTTACTTCTAAATCTAATACTAAAATGCAATGTTTTACATAAAAGAGTAGGTTATACAATTCAGATATAAATACTTTCTATTACTTGCTCAACCTGAAAGATTAAGTGAAATGATGAAATAAAAAAAAAGCAGATGTAAAGTTCAGTCTTTTCTCAGTTAAAGCAGAACTATGTACTTGGAGTAAGCAGCTCTTAATTTGTGTAACAGAAGGACCTACCTAGGTATCATCTATACAGCGGTTAGGTAGATCGGTTTTCTGTTTGTGATTTTAAACTCGGCTTAGTCTGTACAACTGAACAGCAGCATTTTATCACATTATGTGTACATGGCCCTTTAAAGTGGGGGGAGGAGCTTGCTAAAGTCATAGAGAGAGAGACCCTCCTTTTATTATTTTATTAAGTGGCCATGAAAACACTCTTCAGATAATAAATTGTCACTGTTGATTCACAGACCACAGCACAGTTTCAATACAAAAAGAAAAAAAAAACAGTAAAGAGATAAGACTGCCATATGAATAACATTTGGCTATTTACGTCCTGATAATATAATGAGACACTTATTCCAAGGGTAAATTTCCCTTTATCACTAGTAGTCTCACCCATAAACTACAGCCAGCAGTATACCGGTCTCCCCTAGGCTTCCCTTGCCCAGAACTGATGTTGTGAGCTCCAGAGAGGTAGCAGATGATTCCTACTGGCTACTGTGATGTCACGCACATCTGCACAGCCAATAGGAATGTGGCTGTCACTGTTAATCCCACCTTTGGCAGTATCAGCAGTATAATCTTACAGCCATCAGTGTATAAGCTTCCCCTCACCAATGCTGGTGATGTGAGAGAGGTAGCTGATGATTCACATCCACCAGTGCAGCCAATAGGAATGAAGCAGACACTACTAGCCCCACCTGTGTCATTAGTAGCATTCATAATTTACAGCCCTCATCGTAAAGGTCCCCCCCCGGGTTTCTTTTCCTTGATGCTGGTGCAGAGAGACATCTGATGATTCCTGATGGCTGCTTTTGGTGTCAAACGTATCTGCACAGCCTTGAGGAACGAGACTGATGTTGGCAGTTCAGCTCTTACAGTCGGTGGGACAAGACGCATGGGTTGGACCTGTATAAGTTTGTAATGCTGTTACTGCCACGTGTTTGATAAACTAGTTGAAGAGCCCGTGTACACGGGCAACAGTGCCGGCTGGTCGCGGTGCAGTCATGCGCAGTAGATACTGCCCGTGACGCGGCTGATATGGAGCGGGGTGTTCCAAATTCAGACTGTGGTCTTCTCTCCATGTTCGGAGCGCCCCACTCCATATTGGTCGCATCACGGGCAGTCTCTACTGCGCATGACTGCATCATTACAAGCTTTTAGTGAATTATTATATAGGATGGAGCAGCGCTGGAGGAGTCCCCTCTAAGCACAGTGCTATGGTAGCCTTGGTCCTGAGCCAACACAGTGTGCTCAATAGGAAATGCACTGACATTCTTATGAGGCTTTGCCTGCCTCTAGGGTCACTAGCATTCTCTGGGTCAACACAGGCTGGTTGAGTTCATCCTGTTTTACATCTCACCTCGTCACACCATCTTGTGTTCACCTTAGCCTCCTTCATCTGGATCGGCTAAAGCAACAGTAATGCATAATATGTAAAAAATATATATATATATTGTAGTGTTTATCCCCCTGAGTAAGACAAGGGAACTTCCACTGTCAAAATGTGTTTAATTCAAAAGTTATTCCATCTTAAACATGACATTTTTTCAGGTGTAGTATCTCAATGGCCTGAAAATCTACAGTGGCGCTGTTGCTACACCATCCTATGGAAGTTTCTGGTCAACTAACCAGAGCTGTCCCTAGGATGGTGTAGCAACAGCGCCACTGTAGATTTTCAGGCCATTGAGAAACTACACCTAAAAAATTTCAAATTTGAACTGTAATAACTTTTGTAGAAAACACCACTCAGCACTGGGTGTACCCTTCTTTTAATCAGGAGAAACCCTAAAGCAGGGCTGTCCAAGGTCCTTCCTCAGGGGCCACCAACAGGCCGGGATGAAAGGATTTCCCTCATTAATCACAGGTGAGATAATCATTCATTGTGACTGACTCACCTGTGATTAATTAGTGAAATCCTTACATCCTGGCCTGTTGGCGGACTTTGAGGACTGACCTTGGACAGCCCTGACATACAGTATATTTTTATTTGCATATTAAAGGGATAGTAATACTTTGTTTTATCTTTATTTTATTTTGTAGGCATTAAAAACACATGAAGAACGATATAAGTCTTATCTCTCAAACCTATATGGTTTGAGAGATATTCACAAGCAACGTTTCCCCTCCTGCCCCTTTTACCTAGTGTAAGCCATCTCTTCTCAGATGTGGAATGCAGTCCATAGACCAGACAGATAACAGCAGGGGACAATCTTCTTCCTATGAGAACAATGAAAGCCCTGCCCCCCTTGACACGTTTTTCAGGTTTTTCCCTTATCTTAATTGAAGATTGTCCCTCTCTGCAATCTACCTGGGCACCTCCCTTCTGCTCTGGCTGAGCAGTGTTACATCAGTAAAAGGGGTGGGAGGGGGATACTTTGTCATTGAATTACTCTTGTACTACAACTCTGACAGAATTGAAATAACACTCTACAAAGTCCCAATACTATGATGATTAATTAGAGCTGCTTTTATTATGAAACATTACTATCCCTTTAAGTGTTACTATCCCTTTAATCTCTTGGATTCTAGAAAAGCCTTGAACATGTTGCTTTTCAGTGAACTGGAGCCTTGGATCCTTTCTAGCACCTAGGGGGTTAATGGCACCCATTAGCCATCACAAATACACCCTCCTAGGGCACTGGGACGCTCACTATATCATGATGATGTGTCTGCTCAGACCTCTTTTCATGTCACCGTCAGTCCTTGGCATTAGTATATAACAGAAGGAATCACAATCCTGCCACATTGTCTCAGCTATTTAAATTGACTTGTCACAACACAATCTGAAATATTACTGATGTTTGGCGCTTCCCAGCGACATGTTGCACAACTTGATATCATCACCGCAACCAACCAAAGGATGAGAGGAATACAAACCTCCGCCTGCCCTAATAGTACAACTTTACTGCTACATCTAGCAGTACCGGATTGGAGAAGCAAAATCTCATAACCCCCCCCCCCCAATACACACCTTTCTACGTCTAAACAATCCTGATTTCACCCTAGGAATTGTGCCCTTGATCTTATGTCCTGTCCGTGGAGGTGTTCATAACAGTTGTTAGCAGTTTTTTTTATAAACTTAAATGGATAGTAATACTTTGTTTTATCTTTATTTTCTTTTGCAGACATTAAAAAAACATGAAGAACGATATAAGTCTTATCTCTCAAACCTAAAAAGGCATACATTGATGTAATTTTTTTTGAATGCCTAAAATATCAAAGCAACTTAAAATTAAACATTACTATCTCTTTAACATCTTGCTCCACAATGCACTGGCGAGCTCTCTGGCAACCAATGAGTTAAAGGGATTGTAATACTTCGTTTTATCTTTATTTTATTTTGTAGGCATTAAAAAAACATGAAGAACGATATAAGTCTTATCTCTCAAACCTTTATGGTTTGAGAGATATTCACAAGCAAAGTTTCCCCTCCCGCCCCTTTTACCTAGTGTAAGCCATCTCTTCTCAGATGTGGAATGCAGTCCATAGACCAGACAGATAACAGAAGGGGATGATCTTCTTCCTATGAGAACAATGAAAGCCCTGCCCCCCTTGACAAGTTTTTCAGGTTTTTCCCTTATCTTAATTGAAGATTGTCCCTCTCTGCAGTCTACCTGGGCACCTCCCTTCTGATCTGGCTGAGCAGTGTTACATCAGTAAAAGGGGCGGGAGGGGGACACTTGGTCATTGAATTACTCTTGAACTACAACTCTGACAGAATTGAAATAACACTCTCCAAAGTCCAAATACTATGATGATTAATTAGAGCCACTTTTATTATGAAACATTACTATCACTTTAAGCAGGCAATGTGCTTGAGTCTAGTTAACCCTTTGAAGGGATAGTAATGTTTAGAAATTAAAGTATTGAGTCTCCTACAAATGTGTATAATGATGTGTAACTGTATAACCATCTAGAACTTTGACATTTTCCTTTTATTCTATAATAAAGTTTAGCCCTCCTGCCCCTTTTACAAACCTAATGCAGCCTCTCCTCAGATTTGGAATGCGGTCATCAGTCCGAACAGATCGCGACGAGAGACATTCTTCTTCCACCATAAGGAAAAACCTGCCCTACTTCGTCAAGGGTGCAGAGTTTTCCTTATACTGAAAGAAAGAAGATTGTCCCTCACTGCGATCTGTCCGGTCTGATGACTGGATTCCAGATCTGAGGGGAGGCTGCTTGACGTATGTAAAAGGGCCAGGAGCGGGAAAATTAGATGGTTATACAGCTACACATCGTTATACAAATTTATACAGAGGACTTGATCTTACTTTAGTTTCTTAGCATTTCTGTCCCTTTAAGGATACGGTCAAATGAATCACTAGACTATGTAAGCTACAGCCTGTGGGCCGTGGCAACGTAAGTAGCCCTGCTGCCATTTATACCCCAAAGGCAGTGTAATGTGGCAGAATTCTGTACAGAACATCTATTTTAAAGTGTTAGCAATGCCCCAGAAAAAATATTTATAATTTTGTAGTGCTTAAATAGTTGAACTACATGCAAAAAACCCTATCTCTCAAATCGCTATGGTTTGAGAGATATTCACATTGAAAATTTGATGTTTCCTGCTGTCAGCTATAAAGCTGACAGCAGGAGATCCATGTCGGCCGACATGAGGAGGATCTTCAGCAGAGCTCCAATCGTGCTATTTAAAACTAATTGGAATGGTCTACAAACTGTGCTTCTAAACCATGCTTTGTAGACCTTTCCAATGAAGTCATTCTTTTTAAATAACGCAATTGCGGCTCTGCTGCAGAGCTGCCAGTGGGTCCCTGGACAGGATTCCCTTTAGTCAGCACAGCGCTGACATCAGGAAAAGGGGAGGGAGGAACTTTGACAGTGAATATCTCTCAAACCATAGCGGTTTGAGAGATATTTTTTTTGCATTAGGTCAACTTTTTAAGCACTACAAAATGATAAATATTTTTTCTGGGACATTACTGTCCCTTTAAAGTAGAATTTCACCTATATGTGTTTATTGCTACACAGTTTAGTATGAACACTAAAGATAGTTTTCTGTAGCTGTAAAGTTTCAAAAGCTAGCAGACAACTGCGAAACTTCCTTTGAATTTGTCTGTAACAGAGAGGGAGAGCGGTGCCATGTCTATGGCAAGTACAATTATTGGCATCTCCTGCCCGTTACGAACAGTTAAGTGGGCTTTGAAAGCAAGTCCCCTCACAGGTCAGAGATGCACGTCAGCAGGATTGACTGCATTCTGGGAGGACCTAGCAAGCACCGCGGGACACTTAGTCCTGCAGCGACAGGACCGCTGTCTATGCAATTTAAAAAAAAAACAAAAAAACTCAAACCTGAAAACAGGTGAAAGTTCCGCTTTAACCCCTTGAAGTCTGTGTGTGGTTTGTGATTTTGAGGGGAGGCAAACTGGCATCATGTTCAGGGTTCTGTAGACTCTTAAGCCTGCCCTGTTTAACCATGTGCCAGAGGGGCACACACAGCATTGCGTGTCGTACCCTGCTGGCATTCAGAGGGATAAGGATCAGAGGGGGTGTGCAATATATTGCAAAGCATTGCACACTCCTCTGGCACTTAAAGTGTTAAGATTACTGTGTGCAGTGGGTGGAGTTTGTAGTCTATGATCCTGCTGGGAGCTGTCATGTCTGCCTTCATGGATCTGACATGCAGGATTGATTGGAGATGTTATATGTTAAAGGGATAGTAACCTCGAAAAAAAAGTACAGGCGAATGTATAGGTACAATTAAAACATACTTACTGCCCTCATTCCCATCTTTCAAACCGTTATGGTTTGAGAGATGTAAGAAAATAAAGGTCTCCGTTCCCTCCCCTTTCTGCCTGACAAATTGTAAAGCTGTCAGAGGCAGAATCTGGTCGACCGACTTTACGTGACTCTTCAGAAGTGCTGACATCAGGATATCTAACTATTATTACTTCATCGGAATGGTCTACAACATGTGCCTGGCTTGCAAGCATACCGATGAAATAATTATAGTTATATATCTCGATGACAGAGCTCCTGAAGAGCCGCCTTCTGGTCCCAGAAGCAGGAACTCATGAAGTTGGCTATACAGCGGCGCATGAGAAGTGGGAGGGAGCGGAGGTCGTTATTTTATTACATCTCTCAAACCGTAACAGAACTTTATGGTTTGAGAGATATAACTAGCTAAAGTTCCCACCTCCAGGCCGTTTCAGAGAAGTCTGCCCTCTAGCTGACAGCAGAAGTTTCCGGTCCGGGGACTGGCCGGCGGCTCTTCAGCAGAGCCGAAACTGCTCTATTTAGAAATAAATACTTCATTGGAACGCTCTACAAAATGTGCTTGCAAACCATTACACAGTACACAGTTCCAATGAAGTATTTATTTCTAAATAGAGAGCTTTCGGCTCTGCTGAAGAGCCACCGGCCAGTCTCCGGACCAGAATCTCCTGCTGTCAGCTAGAGGGCAGACTTCTCTGGAGGGGGGAACTTTAGCCAGATATAACTCTCAAACCATAAAGGTTTGAGAGATAAGACTTGCATCAATAGAATTATTTTTGTAATGCCTACAATGAAATTAAATAAACTTAAAATTAAACATTACTTTAATGTTAGCACACAGAAAAGATTCATAGGGGCCTTTAGTATTTTCTGGCTATAATAAGGTATGGAGGGGGTGTAATGATTAGAAGGTGTTTCTTCTCCTTTAATACTCTGTAGAACATTGGGAAGGTCACCTCCTCTGTGGGTTCAGAGGACGCTATATATTGATTAACCCTTTGTGTGCTAGAGGGATGTCCAACCCATCGCAGAGCAACGATTCGCACTCACCTCTGGTTCTCAAAGAGTTAAAAGACTTTTCTCCGTAAACTGATGAGGTGCAATTCTGGAGCAAACCAACTGCAGCATAGTGGAAGAATAAAAATCTCCCAAATTTGCATCAGTTTAACCCTTTGAGTGCCAGAGGGGTGTGCAACGCATTGCAGAGCAATGTGCAGCACATCACTCTGGCATTCAATGTGTTTTACAAACTTTTTAACACTATGATGGTTATCATAAGTCACCATCATAAGTCACCATCATAAGACCCCCTTTTTATTGGAAATAAACATTCCTCAGCAGAGGAAGGGGTATTTTACAGTAAGGTCTGTTAAATTGTGGAATTCCTTGCTGAAGGAGGTGGTTATGGCAGATACAATGTATACATTCAAGAGAAGATTAGATACATTTCTTTCAAAAGGGAACACATAGGGTTATACTGTATATTAGTAGGCAGATCATGAAGGTCTAATAAAGACTAAATGATGTGGTAGCAGGAAAGCTATATAATCCTCATGTCTCTGGGTTATGGGGAAAGGGTTAAAGTTGATGGACTTGTGTCTTTTTTCAACCTAATTGTCTATGTTACTATGGGGGAGATTCACTAAACAGTGATAAAGAGGGGGATAAAATGGTGATGACTTCTCCAGTTTATCACTTCTCCAATTCCTATGTTATTCTGTGGAGCCCATGCACTAAGATTTCTTCAGCTCTTGAGATTTTAGTGAATAGGTTACATAGAATAACATAGGAGCTGCAGAAGTAATCTCCACTTTATCACATCTTTATCACCGATTAGTGAATCTCCCCCTACGCATGTTATTATACCTTTGTACACACTAGAGAAACGGCGTCTTAGAGGGGATGTGATAACACTATGTAAATATGTTCAGGGCTCATACAAAGGGCTTTCCAAAGACCTGTTCATTAACAGAACAGTACAAAGGACAAGGGGCCACCAGCTTAGACTTGAGGAAAGGAGATTTCATCTACAACAGCGGAAGGGTTTCTTTACGGTAAGGACAATAAAGTTGTGGAATTCACTGCCTGAGGAGGTGGTGCTATAGAATACATTAGATACCTTTAAAAAGGGCCTGGATACTTATATAAAAGAGCAGAACATAGAGGGCTATGTACGTTAGTATTGGGATTAATATTTAGTTAGTGCTTGTTGATCCAGGGAGAAATCTGATTGCTATTTGGAATCAAGAAGGAATCCACCCACCCATTCAAGACAGAATTTGAAATTGCTGTATTGAGGGTTTTTTTGCCTTCTTTTGGATCAACGATGGTAAACAGGAAGAGGAAAAGGGTTGAACTAGATGGACGCAAGTCTTTTTTCAACCTAAATTACTATGTAACACTTTTTTTTTTCATTATTTGCATTTTATTTATTTTGTGATGCAATTTGAAGAAATCAGTTCATAGTAAGTAGTTTTCTTTGCTGCAGACAGTTTTAGAAAGCAATTTCTCCAGGCTCTGTGCCAAGCAAATACGGATCACGATTACATACATGGCAGATTGTGCTGCTTACAGCTGCTCTTTGAACCAGCGTTTCCTAAGTGTCGCTGTTTGACAGTCCTGATACTTTTATGCTCCGTTGCAAAGTGGAAGTTTAGTGCTGAAAAAAACATATCCCTCCCATGCTAGTACCAGAGATTGGGAATCGCTGATTTAAAGGGTACTTTTCTTTTCAAACTCTTTATTCTAAATCATTGTTTCTCAAGTGTGGCCATTGTCCCTGCATGCGGCCTCCAGTGTGGTCTTGTGCGGCCACCATGAAAAATGTAGTCGTGTGGCCACATGCAGCCATCAGCGACTGCGCTGATTGAATTTAATTTTGCTCAGCACTGATCCTGAATGGCTGAAGCTTTCCGCTTGATGTTGCCTCAGCCAACCAATCCGCTTTCAGCCTACCGCAGCTGCTTTAGTGCAAATATGTCGTCACGCATGCCACACTGGGGCATCACATAGAAGCAGAGCGTGCAAGTAGAAGCAGAGCTGGATGCATGTGGCAGTGGGATAAGGCTGCTGTGGGTATAGCAACTGGAAAATATTGTAGTGGGTTAGTATGTCACGCTTAGGGTTGCCACCCAGCCGGTATTTTATCGGCAGGCCGGTAAAAAATTGGCTTCTGTCCAATGTTAAGTCTATGGAGGGAATGCCATGGCCGGTATTTTTGTGAAGAAAAGGTGGCAACCCTAGTCACGCTATAAATGCATATCCTATTATTCCTTATACTTTTTATAGTATTCTGTGCCATTCTGGATATCCATATCTGTTTTATTGTAATTGGATGTTAAAGGGATAGTAATGTCAGAAAAAAAGTATTAACTATATGGAAGATACAATTAAAAGAGAGCACTTGCACTTATTCGTATCTCTCAAACTGTTATGGTTTGAGAGATATACTAAAATAAATTTCTCCGCTCCCTCCCCTTTCTCATATGTCGGCATAAGATACTGCTTCCTGGATCAGACGGCGGCTCTTCAGCAGCACCGGCATAGCGATACCTAAAAATAAATACTTAATCGGAATGGTCTACAACGTGTGCCTGGTTTGCAAGCACATGTTGTAGACCATTCCGATGAAATATTTATCTTTAAATATCGTTATCTCGGCGCTGCTGAAGAGCCACGTCTGGACAAGCAACAAGAATCTGCTTCTGACAGCTTTACAGCTCGTCAAGCAGAAAAGGGAGGGACCAGAGAACTTTATTTTCCTATATCTCTCAAACCATAACGGATTGAGAGATACGAATTTGTGCAAGTACTCTATTTTAATTGTATCTACCATATAGTTAATACTTTTTTTCTGACATTACTAACCCTTTAAAGGGGATGTATCACCCTATACAAGTTAGCCTGAATAGTTACATTATATAGTGAATATGTGTAAAAGTTTATTTATTTCTTTTTTTAAAGCTGTAGTTGGTCAAAAATGAAGGAATAACAGCTGCCCTGCACCTTCTTCCACATAGTCAGCGGTTACCAGCTCTGTAACCACACTCCGTCACTCTGTCTCTGCTCTCCTCCCTCCTCCGATGACAGAGGCTTTCTGTCTGTAAGCTGGGACGTTCTCATTGGCAGAGATCGATAGCCAATTTAACATTTCCGCCTCCCTCCCCTTTTCCCAATGTCACCTTCCTTTAAAGGAGCAGTTAACTTATTTTTGTGAAAACACATATTTTACAGAGCATTTCCTGCTGAATAAAAGAAGGTCACTCCCATCGCTGTCAGATGTTTTATTCAAAATTTATAGCAGTTTAAATAATCAGGAAGTGAATTTACTGTGTTTACTTCCTGATAGTTCTAACTGACAGGAAGTGACTTTACTGTGTTTACTTCCTGATAGTTCTAACTGACAGGAAGAAAATTTACTGTGTTTACTTCCTGATCATTCTAACTGACAGGAAGTGAATTAACTGTGTTTACTTCCTGGTTCTTCTAACTGACAGCAAGATAATTTACTGTGTTTACTTCCTGATAGTTCTAACTGACAGGAAGTGAATTTACTGTGTTTACTTCCTGATAGTTCTGACAGGAAGTGAATTTACTGTGATTACTTCCTGATAGTTCTAACTGACAGGAAGTGACAGGCAGTTTCTATCACATTCTATGGAGAACCTTATGTCTCTGACATTTCTGACTTTCCTCTCCATTAGAATCTAACAGGAAATCCAATTAGAATTTGACCACTAGAGGGCACTGCTAATGTAAAAAAAATGGGTTTAAACTGTAATAACTCTGGAAATATAAATCTCTCAGCAGTGGGAGTACCCTTATTTTACTCAATAGGAAAATCCCTACAATATATATTTTTTCATAAAAAAATGGACAGATCGCGACAATATTGCCTGTGTCTGAATAACGATGAGGAGCAGGGTTTTTCTTTTTCTCGCACAATATTGTTCCTCACTACGCTCCGGCTTTCAGATCTGAAGGGAAGAAAACGATGTCGGAAAAAAGGTCGGGAGGTGAAACTTTAAAATATGATTACAATAAAACTACATTGATATGGACATTTAGAACGGGACAGAGAGTTATAAAAGGTTATAAGGAATAATCGGATATACCTTTATAATGTGACATTACTATCCCTTTCAGTTAAAGGGGGATCTATCACCCCTATACATGTTGATGTCGATAGTTAGTTTATGTAGCGACTAACTGGTAAAACGTTTTCTTTCTTTTTTTTTTTTTTTTTTTATAAAATTGGTATTTTGCTGAATTTAATCAAGTAAATATTGCCCTGCGCCTACTTCTGGACAGACTGTGATTACCATCTGTGTACTGCAGTCTGTGACTATTCCTCTGCTCTCCTCCCTCTATCCAGTCTCCTCCAATGACGGAGGATTTCTGCATGTAAGCTGGAGCTGTCTCTGTCCAATGAGAGTGCTCCAGCTTACATGCAGAAATCCTCATCATCGAAGGAGACTGGATCGAGGAGGGGAGCACAGGATGAGTCACAGACTGCAGTACACAGCTGTAAACCGCAGTCTGTCCAGAAGTAGGCTCAGGGCAATACTTAATGGATTAAATTCAGCAAAATACCAATTTTATATTTAAAAAAAAAAAAAAAAAAAAAAAAATTAAACCGTTTTACCAGCTAGTCACTACATAAACTAACTATTGAAACCAACATGTATAGGGGTGATAGATCCCCTTTAACCCCTTACCGCCCGAGGACGTACATGTGCGTCCCGAGCGGATGTCCCAGGTGGACAGAGGACGTACATATACGTCCCGGAAGTCATTTAAAAAAATGAAAAAAAAAATGTTCAGCGGGCGTTAAAGGGATAGTATTACTTCAAAATGACTATCCCTCATATTGTAGCCCTTAATAAAATGAGTTAAATGACACCAGCGGCATCTCTCAGACCTTTATGGTTTAAGAGATAGCCGCTTTCAAAGTTTCCTCTCCCCTGCTGTCAGCGTTCTGCTGCCAGCAGGGAAATCCGGTCTCTGAATCAAGAGGAGGCTCTTCAGCAGAGCCGATATCTCGTTATGGAAGGAAAAATGATTCATTAAAACAGTCTTCTACGTGTGCTTGGTAACCAAGCACACGTAGAAGACTGTTTCAATTAATCATTTTTCCTTCCATAACGAGATATCGGCTCTGCTGAAGAGCCTCCTCTTGATTCAGAGACCGGATTCCCCTGCTGGCAGCAGAACGCTGACAGCAGGGGAGAGGAAACTTTGAAAGCGGCTATCTCTTACACCATAAAGGTCTGAGAGATGCCGCTGGTGTCATTTAACTCATTTTATTAAGGCCTACAATATGAGGGATAGTAATTTTGAAGTAATACTATCCCTTTAAGTGTCGGCACTAAGGGGTTAAATGTTCAGTAATAGGGGAGGAGTCACAGAGTGTGTGAACAGGCAGTGTATCAGGTACAATTTACTTTGCAGTATTATCGGTAGATAAGAAGACTTCAAGTACTTGTAGCATAACATTCATTATGTAATTAGCCTAGCGGTGCCCTGAGCGAGGTCATTAAAGGGGATCTAGGGTTACCAATATTGAAAGAGGGATCTGAGGCTCATGTGGGGGCAGGGTTTTCCCTTACGCTGATCGACAGAAGATTGTCCCCCGTTGCGATCTGTCCTATTAAGCAATGCGTTGAGTACCCATCTGGCACTGAAAGAGTTAATCTTGATCAGCATGAGATAAAATAGTATAGCGTTGTAAATAAATTATGTCAGATGCTTTTCTCTAGCAAACAAAGGGTTAATTTTGGAAACCGACTCACGATGGCGGAAATGCTGTGCATCATGAATAATAAATGTCAGACAAATACACACAAAGCTCTTATAACTGTTTACTTAAGACGCTGTTTTTCCCTGAGTCTCAGACACAACTCTTTACAGTCTCAAAGGACCAGAGAATAGCAAAATGAGAGGAGAGGAAAAAAACAAGTACCGTTTCTGTTGACAGTGTGCAAGTCATTTGTACTGTAGGCATCTATTGATCAGACCATCTCAGGCCTCTATCGCCGAAGCACAGGATTCCATCTCTGATTATATTTGTTGCGCATATTGAGGCTCTTGAAATGCAGCACTGCGTTTTTGGAAGTTGATGATGTCATGAAGATTCAGTGGTGATGTCAGAAGAGAAGCAGGGATGAGCAAAGCAAGCAGGATTTTTACCTTTTTAACCCATCAAAATTGTGTAGTTTCATAAGTCCTAAAACTTGTTTTGTTAGCCAGGGGGCTAATTTTTTTCATAATTTTTGTTTCCTTCCAAAACAAACATACGCACAGATAGAGACACACAGGCAGTACACATACACACACACACTTGGGAGGTATGGATTCCTTGTATCTCCTAAAGAGGGACACTTGGGAAGTATGGATCCCTAATATCTCCTAAAGAGGGACACTTGGGAGGTATAGACCCCTGTTATCTCCTAAAGAGGGACACTTGGGAGGTATGGACCCCTGTTATCTCCTAAAGAGGGACACTTGGGAGGGATATAGCCCTAATATCTTCTAAAGAGGGACACTTGGGAGGTATAGACCCCTAATATCTAGTAAAGAGGGACAATTGGGAGGTATCCTAATATCTCCTAAAGAGGGACACTTGGGAGGTACAGACCCCTAATATCTCCTAAAGAGGGACACTTGGGAGGTATGGATCCCTAATATCTCCTAAAGAGGGACACTTGGGAGGTACAGACCCCTAATATCTCCTAAAGAGGGACACTTGGGAGGTATAGAGTCCTAAAATCTCCTAAAGAGGGACACTTGGGAGGTATGGACCCCTAATATCTCCTAAAGAGGGACATTTGGGAGGTATGGACCCCTAATATCTCCTAAAGAGGAACAGTTGGGAGGTATAGACCCCTAATATCTCCTAAAGAGGGACACTTGGGAGGTACAGACCCCTAATATCTCCTAAAGAGGGACACGTGGGAGGTATGTACCCCTAATATCTGCTAAAGAGGGGCACTTGGGAGGTATGGACCCTAATATCTCCTAAAAAGGGACATTTGGGAGGTATGGACCCCTAATATCCCCTAGGGATGGAGGTATGCTTACATGCCATGCACACATACATGCGAGCGCACACCTGCACACATATATACATACAACACAAACACACAGATATACCTGCACACTCAGACAGAAATACATACATTCTTACTCATGTAAGACACACACGTGTGCACATAAGCAGACACACAGAGATATGCATGTACACAGACAAGTATATTCATGCATGCACACAGAAATAAAGACTCACAGACTCATTCCCAGATATACATAAGCATTCATGCATGCATGCACACACAGCTGTATGCATGCACAAAACATGTATGCTCACACACACACACAGATGCACAAGCACATTCATCCATACGCACAGATTTACAACCACATGCATGCACACACAGAAAAACAAGAGCATGCAGGGAGACACAGACATGTAAGCCCATACGTGCACACACAAACATGAACATGCATATATGCGCAAACATTATCAGGTACACACACACACATTACATGCATGTACACCTGCACACACACACATTCATACACATGCATTCTTCCTTGGACAGTTCTATGAATCCAGAACTTCACATACAATCTCCCCTCCAGAAATCTTTGTCCTTTTATATCTAAAAAACTGATCTGAGACGTGAAGTGCAGCAGCACCTGCGGTGCCTTGGAAATATCCTTACCATTCAACAGATTAATAGCTCCATTTAAAGAAATGGGTATTTGGACAATTTTTTATCTGTCCTCTATGGCGCATATGGTTTTCCCCAGTTTGTCTTGTCTAGATTAACCAGATTAACCCTTTGAGTGCCAGAGGCGTACGCAACGCTTTGGAAAGCAATGCTTTGCGTACCTATCTGGCACTCAGAGGATTAAGGAAGGGAGGGAGTTATTTGTAAGAGGCGTTAGTGTTCCTTTAAAGGGGAACTATCACCAGAAATAAAGTTTTCCCAGAACATTTACTCCTCTAGCGATTAGATTAACAGTAGTAGTATTCTGCGTCATAATCACTGCTTTAGTGAGAAATCCTAAATGTGCCAAGACTGAAGGCCAGGCAACAGCACAGACATATTTGCTTAGACGCATCTGAGCACCTGCGCTGTCAGTCCCGGTCTCCTCTAGGTGGCGCTGCATGGTACCTTTAGGTACCAGAAGGTTGCCTGGCCGTCAGAATTAGGATTTCTCACTAATGCGGTAATCATGCTGGAGAATACTACTATTGTTAAAGTGTTAGTAATGGCCAAAAAAAGTTTTTTGCATTTAGAAGAGCTTAAAAAGCTGAGCTAAATGCAAAAAAACGTATCTCTCAAACCGCTATGGTTTAAGAGATACAGGCGTATAAAGTTCGCTGTCTCCTACTGACAGCTGTAAAGCTGTCAGCAGGAGATCCGTGTCAGTTGGTACGGAGGCGCTTGAGAAGTGCCGAGATCTCGTTACTTACAAGGAATCCCTTCATTGGAATGGTCTAAAACGTGTGCTTGAACACCAGGCACACGTTTTAGACCATTCCAATGAAGGGATTCCTTGTAAGTAACGAGATCTCGGCACTTCTCTAGCGCCTTTGTGTCGACCAACACGAATCTCCTGCTGACAGCTCTACAGATGTCAGCAGGAAACAGCAAACATTAAACACCTGTATCTCTTAAACCATAGCGGTTTGAGAGATACGTTTTTTTGCATTTAGCTCAGCTTTTTAAGCTCTTCTAAATGCAAAAAAACTTTTTTTTTGGACATTACTAACACTTTAAGCTAATTGCTAGATGGGTAAATGTTGGGGGAAAACTTTATTTGGGGTGATAGTTCACCTTTAAGGCAGGGGCAGTGACCGCCGCCCCTGAGTTCAGTCCCCTTTGTGCAGATACATACGCTGACTGCTCAGAGACGTTCTTTTCATGTTTGTCGGCACACACATTCCTAGGAGTGAAACCCCACTTTGGACTCACGACAAGAAACGCAGCTGTTTAATTTACAGATTTTTTTTGATACTCTGAAGTTTATCTAATACGATTAATTATTTTATTGTACAGAGAACAGACATTGGCAGCGTCGTGTTGCAAGCGTTTCCGATGTAGGGCAGTGGGCGCTAGTCAGCTATTATTAGCAGAATTCGCTAAATTTTTTTATTAACCCTTTGAGTGACAGAAAGGTGTCCGACACGTTGCAATATCTTTCTGGAGCTCAAAATGTTAACCCTTGCGATTAAAGAGCTAATTGCAGTGCATTGCTGTGGGCAACGTGCCATTCTCCACGTGCTGTTTGACTACAATTGCAATTCAATGCATTGCAAACCTCTCTGGGACTCAGAGAGTTAAAGGAGAATTATTATTTCCTAAAAAATAATAATCATCCCACCCACTTACCTTAATTTGGCCAGAAAATCTTAATGGCCCCTACAAATTATGACCTAGTGCCTTTGTTTAAGCGATAACGTCTATAATCAGGCCTGAATGTCATGTCCATGGAGGCGGACATGACAGTTACTGGCAGCATATGTGGGAACTGTCCATATATGGAGTGGAGAATTCCGGATTTCAGATTGTATTACTGGGTCTCTGGAGGACAGAGGCTAGATGAGATTTGTGGTAACCCCGCCCACTTTCACACCTATTCCACTCACACATTTACATACATAAAAACACATTTACACACACACACACATATATATATGAACAAAAGGAGAGTGCTAAGATTCTCTATAAATCTATTGAAAGACAATATAAAATATAAAATAAATAAAAACAGGAAAGTTTTATATAAGCAACAATGTATTAACCCCTTGAGTGACAGAGGAGTACGGAACACATTGCTTTGTCTCTCAAAGGGTTAAAAAGAACTCCAAGAGTCCCATATCTGCTAATATAGCAGTAGCGCTAAAAAGGGATAATGTAAAAAAATAAGAAGTCGCGTTTCTTGAATAACTCAGGTAAATGAAAGGCTGATGAGCCACCCGTTGCAGAGGACCGTCCGTATATCTTTTATTTAGTGGGCAGGTACACCTAGTAAACATGAAGTGTTCTCCTCTCAGTCTATGACTCCACACGAGCATTGTGCTGTTAAAGGGATAATAATACTTCGTTTTATCTTTATTTTATTTTGTAGGCATTAAAAAAACATGAAGAACGATATCAGTCTTATCTCTCAAATCTTTATGGTTTGAGAGATATTCACAAGCAAAGTTTCCCCCTCCCGCCCCTTTTACCCAGTGTAAGCCATCTCTTCTCAGATGTGGAATCCAGTCCATAGACCAGACAGATTACAGAAGGGGACAATCTTCTTCCTATGAGAACAATGAAAGCCCTGCCCCCTTGACAAGTTTTTCAGGTTTTTCCCTTATCTTAATTGAAGATTGTCCCTCTCTGCAGTCTACCTGGGCACCTCCCTTCTGATCTGGCTGAACAGTGTTACATCAGTAAAAGGGGCGGGAGGGGGATACTTTGTCATTGAATTACTCTTGAACTACAACTCTGACAGAATTGAAATAACACTCTCCGAAGTCCAAATACTATGATGATTAATTAGAGCTGTTTTTATTAGGAAACATTACTGTCCCTTTAATATAAGGGGATAGCCAAAACAGGTGTTGACAGTCCCGGACGTCCCCGCAGGTAAATCGAGGGCGGAGGCATGGACCGCAGTGACGACGAAACCTCCTGTCCAATACCAAGTGGTCTAACAAAATATACATGGAGTGCAGCAAAGCTCTGAGACGTGGCTCTTTAATGTGCAAATACTACGCGTTTCGTACCTACACACGTGCTTCATCAGGGATATCCGGTGCTCCTAGAATAGCAGCCGGTTTCAAAAGGACTATATACAGGCTATCATTGGTTGTTGGTGAGATCACCAACGCATTTCAAAAGCAATGCGTTTGGTATCTCTGTAGTAACCAAAGGGTTAAAGCTTTTTTCTGTCCTTCCTTGTTGTAGGCCAAAGGTACTTTCTGTTCCAGGAGACAGTGGATGCAGGGCCGGATTTACATCTCAGGAGCCTGTAGGCACAGAAATCTGAAGCACCCCCCCCCCATTGGCCATCTCCACAATGCTCCAAATCTCCACATAACCCCCCCATCTCCATAATGCCCTCACAAAACCCCCATCAGTTCCACATAACCCCCATCAGTTTCACATTGCCCCATCATCTCCACATAACCCCCATCAGCTCCACATTACCCCCATCAGCTCCACATTACCCCCATCAGTTCCACATAACCCCCATCAGTTCCACATTGCCCCCCATCAGCTCCACATTACCCCCATCAGTTCCACATAACCCCCATCAGTTTCACATTGCCCCCCATCAGTTCCACATAACCCCCATCATCTCCACATAACCCCCATCATCTCCACATAACCCCCATCATCTCCACATTGCCCCCCATCAGTTCCACATTACCCCAATCAGTTCCACATAACCCCCATCATCTCCACATTGCCTCCCATCAGTTCCACATTGCCCCCATCATCTCCACATTACCCCCATCAGCTCCACATTGCCCTCACATTGCCCCCCATCATCTCCACATTGCCCCCATCAGTTCCACATTGCCCTCACATTGCCCCATCATCTCAACATTGCCACCATCATCTCAACATTGCCCCATCATCTTAACATTGCCCCCATCAGTTCCATACTGCCCTCACATTGCCCCATCATCTCAACATTACCCCCATCAGCCCCATACCCCCATCACCTCCACATTGCCCCCATCATCTCCACATTGCCCTCAAATTGCCACCCATCAGCTCCAACTTGCCCCCTATCAATCCCCATATTGCCCTCACAGACCTTACCTTGAGGCGGCGGCACGGCACGCCATTTTAAAAAAAGAAATATCGATTGTGATGGCAGATGCCTACTCTGCCTTATGGAAAATCCGGCCCTGAGTGGATGGAACTGGGGGCGGGACCATGTGATGAATGGGGTTGTGGAAATGGGTGGAGCTAGGGGCACCTTCTGTTGGTGGCCCATAATTAATCATTACTTAGTACTTTATATCATGTCCTTTATATCAGGAGGGCATCTTTCTTTGCTGCCTGAATTCGGGACCCCAAACTCCTCCTACTGAAGGGATCTTATGAAAAAAACCAACAGTGGGGATAGTTTTCAGTTCTGGGAGTCTTGATACAAAGAATCATGTTTGCCTCCTTTGACATACTGTCTAATGCTAACTAAAAATTAATTTGGTGAACCACGCACCACAGCACTGAGTCATAATAGCCATCAGGAACCTCTGTATGGATTAAAATAAGTGGGTGTTATCATTAGGAGGTGTTAGTTTTCCTTTAAGGGTGGCTTTGTTCCCTTATTTCAGTGTTAATCAGACAGACGTGTTTATCCATTATTATTGTTTCTCTTACAATCTGTGCTGAGAGACTGTTCACTAAAAGAACAACGCTTTCTGTCAAGCCTGCCACCTTCAGGTCAGCAAAATTATTGCACTTATTCACGCATCTGACACCTTCTTAGATTCAATTGTAAGCTCTTTGGCTTAAGTTCTGGGAACGCTCCGAGACTGATATACTAAGAAAAATGAGCTTTTCTGGATAAATGTAAATACTCAATATGACAAATATGAATCCTTATTGACTTAAATGCTGTTTTTAACACTATGTGTGCCAGAGGCATACGCAACACATTGTGGAGCAATGCATTGTGCACCTTTGTGACACTCAAAGGTTTAACCCATTGATTGATGGACAAGTAACCCCTTATTTTATCTTCACATACTCTGTAGCTGTATAATATTTAACATCAAATTGCTTATAGTTTTTACTTTTCTAATTCTGTTTTCATATTGACCTCTTTTTTTATTTTTTTTAACTTTTTCATGTTTCTCACATTCAGCTTCCTGTATCGGTTACCAGAGAGCTTTCTCATATGGACTGTGAAAGCAGGGATAGTAATTCAATGTAGAAAAGATACAATGTAATAAAAGATAGAATACACAGCACTCGGTGCTGTTGGGATAGTGTTACATTGTTTCACTGACAATAAAAAACTCTCTGGAAAAAAAGAAATTCCGTGCATTCACTCTTCACTGATGTAAAAACTGAAAAATAAAACAAAAAAAAGCATCAGATGAAATAAAAAAATAACTAAAGTCAATTTCACTTTCTCTACTACACATTGTCAGGATATGTAACACCAAAATAACGGGTTGCTATCGCCTCTGAGTTCCAGAGAGTTAACCAACGCTTTGAAATGCATTGGATTCCCCGCCAGCACTCAATGGGTTAAGTTTTATAGGCTATCTTTTTTAGAATAATAATTAATCATCATAGTATTTGGACTTTGGAGAGTGTTATTTCAATTCTGTCAGAGTTGTAGTTCAAGAGTAATTCAATGATAAAGTGTCCCCCTCCCGCCCCTTTTACTGATGTAACACTGCTCAGCCAGATCAGAAGGGAGGTGCCCAGGTAGACTGCAGAGAGGGACAATCTTCAATTAAGATAAGGGAAAAACCTGAAAAACTTGTCAAGGGGGACAGGGCTTTCATTGTTCTCATAGGAAGAAGATTGTCCCCTTCTGTTATCTGTCTGGTCTATGGACTGCATTCCACATCTGAGAAGAGATGGCTTACACTAGGTAAAAGGGGCGGGAGGGGAAACTTTGCTTGTGAATATCTCATAAACAATAAAGGTTTGAGAGATAAGACTTATATCGTTCTTCATGTTTTTTTAATGCCTACAAAATAAAATAAAGATAAAACAAAGTATTACAATCCCTTTAAGACATCCAAAAAAAAAACATATCATGAGTATATTTAGCAAACACTGATTTTTATTTTCCAAACAGCAATATATAAACTTACCAAACCCCACTTAACTATTTGAGTGCCAGTGAGGTAAGCAATGCATTGCGCGGAGGATTAACCCCTTGAATGCTGGAGTTGAGTTGGAGACATATCTGGCATTCAAAGAGTTAACCCTTGGCAGGGATCTCCTTCTTAGGAATGGCGGGAACATATGGAATGTAAAGGTTTTGTGACTCCTGCGCTAAATGAGAAGGACTGTGCAGACTGTCGCAAGAGAACAAGCGGCCCGTTCTGTCCTGCGCGTAGATCACATCGTACAACAGAGCTAGCGGAACACAGAATGCATTTTGTGATTGATTTTTCCCTCTCACAGCCGGATGTTCGAAACAGACAGAAGCTTTTTTTTCTTTCCATATTGTAGAGAATTCAGGAGACAGAGTGGGACGGAGCCTGATTGAAATTCTGCACACGTCTCTCGTCTGTGTAACCAGCTCCTTATTATTGCACTCTGCCGAATTGTTCAGCGTGGATTAATTTCTCCAGCTAAACCGGAGAACTTGCTTTTGGTGGAAAAGATTGAACTTTGCCGGGTTGGCGCCCTTTAAGGATAAAAAAAAAAAAGAGAGAATAATGAATTTAGAATGGTGCAGCAAATGTTTTCCTTTAAGGAATCTTTGTCTTCTTCGGCTAAGGGTAGTGAAAGGGACAACATCTGCACCTGTTAGATAACGAAGTAAACCGAGATGTCACCATTCAGTTTGTCTCAAACTTTAATTCACCAGGGGGGCTTTGCCTGGTCCATGGGTAAGGACAAAGGAAAGTTTATAACGATACACAGTTTCTTTCCTTTGAACGTTTCACTCACACCTACACAATTGTGTATATATCACACAATTGTGTACATATCTTATTCTTTAAAGGGATAGAAATTATTAAAAAGTAATCCTAAAAATAATATGCTAAAACGTGTGTAACGCAGCTTCATGCGCAATAGACACTGCTGCGAGTGCTGCAGTCATGCGCAGTCTTTTTGCAGGCCGCGGCGCAGTGGCACTGTGGCCCGTGTAACGGGCTTTTCAACTAGTATTGTAGATAATGCAAAAAGAAACCCTATCTCTCAAACCTTTATGGTTTGAGAGATAGAACGTTTTAAAGGTCCCGTCTCCCTGATGTCATCTGTAAAGCTGACAGCAGGAGGTGCGAGTTGGACGACTCGAGGCAGCTCTTCAGCAGAGCCGAGATACCGAAATCTAAAAAGAAATACTTCATTGGAACGGTCTACAAAGTGTTCCTGGATTGCAAGCACACTTTGTAGACCGTTCCAATTAAGTTGTTCTTTTTAGATTTCAGTATCTCGGTTCTGCTGAAGAGCTGCCTGCCGGTCGCTGGACCAGGATCTCCTGCTGTCAGCTAGATGCTGACGTCAGTAGAAGGGGAGGGAGGGGGGAACTTTAAAATGTTCTGTCTCTCAAACCATAAAGGTCTGAGAGATAGGACTTGCACCGATCGATTTCTTTTTGCATTATCTACAATATTACTTTTGATTCATTTAAGCCATTACTAACCCTTTAAAGGGAAATCAGACCCCAAATATAACTTGGCTTTATGAAATGCAGTATTACAGGGGACTTAACGAATTTCTTCATGCAGATCATTTTTGGCATTAAAGGGATAGTAATACTAAAAATGTAATATATATATATTTATATACAGTATAACATCTTTATAGAAGATAATGGGCACGCTAAATGGATGTTCGTGGCAAAGTAAAATGCCACGGCACCCTGGTTGAGAATCACTGATCCAAGGGGTTAGGTAATAGCCAGAAAAATGGTCTATAAACTGGTACAGGGATATTGACATCGCTCTGGCGACACCCATGATTTAGAATGTGGGTGTGGTCAACACAGCTGAGGCTCCACCCCTCAACATTTGGAGCTCTAGCGCCATGTTACTGCACAGCATCGTGCTTGAACATCACCACTATTGTTTTTTTTTTTTGCTGAGGGCAATGGAAGGGCCAAGGTTTGCCAAGACCAGCGCTTTTCTGTGACATGGCCAACATCTGCGGCCATTAGATAACAAAGCAAACCTAGACGTTAACATGCTGTTCGTCTCGAAATGTAATTCACTGGCATGGCTTTCCGAGGTCCGTTTGTAAAGACAATGTGAAGTTTATTGTAATGCTCTATTAGTGTATTTTAAACATTTGACCCACAACTACACAACAAGCTCGTACTTAGCTGATTCTTTAAAGGAAAATCACTCACCATCATAAATAAATAAAACAATAATGTCTTTGTAAAATGTGATCATTGTCCCTGGGATGGAAACCCTTTATAACAGTAACATTTAGGCAGATATCCTTCATACACCAGTGAGCTATATTTATTCAGTTACTGTGTATTACAGAAGGATTTATATAGGAGACATTCACATAGCAGTCAGGTGTATCTGTATAATTACTGTGTGTAACAGAAGCACTTACCTAGGTAGGAGTCCATCATACAGCAGTCAGGTGTATCTGTATAATTACTTTGTGTAACAGAAGCACTTACCTAGGTAGGAGTCCATCACACAGCAGTCAGGTGTTCTATATAATTACTGTGTGTAACAGAAGACTTACCTAGGTAGGAGTCCATCACACAGCAGTCAGGTGTATCTGTATAATTACTGTGTGTAACAGAAGCACTTACCTAGGTAGGAGTCCATCATACAGCAGTCAGGTGTTCTATATAATTACTGTGTGTAACAGAAGACTTACCTAGGTAGGAGTCCATCATACAGCAGTCAGGTGTATCTATATAATACTATGTGTAACAGAAGCACTTACCTAGGTAGGAGTCCATCATACAGCAGTCAGGAGTATCTGTATAATTACTGTTTGTGTAACAGAAGCACTTACCTAGGTAGGAGTCCATCATACAGCAGTCAGGTGTATCTATATAATTACTGTGTGTAACAGAAGCACTTACCTAGGTAGGAGTCCATCATACAGCAGTCAGGTGTATCTATATAATTACTGTGTGTAACAGAAGCACTTACCTAGGTAGGAGTCCATCACACAGCAGTCAGGTGTATGTATATAATTACTGTGTGTAACAGAAGCACTTACCTAGGTAGGAGTCCATCGTACAGCAGTCAGGTGTATGTATATAATTACTGTGTGTAACAGAAGCACTTACCTAGGTAGGAGTCCATCGTACAGCAGTCAGGTGTATATATATAATTACTGTGTGTAACAGAAGCACTTACCTAGGTAGGAGTCCATCATACAGCAGTCTGGTGTATCTATATAATTACTGTGTGTAACAGAAGCACTTACCTAGGTAGTAGTCCATCACACAGCAGTCAGGTGTATGTATATAATTACTGTGTGTAACAGAAGTACTTACCTAGGTAGGAGTCCATCATACAGCAGTCAGGAGTATCTGTATAATTACTGTGTGTGTAACAGAAGCACTTACCTAGGTAGGAGTCCATCATACAGCAGTCAGGTGTATCTATATAATTACTGTGTGTAACAGAAGCACTTACCTAGGTAGGAGTCCATCATACAGCAGTCAGGTGTATCTATATAATTACTGTGTGTAACAGAAGCACTTACCTAGGTAGGAGTCCACCATACAGCTGTCAGGTATCTATATAATTACTGTGTGTAACAGAAGCACTTACCTAGGTAGGAGTCCATCACACAGCAGTCAGGTGTATGTATATAATTACTGTGTGTAACAGAAGCACTTACCTAGGTAGGAGTCCATCATACAGCAGTCAGGTGTATCTATATAATTACTGTGTGTAACAGAAGCACTTACCTAGGTAGGAGTCCATCATACAGCAGTCAGGTGTATGTATATAATTACTGTGTGTAACAGAAGCACTTACCTAGGTAGGAGTCCATCGTACAGCAGTCAGGTGTATATATATAATTACTGTGTGTAACAGAAGCACTTACCTAGGTAGGAGTCCATCATACAGCAGTCTGGTGTATCTATATAATTACTGTGTGTAACAGAAGCACTTACCTAGGTAGTAGTCCATCACACAGCAGTCAGGTGTATGTATATAATTACTGTGTGTAACAGAAGCACTTACCTAGGTAGTAGTCCATCACACAGCAGTCAGGTATATCTGTATAATTACTGTGTGTAACAGAAGTACTTACCTAGGTAGGCGTCCATCATACAACAGTCAGGTGTATCTATATAATTACTGTGTGTAACAGAAGTACTTACCTAGGTAGGAGTCCATCACACAGCAGTCAGGTGTATCTATATAATTACTGTGTGTAACAGAAGCACTTACCTAGGTAGGAGTCCATCGTACAGCAGTCAGGTGTATATATATAATTACTGTGTGTAACAGAAGCACTTACCTAGGTAGGAGTCCATCATACAGCAGTCTGGTGTATCTATATAATTACTGTGTGTAACAGAAGCACTTACCTAGGTAGTAGTCCATCACACAGCAGTCAGGTGTATGTATATAATTACTGTGTGTAACAGAAGTACTTACCTAGGTAGGAGTCCATCATACAGCAGTCAGGAGTATCTGTATAATTACTGTGTGTGTAACAGAAGCACTTACCTAGGTAGGAGTCCATCATACAGCAGTCAGGTGTATCTATATAATTACTGTGTGTAACAGAAGCACTTACCTAGGTAGGAGTCCATCATACAGCAGTCAGGTGTATCTATATAATTACTGTGTGTAACAGAAGCACTTACCTAGGTAGGAGTCCACCATACAGCTGTCAGGTATCTATATAATTACTGTGTGTAACAGAAGCACTTACCTAGGTAGGAGTCCATCACACAGCAGTCAGGTGTATGTATATAATTACTGTGTGTAACAGAAGCACTTACCTAGGTAGGAGTCCATCATACAGCAGTCAGGTGTATCTATATAATTACTGTGTGTAACAGAAGCACTTACCTAGGTAGGAGTCCATCATACAGCAGTCAGGTGTATGTATATAATTACTGTGTGTAACAGAAGCACTTACCTAGGTAGGAGTCCATCGTACAGCAGTCAGGTGTATATATATAATTACTGTGTGTAACAGAAGCACTTACCTAGGTAGGAGTCCATCATACAGCAGTCTGGTGTATCTATATAATTACTGTGTGTAACAGAAGCACTTACCTAGGTAGTAGTCCATCACACAGCAGTCAGGTGTATGTATATAATTACTGTGTGTAACAGAAGCACTTACCTAGGTAGTAGTCCATCACACAGCAGTCAGGTATATCTGTATAATTACTGTGTGTAACAGAAGTACTTACCTAGGTAGGCGTCCATCATACAACAGTCAGGTGTATCTATATAATTACTGTGTGTAACAGAAGTACTTACCTAGGTAGGAGTCCATCACACAGCAGTCAGGTGTATCTATATAATTACTGTGTGTAACAGAAGCACTTACCTAGGTAGGAGTCCATCATACAGCAGTCAGGTGTATCTATATAATTACTGTATATAACAGAAGTACTTACCTAGGTAGGAGTCCATCATACAGCAGTCAGGTGTATCTATATAATACTATGTGTAACAGAAGCACTTACCTAGGTAGGAGCCCATCATACAGCAGTCAGGTGTATCTATATAATCACCGTGTGTAACAGAAGCACTTACCTAGGTAGGAGTCCATCACACAGCAGTCAGGTGTATCTATATAATTACTGTGTGTAACAGAAGCACTTACCTAGGTAGGAGTCCATCATACAGCAGTCAGGTGTATCTATATAATTACTGTGTGTAACAGAAGCACTTACCTAGGTAGGAGTCCATCATACAGCAGTCAGGTGTATCTATATAATTACTGTGTAACAGAAGCACTTACCTAGGTAGGAGTCCATCATACAGCAGTCAGCTGTATCTATATAATTACAGTGTGTAACAGAAGCACTTACCTAGGTAGGAGTCCATCATACAGCAGTCAGTTGTATCTATATAATTACTGTGTGTAACAGAATGGGTTAAAGTCTCTTTGTTGCCCGTCGTATCCAGTGAGAATAAGTAGTAAATATTTTACTGTCCCGATGGAGGTTATTATACCGTGCATGTCCGCGTGAGTAATGATTCCTTCATCTTTCTGTGGAGATAAATAAGAAAAACAAAAATAACCATTTATTTAAGAATCTCTTGGAAGAAAAAACTACTTATTCATCAAAAGACAGGAGATAGGGACAGTAATGACATCTAAACCTGTCCTCAATTCTGCGACAAACCAAGTCCAACGCAGGGAAATAATTCCAAATGATCCAGTGATTTTAAATGCGGCAAAAGCTAGAGAGGTCTTCGCAATGTGTTGGCGACCCCTGTAGCAGTCATCGGGTTAACCCTTTGAGTGCCAGAGGGGTATGCAATGCATTGCTTTGCAATGTGTTGTGTACCCCTTTGGTGCTCAAAGGGTTAAATGCGCCCTTTTAAATCAAAACATGTTTTATCTCTCTGTTACAATACAGTGGGGAGAAGCTTCCTTCCACATTTATTACAGCATAAAGTATTGATTTTTTTTTTTAAAGTTCAAACTGTTAGCAGTAGTGCCACCTGCAGGACAGGATGTTTCTGATATCTTGTTATATGGGAGGGGTGAGTTCAAGTTTTCCATAGAATGTGATAGGAGCAGCTCCAGCACTTTTTCTGACAGTTTGGACTGTAATAACTTTTGAAAGAATCAGTACCACATTCATTTGATTAACCCACTGGGGCTGCATTAATCCTTTGATTGCCAGAGGGAAGTGCAATGCGTTGCGTACCCCTCTGGCATTCAAAAAGTTAACTCCTTACCTGTGTGTGACCCTTAAAAGACTAACACCAACTAATAATTAACCCCCACTCACCTTGTTCTATGCAGAAAATCCCAATGACCACTGTGAATCAATTATGAGTGCAGTGGTCCCCCAAAATGCATCTTTAACCCTTTATGTGCCAGAGGGGTGTCTAACGCATTGCCTTGCAATGCGTTGTTCACCTCTCTGATGCTCAAAGGTTTATTTGGTGATGCGTATCATGTCCACAGAGGCAAACATGATTCATACTGCAGGATTATAGGTCCACAAACTTCTTTTTAGGAAGTGTGTATTGCAGAGCTCTCTGGCATCCAGAGGGTTTATAATACTCCCATCTGTTTTCTTCTCTTATTAAAGGGATAGTAATACTTCATTTTATCTTTATTTTATTTTGTAGGCATTAAAAAAACATGAAGAACGATATAAGTCTTATCTCTCAAACCTTTATGGTTTGAGAGATATTCACAAACAAAGTTTCCCCTCACTGACCAAAACGGTCAAGTCTGCCATCTAGCTGTCAGATTTGGAATCTGGTCCACAGATCAACCGGTGGCTCTTCAACAGAGCCGAGATCACAAGATATAAAATTAACTATTTCATTGGAAGGGTCAAAAAAGTGTGCTTGCAAATCAGGCACACTTTGTAGACTATTCAAATGAAGTAGTTCTTCTTAGATCTTGAAATCTCGGCTCTGCTGTAGAGCCACGGCCGGTCCGTTGACCGGATTCCAAATCTGACAGCTAGATGGCAGACTTGACCGTTTTGGTCAGTGAGGGGAAACTTTGCTTGTGACTATCTCTCAAACCATAAAGGTTTGAGAGGTAAGACTTATATCGTTCTTCATGTTTTTTTTATTGTCTACAAAATAAAGATAAAACAAAGTATTACTATCCTTTTAAAATGTTGCACACAAAAGAGCGTGCAACATAAAGGTGAACTAACCATGTCGCCATGATCAAAAGGGCGACGTGAGAATCTCGCCGTGCATGAAATCGCAAGATTCTCATGTTGGCAAATTAAACGTCGCTTGACAGCCTGATAGCTCTGGGACCAAATAATTAGCCTTACTTTAATGTATCGATAAGATCCCACTTTCTCCTATTTCCCTCTCTTGCTGTCATGCTGTCTGTCTCTTATTTGGAAGGTGCATATGTTGTGGTGTGTCAAAATCAGTGAGGCACGCATGTAAATCCAGCGAACACACAGTAATGTAACTCACTGGTGTTGAGAGATGTGCCAGGCTGTCTCTCCACTCCTCTGTGTGTGGAATGGCAGGGTGGAGCGGAGCCCGCAGAGGATTGGAGAGAGAGCCCGGCGCAGCGCTCAGCAACATTGAGGTACATTACTGTGTGTTACCTGGATTTACTTGCTTGTCTCACTTATCTCGACACACCACGACATATGCGCCTTCCAAACAACAGAGGGACAGCAGGACAGCAAGAGAGGGAAATAGGCGAAAGAGGAATCTTGTTAGTACATTAAAGTTCCGGAGCTGTCAGGCTGTCAAGCAACATTTGATTTGCCGAGATAAGAATATCGCGCTTTCATGCAGGGTGAGATTCTCATGTTGCCCTTTTGATCATGCCGACATGGCTAGTTCGCCTGTATGTCGAATGCTCTTTTGCGTGCCACATTTTAAAAGTGATCCTCTTCATACTGTGCTAAGTTTTCACCTTCAACTTCAAACAATTTCACTCTCACATTGTGCTGTTTCCATAGCCGTCTTAATACGGTGCTGACCATCTTCACACAATGCTGAGTTTGCACCCAGCTTCACACATTGAGCAGAGTGTATTGTGTGACTCAGGGAGGGGGAGATGTACAGGGTTCTAGGCTGTGTTGTACACCAGTCATATGTCTTCATTTCCTGGGGAGCCTTCCACCAGAGGATTCTGGGAAGCTGCTCTATTGTTGAAATGGTCCCATGACTTTGGGATAAATGTAATTAGAGAGAAGAGAGAAGTAAAAACTGTCTATGTGTTGCACTAGCTATTTGTTTGTAATATAAATAGTTTTTGAGAAATTAACCATTATGTGATGATGGCACAGTCTGGCACTTTATGCAAATTAATTTATGTGCTTGACCAATGTTATCACACACACTGTGCTATGAATGAATGTATCTAGGCAGAGCTCACAAACTGGGGGGGGTGTTTAACAGCATTGTAACGGACCCTAGGCCTTTACTTGGAGGGTGTGGGCAAGACTATGGTAGCCCGCCACCTAAGAGGAATTGTGGTGGGCGGTGGATCAGTGTCTGTCACTTTGGTTGGGGTTAACTGAAGAACAGCTCCTCCAAAAGACAGCATTCACGTGGCCAGAGACAGCCGGCAGGACTATCAAGAAAGCCACCATGGTTTTGAACATCGGCCGACTCCTGATTGGCTAGTCCGAGTTAAAAGGCCTCCAATGACTTTGCATGGGAAAAGGAGGCACCTCTCGGATTGGCCACAAGGTTTCAGGTGACTGAACTGTAATACATCCGACAACCAGCAGGTGTCTAAATCTCGTTACAGTAAAGACTCAACATCATGTCGAGCATTATGTTTCTTGGGAAGCAGGCGGTTTTCTAACTGGCCAAAGCCCTGGTCAACAAGTTTAAACGTCCCCTATAGAGTTAACATGGGGGAAAGTAGGCGGCCCAGGGATTGGTCAATTAGCTGAAAGCCCAACAGTTCTGATAGGCCAAGATGGTTATGACATTCTTGACTAGGATTGGTCAGCCGATTCTAGGCTCAGGATTGGCCAGGGGTTGAAGCAGAATATTCAAAGATGCTTCAACCCTCTGGCCATTGTTTGAAATGTGTATTTGAGTCCCTCGGCCCTTTGTTCTAGTGTTTGCCCCTCATCAGTCCCTTTGTTTAAATAATGTAATCATGTCTGGCCTTTTGTATTATGTTTACACCATTTGCCACTGTTCTTTGTCTGGTATTATATCCTGATGTGGTTCACTGTGTATAAAAGAGCTGAAGTTAGTGTAATAAAGTGTGTTAGTTTGGAACTTCATCCGTGTCCTGTCCTTTTGTTGTGGGATGGTATCAAGGGTCTCCTTTTGACCCCCATCCAAGGAAGCAGCTCTGGAGAATGACCGGCAAGGCTACCTGCTTGTAGCCGACCTCAGGAGGGAGAAACCTGGCATGACAGCATAAGTCCATCCGCAGACTTAGGTACCCATTACAAGCACGGTGAGAGGTAAGTTTGGCCTCAAACTGAACTAATTAACATAAAGTGCCCCACTGTGCCACCAAAATATTAAGGCTAATTTACCCAATTTTTTATTTTATTTTACAGAAAACAAATCTAGAACACCATATTGGCAGACTTTACTTTGCTGTATAACAAACTAACCATGTCTTAGGGGCACAGGATCACTTCAAAACAGCCCTGGCTACTGCAGAAATTTAGTTCCCCAGACGTATTTCTTTCTTATTTCACAATCCTCTGTATGCAGCCTATGGCATCCCTCTGCAGGGCCGGATCTCCCAATAGATAGAGTAGGCAACTGCCTAGAGCTCGGAATTTTGAGGGGCGGTGCCTCAGCTGTGCTGGCCACACCTACATTCTGTATTGTGGGTGTGGCCAGAGCATTCTCAATCTCCCTGCAGCAGTTTTAGATCTCTTTACAGGGTAGTATTTAACCTTTTGGATGCTAGGGAGATCTCCAACGGAGCAACGCATTAGAGATCTCTCTAGTAACCGAAGGGCTAAAGCTTTTTCTTTCCTGCTTGTTATAGGCCAAGGGTATTTCTGTATCTGGAAACACTGGATGGGACGGGGGAGTCATATGAGGAGTGGAGTGTGGCCATGGGCGGAGCTAAGGACACCTAGAGTGCCTTGCCTAGATAGCCTGGAATTAGGGTGACCACATGTCCCGGATTGCCCAGGACAGTACAGGATTTTAAATGCATGTCCCTTGTCATGGGCAGCCCCCTACTGGGACAATACAAAGTCCTGGAATTAAGACTCCAGAGCACAGAGTTCTTATCACTAGAAGTAGAATAGCCCATTGTCTACTGTGATGTCTGTGATGGGCTACAACAAAATGGCTTCCTCACAGAGCTCTTAACACTAGAGAGAGAACTGAACTTTGATTCTGACATCAGACAGGAGCTGCAGTGCAATTTAGTTGTAGTGTAGTGCTGGTCTAATACTTTGGGCATGATGTATATTATGCTGTAGCCCACCACAATCATGGCTTTCTGTCACAGCAGTCAATGGACAGTTCCCCCTCTAACGTTTAGAACTCTGTGGTGCTCAGTGTCCCAGAATGGCAGAAATGTAATGTGGTCACCCTGCCTGGAATGTACATCCGGCCCTGTACACATCTTGTAGAAAACCTTTCTAGGTCTGTTTTGATAATATTTCATATCACTAGTATGCAGATGTCTCCATATCGGAGAACAGAGCCATGTGTTTTAGCCCTATCTCTGTAAGGTGATGCCTATCTCTACTCTGGCCCAGCCAGCTGCCTAAACCTTAGAATTATCACTACAAGATATTCCTCCATGTGATCCAGATAACTGTATAGAAACACAGAGTCCTGGGATTATGTTTAACTCTTAGGATAAGAGAGAGGTATTAATGCATTTGGGGACCTTCCTAACATCGTAGGGAGTTAAAGGAGAATTATGAGTTTTTAATGTATTTAACAGAAGGACTTACCTAGGTAGGAGTCCATCACACAGCAGTCAGGTGTATCTATCTAATTACTGTGTGTAACAGAAGCACTTACCTAGGTAGGAGTCCATCATACAGCAGTCAGGTGTATATATATAATTACTGTGTGTAACAGAATCACTTACCTAGGTAGGAGTCCATCATACAGCAGTCAGGCGTATGTATATAATTACTTGTGTAACAGAAGCACTTACCTAGGTAGGAGTTCATCACACAGCAGTCAGGTGTATCTATATAATTACTGTGTGTAACAGAAGCACTTACCTAGGTAGGAGTCCATCACACAGCAGTCAGGTGTATCTATATAATTACTATATGTAACAGAAGGACTTACCTAGGTAGGAGTCCATTATACAGCAGTCAGGTGTATCTATACAATTACCCTGTGTAACAGAAGCACTTACCTAAGTAGGAGTCCATCATACAGCAGTCAGGCGTATGTATATAATTACTTGTGTAACAGAAGCACTTACCTAGGTAGGCGTCCATCATACAACAGTCAGGTATATCTATATAATACTGTGTGTAACAGGAGGACTTACCTAGGTAGGAGTCCATCACATAGCAGTCAGGCGTATCTATAAAATTACTGTGTGTAACAGAATCACTTACCTAGGTAGGAATCCATCATACAACAGTCAGGTGTATCTATATTATTACTGTGTGTAACAGAAGCACTTACCTAGGTAGGAGTCCATCACACAGCAGTCAGGTGTATCTGTATAATTACTGTGTGTAACAGAAGCACTTACCTAGGTAGGAGTCCATCAAACAGCAGTCAGGGGTATCTATACAATTACCCTGTGTAACAGAAACACTTACCTAGGTAGGAGTCCATCATACAGCAGTCAGGTGTATCTGTATAATTTCTGTGTGTAACAGAAGTACTTACCTAGGTAGGAGTCCATCACACAGCAGTCAGGTGTATCTATATAATTACTGTGTGTAACAGAATCACTTACCTAGGTAGGAGTCCATCATACAGCAGTCAGGTGTATCTATATAATTACTGTGTGTAACAGAATCACTTACCTAGGTAGGAGTCCATCATACAGCAGTCAGGTGTATCTGTATAATTACTGTGTGTAACAGAAGCACTTACCTAGGTAGGAGTCCATCATACAACAGTCAGGTGTATCTATATAATTACTGTGTGTAACAGAATCATTTACCTAGATAGGAGTCCATCACACAGCAGTCAGGTATATCTATATAATTACTGTGTGTAACAGAATCATTTACCTAGATAGGAGTCCATCACACAGCAGTCAGGTGTATGTATATAATTACTGTGTGTAACAGAAGCACTTACCTAGGTAGGAGTCCATCATACAGCAGTCAGGTGTATGTATATAATTACAGTGTGTAACAGAAGTACTTACCTAGGTAGGAGTCCATCACACAGCAGTCAGGTGTATGTATATAATTACTGTGTGTAACAGAAGTACTTACCTAGGTAGGAGTCCATCATACAGCAGTCAGGTGTATCTATATAATTACTGTGTGTAACAGAAGTACTTACCTAGGTAGGAGTCCATCACACAGCAGTCATGTGTATCTATATAATTACTATGTGTAACAGAAGCACTTACCTAGGTAGGAGTCCATCACACAGCAGTCATGTGTATCTATATAATTACTATGTGTAACAGAAGCACTTACCTAGGTAGGAGTCCATCATACAGCAGTCAGGTGTATCTATATAATTACTGTGTGTAACAGAAGCACTTACCTAGGTAGGAGTCCATCATACAGCAGTCAGGTGTATCTATATAGTTACTGTGTGTAACAGAAGCACTTACCTAGGTAGGAGTCCATCATACAGCAGTCAGATGTATCTATATAATTACTGTGTGTAACAGAAGCACTTACCTAGGTAGGAGTCCATCATACAGCAGTCAGGTGTATCTATGTAATTACTGTTGTAACAGAAGCACTTACCTAGGTAGGAGTTCATCATACAGCAGTCAGGTGTATCTATATAATTACTGTGTGTAACAGAAGCACTTACCTAGGTAGGAGTTCATCATGCAGCAGTCAGGTGTATCTATATAATTACTGTGTGTAACAGAAGTACTTACCTAGGTAGGAGTCCATCACGCAGCAGTCAGGTGTATTTATATAATTACTGTGTGTAACAGAAGTACTTACCTAGGTAGGAGTCCATCACACAGCAGTCAGGTGTATCTATATAATTACCGTGTGTAACAGTAGCACTTACCTAGGTAGGAGTCCGTCATACATCAGTCAGGTGTATCTATATAATTACTGTGTGTAACAGAAGCACTTACCTAGGTAGGAGTCCATCATACAGCAGTCAGGTGTAGCTATATAATTACTGTGTGTAACAGAAGCACTTACCTAGGTAGGAGTACATCACACAACAGTCAGGTATATCTATACAATTACCCTGTGTAACAGAAGCACTTACCTAGGTAGGAGTCTATCACACAGCAGTCTGGAATTTCTATATAATTAATGTGTGTAAAGGAATGATTTACTTCCACACAATAAACAATGGACTTCATCAGTATGAATTAAATTAACCATATTGAGAAAGCACCACCAATGATTCTAAAGGGCCATGAGAAATGTCTTCATTTTGTATAATATCCCTGTTCAGTTTTAGTCTACTGCAGATTTCAAATACAAGATATAATAAACAGATATAACTGACTGATGTATGAAGGACAAATTCCTAAGCAGCTCTTTCCATTTAAACAAAGTAAAGCCACTTATTACGAGGATTGGGTTCCCTTTTAATCCGGTAACATTCTCTCTCCCGAGTTATCTTTCTTTACAGAGTGTGGACGCGTTTTGCTAATGTAAGATTTGCATGGCAGACTTGTGGTAGGGTCCTGTCTCTCCATTTCACTTACTTTGCTCCCGGGCCTGTAATTAGATAACATATTCTGGAGAACCGAGGTGATTAGCTGCTCTAAATTTAGGATCGGAAAAAACTGACGTGCTGCGTGGAACCATTGACAAATGCAGGTTATATTGTTCTCCTCCACCCCCTCCATCTCCTGCTGTTATCTATAAATATAATGTCTTTATAGGGGACTGATGTTTCTTAACCCTTTGAGTGCCAGAGGGTGCGCAACAGATTGCTCTGCAATGCATTACGCATCCCTTCTCTAGGGTGACAACACGTCCCAGAATGCCCGGGACTGTAACCTTATTGGGGGTCTGTGTCCCGTGTCCCGGGTCACCCCCAACCGGGACAACAAAGAGTCCCGGAATTGAGCAACACGCACCACTCCAGCCAGCCAATGAAATGTATTTGCTATATGGTTCTTATTAGCTGGCTGGACTGTATATGTAGACCATATAGCAAATACGTTTCATTGGCTGGCTGGACTGGTGTGTGCGAGACAGCTGGTATGGAGCAGGTATGCTGGTGCTGCAAGTGAGACCCGCGGCGCTGACCCACTGGGAACTCTTACTATGTCAGCCTCAGAAAGATGGTCAGCGCCGGCGCATACTTCCCAAGTGTCCCTGTTTAGGAGGGACAGTCCCTCTTTTAGGCCTAAATCCCTCTGTCCCTCTTTCCCACCCTGATGTCCCTGTGTTTAGGAGATCAGACTGTGTGGTGTGTATACAAGTGTATCACCCTGGTGTCCCTGTGTTTAGGAGATCAGACTGTGTGGTGTGTATATAAGTGTATCACCCTGGTGTCCCTGTGTTTAGGAGATCAGACTGTGTGGTGTGTATACAAGTGTATCACCCTGATGTCCCTGTGTTTAGGAGATCAGACTGTGTGGTGTGTATATAAGTGTATCACCCTGGTGTCCCTGTGTTTAGGAGATCAGACTGTGTGGTGTGTATACAAGTGTATCACCCTGGTGTCCCTGTGTTTAGGAGATCAGACTGTGTGGTGTGTATATATATGTATCACCCTGATGTCCCTGTGTTTAGGAGATCAGACTGTGTGGTGTGTATATAAGTGTATCACCCTGGTGTCCCTGTGTTTAGGAGATCAGACTGTGTGGTGTGTATACAAGTGTATCACCCTGGTGTCCCTGTGTTTAGGAGATCAGACTGTGTGGTGTGTATATATATGTATCACCCTGATGTCCCTGTGTTTAGGAGATCAGACTGTGTGGTGTGTATATAAGTGTATCACCCTGGTGTCCCTGTGTTTAGGAGATCAGACTGTGTGGTGTCTGTATATAAGTGTATCACCCTGGTGTCCCTGTGTTTAGGAGATCAGACTGTGTGGTGTGTATAGACATGTATCACCCTGGTGTCCCTGTGTTTAGGAGATCAGACTGTGTGGTGTGTATATAAGTGTATCACCCTGGTGTCCCTGTGTTTAGGAGATCAGACTGTGTGGTGTGTATATAAGTGTATCACCCCGGTGTCCCTGTGTTTAGGAGATCAGACTGTGTGGTGTGTATACAAGTGTATCACGTTGCTCCACAGCAATAAAACTCACATTATTGTTTGTTTAAACGTCAGTATATGTGCTTATAAATTAGTCTGTGTAAATAAAACAGTTTGGTCTTGGTATAAATAATTTGTTAGGTTACACGAGGAGGTGTCAATAGGTCGTGAAATAGTCTACAAATTCTCGGTAATGACCCAGCCACGCCCCTAGCCACACCCCCTAAACCACAAAAGTGTGCCTCTTTGGCGGTCTGAAATGTTGGGAGGTATGCCGGCCTGAGCCTCAGCCGCGGGACTAGGGTGACCACATGTCCCGGAATGGCATATTGGAAATGTGGTCACCTTACCCTTCTGGCATTCAAAGGGTTAAACATAATTGGAAACAGAAAATGTACGGCTTCCTGGGAGTCACGCATACCTCCTGGCATTGCAAATAGGATGGTTTAACAACAGTGCCACTGTACAATTTCAGGCAGCTGAGGTACTGCACTTAAAATATTAAAGCGGAACCTTCATGGCTATATAACATTTGGCCAATTTAATTATTTGTTATTTTGTAGTACATAAAAGGTATTAACTGTATCCAAATATTTTCCATGTTTGTATAAGTTAATTTTATATCGGTTCTCCGTAACGAATAGGTTGTGGCCACCGTTGTAATTTGTTTTCAGTGTGCATTCGCCAAATTTTTCTGTACCTGTCACTCATGGTTGTAGATCGCGCCTACTCATGTGTTGTAGGCCTCTCCTTTATTCTCCTGTGTGCGCGCTTGTACGGAGCCCATGCCAGATTCAGAAAGCTCCAGGTCACGTGAACTGCAGGGGCAATTTAGGGAGGGATTATCAGGATGGAGAGGAGGTACTGATAAGCTTGCGGCACGGCTTCTGTTGGCATAACGCATAAAGCCTACGTAAACTGGTGCAATTGTAATCTAAAATACATACAATGTATGAGATTAAGAAAAAACACATTTTGGCATTTATTTAAAGACGGATAATCGTTCTAACTTAAATAATATCTTGGTGAAAGTTCCCCTTTAAAGGGATAGTATTACTTCAAAATTACTATCCCTCATATTGTATCCCTTAATAAACCGAGTTAAATGACACCAGCGGCATCTCTCAGACCTTTATGGTATAAGAGATAGCCGCTTTCAAAGTTTCCTCTCCCCTGCTGTCAGCGTTCTGCTGCCAGGAGGAGAATCCGGTCTCTGAATCAAGAGGAGGCTCTTCAGCAGAGCCGATATCTCATTATGGAAGGAAAAATTATTAACTGAAACAGTCTTCTACGTGTGCTTGGTAACCAAGCACACGTAGAAGACTGTTTCAATGAATCATTTTTCCTTCCATAACGAGATATCGGCTCTGCTGAAGAGCCTCCGCCTGTCCCGGGACCGGATTCCCCTGCTGGCAGCAGAACGCTGACAGCAGGGGAGAGGAAACTTTGAAAGCGGCTATCTCTTAAACCATAAAGGTCTGAGAGATGCCGCTGGTGTCATTTAACTCGGTTTATTAAGGGCTACAATATGAGGGATAGTAATTTTGAAGTAATACTATCCCTTTAAGTTTGAGCTGCAACCAAACCCCTCTCAGCAGAAGGAGTATTCTTGTTTTAAATCAGGAATATAAATCCTACAGTATATATTATATTGTACTATCCTTTTTGTCCTACTGTATACCTGTGATCAGTCATGTCAATGTCTCCTGTGCTGCACGGAGAAGATGGGGGTGAGGGCCATGTGGTTCAGAGGAATCGGATCTGTTATTGAAAGACCCCTCTATGAGTTGCCATTCTTGAAGAGATCAGGATCTTCCCACTCGGGTATTTGAAGAACAAGTTTAGGATTAAAGGGATAGTAATCATTGTTTTTAGCAAACATTAATATTGTAGACATTGAAAATATTAATAGGTCACATTAAAGGTGGAAAAAGTTCTGACATGATTTATCTTTGTCTCATTCTTTAACATCACAAGAACCTGGCATTTTAACAGGGGTGTGTAGATGTTTTATATCCACTGTATATAGAAAGAAATACTTACTTGGAATGGTCCACAAAGTGTTCCTGGTTTTCAAGCACACTTTGTAGACCATTCCAGTGAAGTTTTTCTTTCTGTACAGCGCTATTCCTGCTCTGTTGAAGAGCCGCCGGATGGTCCTGGGACCAGGATCTGCTTCTCTCAGAGCCATTGGTTCTGGGATAGACACTGGTTCTTGGAATCCAGTGGTTCTGGGATGAACATTGGTTCTTGGAATCTATTGGTTCTGGGATGGTCACTGGCTCCTGTAATCCATTGATTCTGGGATGGACATTGTAGAATGGTAGCATGGTAGAAAAATGTTGATGAATGATCGAATCGTAAGTTACGTTAGAAACATTACTATCCCTTTAATTGCACACATTCTAGCCCATAATCAGATTTTACATTCCCCTTACCCAGTCCTGATCTGCAACCAAAATCCCCTGTCTCTCCGTGTCTTTGCTTAAAGGAGAATTAACACTTTTTAGTAATGACCCCCACACACACTCACTTGGCTACAAAATCCTAATTGCCCCTGTGTATTTTGTGCCTTAGCTCAAGAGATAAAATCTTCAACCAGGCCTGTATGTCTTGTACATGACCGTTTCTTATAGGACCATAAGATGCAATATTTGCTTACCGTGTCTTTTACTTTTAACCTATTAAAGACCAGAGTGATCTCGATGGGGGTAAGTAGGCACACGCATTCTGCCTGCTTCAGTGTAAAATAAAAAACGAAAAGAAAAAAAAAAAAACGCCAGCAACCGTCATGTCCGCCTGCGTGGACACGACATCCACAACTAATCAAAGGCCTTATCTCCAGGAGGGCAGAATTCATAGAGGCCATTAGGATTTTCGAACCATGGGGTTATTATGAGGTGTGAGTTCTCTTTTAACCCTTTGAGTGCCAGAGAGGTATCCAACACTCGCTGTCATTCAAAGGGTTAATGCTGCCGTTCGCTTCAGTGGTGCGCTTGATCTTGCTGTCAGGGAACACGAACCTATTGCTATTCAGACTGATTTAACATTTCCACGGGATCCGCACATATGCAAACCATCTCATTTCACCCTCTGGTATTCCCATGTTCCTCCCCGCTTTGGTCCCGGACATAAAAGAAGCTGGCATGTTTGATGTCCCTTGGTTAACCCATGCAGTGTACTGAATTAAACAGAGATGATTTCATTTAAGGCTCATATCAAAAACACAGGCTCATCGTGCTGCTTTGTTCCCTGGGGAAACCGCCTGAAAGAACACATGCTGGGTACACACACACATATATATATATATATATATATATATATATATAATTTTTTTATTCTGAATGCCTTTTTGACCCTACGAAGTCATGAAACACTCTGGATTAACCTTTTGCGTTCCGGTGTGGTGTTCTGCGACAGTCATATTGCCTTCCTCTGGATAAAAACAAGTGGCAAATACATACCTCCCAACATTTCAAATTGCCAAAGAGGGACACTTGTGTTTTAGGGGGTGTTGCTGGGGGTGTGGCTGGTGGGTGGGACATTACCGAGAATTTTTAGGCTATTTCATGACCTACTGATACCTCCTTGTGTAACTAAATAAATGACTTATAACAAGATCTTAGTATTTTATTTACAAAGAATAATTTATAAACACTTATACTAACATTTAAACAAACAATAATGTGAATTTTATTGCTGTAGAGCAATGTGATACTCTTATATACACACCATGCAATTCGATCTCCTAAAAAGAGGGACGTCAGGGTGGGAAAGAGGGAGAGAGGGATTTGGGTCCAAAAGAGGGTCTGTCCCTCCTAAAGAGGGACACTTGGGAGGTATGCAAAAATGACAGACAAATATATACTAGTGTAAAAGCCTGTGCACGCAGGCCAGGGTCCGGGTAATATCAACCATTTGAGTGCCAGAGGGGTACGCAAACGCATTTGCGTTGCGTACCCCTCTGGCACTCAAAGGGTTAAGCGGCCGCTACCTCACTGCTCCAAGCGATGCAGTCTTGCGTCGCCTCACTCTCGTGATGCAATCATGCACAGTAGAGATTACCCGAACATGCTCAGTCTCTACTGCGCATGACGGCTTCTCACAAACATCCTAGTGAATTGTATGTATACAGTTTTTAGGAAGGAGAGACGGCACTCTGTGAAAGTTCAAAGTGTGTTTTAAGTTTTATTAAAGATCGACATTTCATCATTACATTACATCACACCAACTGGTCCTCTCTTGTCAGCTAGTGGGGATGCCACTTACTTTGGGGCTCTTTTTGGATTTGAACAGAGAGGGGGCTTATAAGGAATCTACGTGTTACACTGATGTAATCTTGATAAAGGCTACATTGATAGACGAAACATTGATCTTTAATATAACGTACAACACGCTTTGAACCTTCACAAAGGACCCTATGAGTGCCGTCTCTCTTTTCTAAAAACTGTTTGTATGATTTACTTATCTACAATGTGCATCCAGGTCATATAATACGTCAACAGTGAGTGCATTCCAACCACAAACGGAATTGTGTGTGTGTATATATATATATATATGTATATATATATATACTAGTATGAAAGCCCGTTTTCACGGGCTAAAGTGCACCCAGCTGCCCCGGAGCCGGGAGCAGAGACAGGACGTGAGCCGTCCGGAGCGGGGCAGCGTGTTCAGCGAGTCTGTACTGCACATGACTGCAGTCATGCGCAGTAGAGACTCGCCGAACGCGCTGATCCTTAGCGGGGACCTCCAGACGGCTCACAACGAAGCTCCCTGTGTGCGAAACCACACATGCACAGTAGAGACTGTCTACTGCGCATGTGCGGTTACGGCTCACAGTGAGTGACGCATTCTACCACTTTATGATGAAGGATATCTATATATGTGTGTGTGTGTGTGTATACAGTGCTCCTAGGGTGACCACATTTCCCTTCTGCCATTCCGGGACGTGGTCACCCTAGTTGCCCCTTCATACCTTGAGTCCCTGGTGGTCTAGCGGCGTGGAAAGTGCTCTGAGCCTCCTCCGGCACAGAGCTGAAGCTCCCGCGCGCTGTGCTCAGTAATGCAGAGCGCTGGGAGATGATGTCATCTCCCAGCGCTCTGTATTACTAGAGCGCTTGCCTCCAGGAGATCAGGTAAGCTGCATTGCCGCCCTGGATGTCAGCCTGCAAGCGGTGTGTCATATCATGGACGCCGCGAGGGAGAGCTACTAAGCGCTCCCTCGCGGCGTCCATGATGTGACACATTGCTTGCAGGCTGACATCCAGGGCGGCTTGGCTTCATTCCGGGACACTTCATTGTCCCGGTTGAAGATGACCCGGGATGCGGGACATAGCCCTGAAATAAGGGACAGTCCCGGACATTCCGGGACCCGTGGTCACCCTAAGTGCTCCCCAGTTAAAAGGGAGGTCCAGTCAGCCTTGTCAAGCAGTTGGTCCCCTCAAAATTTGGAGCCTTAGGCAGTTTCCTACTCTACCTATTAGGAAAATCGGCTCCTGTTCAATCTCATCGACTTTTACTATGGTATTTTCCTGCCTCTAGGATCCAAGGGGTTAAAAAAGTTTTTGTTAAAATCCTCATACAAGATCTGACGGCTTCTCTGAATCCACACTCCGGCAGGCTCTTTGGTTTTCTGGGATAATTTGCACAGCCGCACAGAAATCTGTTACAAAATGATGAAAATCGATATATACATATTTTTGCTTTGTTTGTCAAGAATCATGTCATATCCAGTGACATCAATATTGTCTGATTTGGAACTGACTAAACACAGATGGAATGAGACAAGACTCGATAGAGAGTATCTTGTTTTTCATTTGAAGTAAAATATCAGATATTATGTAGAATTTCCCCAGAGCCACGAACGGAACACCAGACCTCTTTCTTCAGGTGTTTTCAATGTTCCCATTTGGATGCCAGCTGTGTCGAAGCTCAGACTTAAAGTGGACCTGACGCCATCGGACAAGTTTAGTTTGTTTTACCAAGAATTTAACCCTTTAAGTGCCAGAGGGATAAGCAATAAACTGAAAGGGTTAAATCTGCCTATTTTTTTTTTCCTAGACATTTTTGTCTAAAGTTAATCTTTTTTTGAGAAACCAACCTTGATGATCTCTTGGCACAATGTGGCACTGTATGCAAATTCATGTACAGTATGTTAATTATTACTGTTTGTGGCCAAACTTACCCATCAAGGTGCAGTTGGATGAATGGACTATGGTGATTCCATGCTAAATCAGGAACTGGAAGCGCTGTTAACCCTTGGAGTGTTAGTGGAGTATTTTGGGTTTATATAAGGAACACTGAAGATATGAGGTGTCTGATAGTAATACCTGAATTATCTAATCATAATTATCTACATATATTATAAAAACCTTTAGGTTACATGTAAAGGTCCCTTAAAAATAATTATATATATATATATATATATATATATATATTTATATATATATGAAAGCTTCATTATATAATGTATATCTCCTCAGAAGATAAACACACCCAGGGGTAGCAATAAGGAGGAGGTATGCATATGTCCTAAGTACTGCCAATCCAGGAAGATACATGGGGTGTGATTTTCACAGCACTCCTTTGAAAATCTCTGCAAGGAGTTGGCCCTCCCTCAACTTCCTCTTCAGCTGGAAAAAAACATGGCTGACACACACCATTTCAGTGAAAGTTTTCTTTTTTATTAACGCAATCGCGGCTGTGCTGGAGAGCCGCCTGAAAATCGTATGACTGGCTTCCCTGCAGTCAGCTAGAACACTGACTATGGGGAAGGGGGAGGGAGAGGGCAACTTTAGGAGCGATTATCTCTCAAACCATAAAGGTTTGAGAGATGACACTGGTGACAATACATTTATTTTTAATAGGACTTTACTATAGGGATTAGTAATAGTTAAGTATTACTATCCCTTTAATAAAGATGCTTTTTAATCCCCATCTCTCCACTTGTTCACATCACAAGACCATTAGGATTCTTTAGGAGTGCATTCTGTAGGTAATATCTTTTTTTCTCACTGTCTAATAAGCTTACAACATGCCGTATGCCCAAGGAAGTGGAGAAATTCTGAGGCAAACCAATATTGCCACTTATTACTGCAGTCAATCGATCAGTCTATACTTGGCACAACAGTGGACTACAGCATGTAATAAGCGTGTGTATCAGCAAGCTCTGTGGTGACGACGTAGCCACATATGGAGGGTACAGACAACTGAATTAAACGTAAGTAGGATGACCATGTTTACATTTTGCCATTCAGGGACACTGCAAAGACAATAGAAATTATACTGTTTTAAAATATATTAATGGGCCTGAGATAAGAGGTCAGTCTTTCTTAGCAGAAGAGCAGTGGGTAGCGTACTAATTTCAATACACTAATAGCAGTGGCTGTGCACTTAAGTGTTAGTATAACAGAGCGTACCCATGCATTAAATATGCAAGTTTTAGGGATCTAACAGAAAATAGCTACATTTTACAGCTACTAGCTGGAATTACAAATTATTTAAAATTATACAACTCAATTTGTTGTTAATGTTCCTTTAATGGATTTCCAATTCACCTGTTGAAAACTAGAACCTCAGTCACAGTACGCATGATGACCAGGGGACACATGTCAACAGCTGAAAAGGCACAGGTTACCTCACTCCTAAAATCATTTTACCTGATGAGGTGTCTGCCTGAGACCACCAGTCCATCCTGCTAAAGCTGATCCAGGCAGACCGTCACAATCCCCTATACCCTCCTCCTGCGGATGGCACTCACCTTGGGTACACACTTCTGTCCGCTGTCCCTGCAGTAACATTCCAGCACTTGGACACCCTGCCATAGTATGCATTGCAGTGCTGGCGTAAGTACCGCTGCCGTCCCCCATGCAGCAGTCTTGCACGCACCAGCCAGCCAATGAAGAGAGGACAATACCATTGTGCAAATACTCTCATTGGCTGGCGGTGGACTGTGGTGCATGCCGTCATTCTGTAGCTAGGCTGTGACTGTGGTCCCGGTTGGCAGAATAGATCTGAGTGACAGAGTGAGTGAGTGACTGTTTGTGCTGCTGTGTGGGTGGCTTGGCTTAATTCCGGGACACTTCATTGTCCTGGTGGGAGATGACCCGGGATGCGGGACATAGGCCTCAAATAAGGGACAGTCCTGGGCATTCTGGGACCCATGGTCACCCTAAACGTAAGGCATGCAAGGGTGAGAAAGGTTCTGAAAGACAAAAGGTTTAATTAGCTCCCCGGCCTGTCGTGGCCCTTACCGTGTGCGCCGCAGCCTCTGCCAACTTCCACTGGGACAAGTCCGACTCCAGAAAGGAAGAGTGGGCGTGAGCTGTCCTAGCTTATATCTCCGCTGCTGCACCGCTGAGTGACCAACTTGCCAGTCCCTCCCTCCCATATATGCGTGTGCACCAGGATCCGATTATAGGAAGAGGCCTGACACATGCACACTTGACACAAAGAGGTGCGCTCTGCTAAACAGGGACAACAAGCCAAGCATTCAGGCGGGTAGGGGCGGCTTTTTATGCCGCCCCCTGTAAAGTGCCGCCCTAGGCCAGGATACAGCACTGCCTCTCCTATGACATGATTTCTTTAGCCATTGAATTTGTGAGTTTCTTCTTTTTGCACTATCTAACGGTCTTGCACATTTCTACATATTCTATCCTGTTTCTAATATTTCCAATTTGCTTCATTTCTCATCATTTTTTCATCATGACAACCGTTTCTTTTACTATTCTGATATTTAACCCTTATCGGCTATATCTAACGAGCACGCACACTCACATAAAATTATTATCAAGAGTAAAAAATAAATAAAACTGAATGATAAAAAATAAGTATTTGGGATAATACACTTCTTTTCCCTGTGATGCAGTTGGTTTGCCCCAGAATATTTGCATTTTTCCTGTAAACAGAGGACCTGAAGTGAAGCGCTGTTTTTCCTTTTAAGAGGAGATCTCCTGTGGTTTGGCAGTGAAGGAGTTACATTTGTTTTGGTGCAACGGGCTGAGAAATCAGCTTCCAGTGATGTTCCCAGTGTGTTACATGTGACATCTGTCAGTGGGAATCCTTCACCTGGGATTTATTTTCTTACAGTAAAATCAGTATCTTCAATTCATGCTTATCACTGGGAGATAATAACACACACACACACATACATACACATATATACACACACATACAAAGACACACATAAAAGCTCGCACATAAATATATACAGACATATACATACACACATACAGGAACATGCACATACACACATACTTATACACTTGCACACAGACACACATATAGACACCCACACATTTAAACACACACTCATACATACATACATACATACATATGCACACATACAGAGACACACACACACATACAGATATAAAGATTCCCTCACACGTGCATAAACATGCATGGTTATAGACTACAGGTGTACTAAGGTGTGATAGAGAGGAGATAACTTCTCCAGAGAGAGAAACTCTCCAGTTCCTATGTTATTCTATGGGAGAGATTTAGTTATAGAGTACAGGGGAGATGTACTAAGGTGTGATAAAGAGGAGATAACTTCTCCAGTGAGATAAACTCTCCAGTTCCTATGTTATTCTATGGGAGAGATTTAGTTATAGACTACAGGGGAGATGTACTAAGGTGTGATAAAGAGGAGATAACTTCTCCAGTGAGATAAACTCTCCAGTTCCTATGTTATTCTATGGAAGAGATTTAGTTATAGACTACAGAGGAGATGTACTAAGGTGTGATAAAGAGGAGATAACTTCTCCAATGAGATAAACTCTCCAGTTCCTATGTTATTCTATGGGAGATATTTAGTTATAGACTACAGGGGAGATGTACTAAGGTGTGATAAAGAGGAGATCCCTTCTCCAGCGAGATAAGCTCTCCAGTTCCTATGTTATTCTATGGGAGAGATTTAGTTATAGACTACAGGGGAGATGTACTAAGGTGTGATAAAGAGGAGATAACTTCTCCAGTGTGATAAACTCTCCAGTTCCTATGTTATTCTATGGGAGATCTTTAGTTATAGACTACAGGGGAGATGCGCTAAGGTGTGATAGAGAGGACATAACTTCTCCAGTGAGATAAACTTTCCAGTTACTATGTTATTCTATGGGAGAGATTTAGTTATAGACTACAGGGGAGATGTACTAAGGTGTGATAAAGAGGAGATAACTTCTCCAGTGAGATAAATTCTCTAGTTCCTATGTTATTCTATGGGAGATCTTTAGTTATAGACTACAGGGGGAGATGCAATAAGGTGCAATAACAATATCACTTTTCCAGTCCCTATGTTATTCCGTGGAGCCAATTCATTTCTGGCCTTCAAGAGGTTAACTCTTTGAGAGCTGCCCATACATTGCAAACCAATGTGTTTGACATATTTTCTGGACTCTCAAACGGTTAATCCTAATGAACATCCCCCAACCCCTAAAATAGGGCTAATCTTCTGTTAAACCCTTTGAATGATATTGAGATCCCCAATGCATTTCATTGCACACCCCTCTGGTCCTTAAAGGGTTTATATTACCCTGTGAGGTGGGCGCAGATTGTGTCCTCTGGCCCTTAAGCAACAGTTATGTCCGCCTCCATGGTAACTGGCTGAAAATGTTATCTCTTAAAGAAATACACAAGGACACAATTCATAAAGGGCAATTAGAAGTTTCTGGCCTTTAAGGTATGCAGGGCTTATTATTAAGAGCTGTTGCTTCTCGTTTAACCCTTTGACTCCCGGAAAGGTATCCAGCGCATTGCATTGCAATGCGTTGGATACCTCTCCGACATTCAAAGTGTTAATTTTAATTTGTTGCTCTGATTTAGATTCTGTTCATATTCCCCAGTATGCTGACAGTTTTTAAATCGGTACAGCCAAGTCTATCCCCTTTTTTTAGTCAAGTAGTGAAATTGTCAGCGCACAGATAATATGGGGGGTGGAGCGATACGCAGGCAGCTGAGAAATGTTCTTTTGCTAAGAGCAGGATTACACAGACACATTATTGTGGTATTAAGACTCCTGGTTGCTCCACTCTGGGAATTGTTTCTGCTGCCGGCACCCGATGCCCAAGGAGGTGTTAAAGGGGAACTTTCACACTGAATACACTTAGTGTCATGTGATACATCACCTAAAATAATATGTGGATTTGTTTGTGGGGGGGGTTAGACTTCCTTGCTTTTAAGGGATAGTAATGTGTCACAATAAAAGCAGCTCCAATTAATCTTCATAGTGTTTGGGCCGTGGAGAGTGTTATTTCACTACTGTCAGAGTTGTAGTTCAAGATTAATTGAATGATAAAGTATCCACCTCCCGTCCCTTTTACTGATGTAACACTGCTCACCTCAGAGCAGCAAGACTGTCTGGATGGATCACAGAGAGGGACAATCTTCAGTGAGCATAAGGATAAACCTGAAAAACCTGTCAAGGAGGGCAGGGTTTTCCTTATGATCACAGTAAGAAGATTGTCCCTTGCTGTGAGCTGTCCGGTCAAGAGATCAGAGTCCACATCTGAGGTGAGCAGTGTTACATCAGTAAAAGGGGCGGGAGGGGGATACTTTATCATTCAATTACTCTTGAACTACAACTCTGACAGTAGTGAAATAATGCTCTCCAAAGTCCAAATACTATGAAGATTAATTGGAGCTGATTTTATTGTGCAACATTACTATCCCTTTAAGAGATATTTTGGTATAATATATACCCTTTATGTGGTCATTCTGCGGCACAAGGATAACTGTGGCACAGTGGCCCAGGACTTCCCAGACCACCAATTCTCCCCCCACCTCCGTCCCAGCTCTCCCAGGGATCGCGTTCACTCTTCCATTCGGTCTTGCTGTAACAGTAGATGAGATTCACATCGGTACGAAGGGAAGCGTGAACGCGTTCCCTGGGAGAGCTGGGAGGGAGGAGAATTGGTGGTCTGGGAAGTGCTGCGCTGCATTTACCCTGTGCCGGAGAATGCACAAGTGACCGAATGAAGGTTTTCTTAAAGGGATAGTATTGCTTGAAAATAATTTTATTTATATTGTAGCCCTTAAAAAAACATTAAAAAATGATATAAGTCTTATCTCCCAAACCTTTATGGTTTGGGAGATATTAGCAAGTAAACTTTCCCCTGGAGTGACGTCACTGCTCAAGCCTTCAGATTTGGAATCTGGTCCGCAGACCGGCTGCGGCTCTCCAGAAGTGCAGGGATCACGATCTTTAAAAATAATTTCTTAATTGGAATGGTCTACAAAGTGTGCTTGCAATCAGGCACACTTTGTAGACAGTTCCAATGAAAGGGGAACTACCACCCCGCAATAACTTAACATGAAATCAGTCTTCATCTGGCGACTAGCTGCTTAGTAGCGCTAGTCACCAGAAATATTACCCGGTTCCAAAGATTTTGGCGTTTTCCCAAGGCTCACAGGAACAGGAAGCACGGACATCTCGTCACAGTGATGTCCGTGCACCTGCGCTGTCAGTCCCTTTTGGAGCCGGCCAGCTCCAAAAGGGACTGACAGTGCAGGCGCACAGACGTCACTGTGACGAGATGTCCGTGCTTCCTGCTCCTGTGAGCCTTGGGAAAACGCCAAAATCTTTGGAACCGGGTAATATTTCTGGCGACTAGCGCTACTAAGCAGCTAGTCGCCAGATGAAGACTGATTTCATGTTAAGTTATTGCGGGGTGGTAGTTCCCCTTGAAGTAGTTCTTTTTAAAGATCGTGAACTCGGCACTGCTAAAGAGTTGCCCGCTGATCTGTGGACCGGATTCTAAATCTGTCCACTAAATGGCAGAGTTGGCTAAAACAGACAGGAAAAGGGAACTTAACTTTACTTGCTAATATCTCCCAAATCATAAAGGTTTGGGAGATAAGACTTATATCATTTTTAATGCTTTTTTTAAGGGCTACAATATAAAATAAACCCCTAAACAAATACACCTATTATTTTAGGTGATGTATCACATGAGATTAAGTGTATTCAATGTAAAAGTTCCCCTTTAAGAGGCAATACTTAAAATGTAAAAATAATGTTGTAGGGTTTATCCCTCTGAGTAAAACAAGAGTACTCCCACTGCTGAAAGGTGTTTCATTCAAAAGTTATTAATTTTCAAAGTTGAATTTTTTAGGTGCAATATCACAGTGGCCTGAAATTGTACAGTGGTGCTGTTGCTACACCATCTTATGGAGATTTATGGTCCCGGGACCAGAGCTGTCCATAGGATGGTGTAGCAACAGCGCCACTGTACAATTTCAGGCCACTGTGATATTGCACCTAAAAAATTCAACTTTGAAAATTAATAACTTTTGAATGAAACACCTTTCAGCAGTGGGAGTACTCTTGTTTTACTCATGGGGATAAACCCTACAACATATTTTTTTTTTACATTTTAAGTATTACTATCCCTTTAATGCATGGGCATCCAACGTTCGGTCTGTGGACCAGATTCTGCCCGCCTGACCACACGGTGTGGCCCACCAGAGATTTTTAAAAAACTATTTTTATACCTAACTAACTGGCACACATGAACTACTAGGCCAGTAAGACCTAACCCCCGCCTGCCAGTACCGTATAATTAAAGAATAGACATCTGTTATATATCAGTATTGTTTCTGACTTGATAAGAAAATAAATAAATCCATATTATTGAATAGCTGACAGGCTATAATTCATCATCATCATTAAATAAAATAATGCGGCCCTCACATATGGCTTTCTGATTATGTGGTCCATTAATTAAAAAAATTGGACGCTCCCGGGTTAACGCTATGAGTGTCAGAAACCCGTGGAATACATTGTATTTCTCACACCTCTGGAATATTCATGAATTGGTTGAATTTAGTACTAAAAAAAAAGAGGAAAAAAAAAAAGAGAAAATGAAGGAAAAAAAATGGTATTGTGTTTTTATGATCCTTCTGCTTATTTGGGCTTTCTTTTGTTACATAAAATAAATTGCAGCCAAAAAATGCAATCTTTAGTGAAATATTTGCCCGGTCGCTCCTTGCTTCTACAATGCTCTTTGCACAAATTATCCAGGAGATGAGAAAATGTAAAACGCTGGAACCAGCCCATTAAATATTTAACGCTCTCTGTCCGAGTTTAAGCACTGCAGACATACAAGGAACAAGTTTTAACCTTCGAGTAAAACGTTGATGTTAAATAATTGGCATATCTTATGGGAACACTAATCCTATAATATAATTTGCTAGGATGCGAAGCTCTCTGTGTGTGTAACACACACATGCACAGTGGAGACCGCCTGAACTACCCAGTAATGCACACCAGTCATGCGCAGTAGAGACCGCCCGAACTACGCAGTCATGCACAGTAGTCATGCGCAGTAGAGACTGCCCGAACGCACCGGCCCTCAGTCCGAGGCACGGCCGATCCGGAGCAGTGCTTCCCATGCGGCCCAACGCTCGTGCACACGGGCCTTCAATACTAGTACCTTTATAATAATTGGTAATCTCCCCCACAGTTTCCTTAAAGGGATAGTAATATTTCATAATAAAATCAGCTCTAATTAATCATCATAGTATTTGGACTTTGGAGAGTGTTATTTCAATTCTGTCAGAGTTGTAGTACAAGAGTAATTCAATGACAAAGTATCCCCCTCCTGCCCCTTTTACTGATGTAACACTGCTCACCTCAGAGCAGCAAGACTGTCCGGATGGATCGCAGAGAGCGACAATCTTCAGTGACCATAAGGGAAAAAGCTGAAAAACCTGTCAAGGGGGGCAGGGATTTCATTGTTCTCACAGTAAGAAGATTGTCCCTTGCCATGAGCTGTCTGGTCTATGGACTGGATTTCATATCTGAGGGGAGGAGGCTTACACTAGGTAAAAGGGGCGGGAAGAGGGATACTTTATCATTCAATTACTTCTGAACTACAACTCTGACAGTAATGAAATAACACTCTCTATGGCCCAAATACTGTGAAGATTAATTGCAGCTGCTGTTTTTGTGAAACATTACTATCCCTTTAATCAGAGCCACAGACTTCATCAAACTATACAGGTTTGTTTCTGGAGCAAACTAACTACACCCAATGGGCATACCTGGGGACTTTCAAAATGAGCCAACCCTGAGATCTTTGATATAAGTATTAACCCTTTGTGTGCCAGAGGGGGCAGGGTAGATGATTTAAAGGAGAACTAACACCTCCTAATATTAACAACCACCCACTTACCCTACTATGGCCAGAAAATACCCTTGGCCCCTATAAATTTTACCCTTGCACCTTGGTTCAAGAGTTAACATCTACAATCAGCGCTGGAAGTCATATCCATGGAGGCAGACATGACAGTTAGTGGAAGGTTTTTCAAACTGAGGCAGGCAGAGCACATGAGCTTACTTAAAGGGGAACTCTCATCTATAAAAGTTCTCCTCTATGTAATCTTCCTTTAGCGTTAACATGTAATCTGATAATATATTTATATTTTTAACTTAATGCCGAAATTTAACATTTTAAAAATAAGCCGGTGACATCAGTTCAGGACAGGCTGCGGTGCAGCTCTGTCCCACAGCCTGTCAATCTTCATCTCTTCCCCTCCCCCAGTAGTGCCTCGTTCCCACCTCCTAGTCTGATGGAGGCTTCCTCCGAGAGAGTTGGAGCAGTCTCTTGCCAATGAGACCACTCCAGTTCACATGGAGAAATCCTCTGTCAGAGTAGGAGGTGAGAACGAGACGCTATTGGGGGAGGGGAAGAGACGAAGATTGACAGGCTGCGGGACAGAGCTGTACCGTGGCCTGTCCTGAACTGACGTCACCGGCTTATTTTTACAATGTTAAATTCCTGCATTAAATTAAAAAAATAAATATATTATCAGATTACATTTTAACGCTAAAGGAAGATTAAAACGCAATGAGTTGGAGACCCCTCTAGCATTCAAGGGGTTAAAATAACCTTCTAAATCATTGAAAATTTTGGGTACTTTTATCCCCCCCTACTATATATTTTGGTTTACTCCCCCTCTACCCAAATATGACTCTTAGCAGCATATTCACAAAGAGAAAATAACAGCAATTCGGGGTCCAACCCACTTGATCGTAGGAGATAAATAAATATTACCGTTAAATTGGGGATTTTAACCCCTAATATGCTAGTGCGGTTCTCAATGCATTTGCCCTGTTTTCCGCGTTACGTAGAAGTTTATTTTTCCCTTTATAGAGATAGTAATGTTGCTCTAGAAATCAAAATCGTACTATTCCTTATACTTTTTAATAACACTTCGTACTTTTGGCAATGTTCTTATCGGTATGGTTTATAGTAATTATATTTTAACGTTTTCCCCTCCCGCCCCTTTTCCCGATGTTGCTATCCTTCCTACAGATCTGAAAGCCAATCTGGATGGATCGCAATGAGGGACATTATTGTGTCAGCACAATGGAAAACCCTGCTTCTAATCGGCAAAGGGGGGCAGGCCTTTCCTCATACAGACACAGACATTATTGTCTCTTGTTGAGATCTGTCCGGTCAATCGACTAGCTTTCTTGCCTGAGGGAACTATGGAGGAGATTCACTAAGCGGTGATAAAGAGGTGATAATGTGGAGATGATTTCTCCAGTGATATCACTTCTCCAATTCCTGTGTTATTCTATAGAGCCTATGCACTAAGATCTCTTCAGCTTTGGAGAGCTTAGTGAATAAGCTCCATAGAATAAAATAGGAAATGGAGAAGTGATAAAATGGAAAAGTTATCTCCACTTTATCACCTCCTTTTCACCTCTTAATGAATCTCTCCCTATAAGTGACGTTGTGAAAAGGGGCGGGAGGGGGAAAGTTTAAAGCGGAACTATTATCAAAATTAAATTGCCCCCCTAATCATTATTAATGTAGCGATATGCATATACATAGTGTTACTGTGCCGAATAAGAATGGCATTAGTGAGAAATAAAACTCGTTTGGCAGGCAGGCAGCAGCAGGGGTCTTGCTGTAGACGCTCTCTGCGCCGTCAGCCACTCCCTGTACCTTAAGGTACCAAGGAAATCCACTCACCAATCCTAGAGGTGAACAGGACAGACAGAGCAGACTCACAGATGTCTTTTCTCCAAGATGTCTGCGCTCCTGCCCGCTGATGCCTGCCGAACGAGTTGTGTTTCTTAATAATGCCGGACTTATTCAGCATAATAAAATTATGTATATACCTATGGCTATGTTGATAAGGATTTGGGGGCAATTTAATTTTGATGATAGCTCCTCTTTAAAATATAATTCCAAAAAAAATACACCGATATGAACATTACCAAACGTACGAATAAGGAATAATCGGATCTTCATTTATAGCACGACATTACTATCTCTTTAAATGCCAGACGGATGAGCAGCGACTTGCAGATGTGGGTGAAAGGGTAAAAGGAAGGCCATCCTAAACAGTGTGGGAAAAGAAATGGTTAATGGGAAGTGAATGATGTCATAGGAAGGGAGAAGGATTCATGTTGATCGAGTCCTGCCACTGAAGCTCCTGCATAAATTAAGAGACAATGCTAGTCTATGTGTGAGCCGGATGAACAGAGATAGCAGTGTCTGAGCTCAGCGCACAGGCCAGAGGGTGAGCGAAATACGCAGGGTAAATCAGAGGTCAAGCATTAGACCATTTTCATACCCAAATCACATAGCCACAAACGTAGCATTTAACACTTTACGGATGAGCAGGGTGTGTAATGCATCATGATACACTATCGCCTACAAATAACTTTCACAATTTTCAAAAAGCTTTCAAAATTACTTGTATGTTGTATTAGCTATTATTTATTTAGAAAGCTAGTTTTTGAGACACTTAGATGATTAGATGTTAATTAAGGCATGCTGTGCACGACCTTCCTGTCTTATCCCTACATTACCTCCCCACTCACTGACACTGCTCAGCAATGCACTGTCCACCTCCCCTAGCACTGACTTACTGTCTTATCCCTACATTACCTCCCCACTCACTGACACTGCTCAGCAATGCATTGCCCACCTCCCCTAGCACTGACTTCCTGTCTTATCCCTACGTTACCTCCCCCACTCACTGACACTGCTCAGCAATGCATTGCCCACCTCCCTTAGCACTGACTTCTATCTTTTCCATACATTGCCTGCCCCACTCACTGACACTGCTCAGCAATGCATTACCCACCTCCCCTAACACTGACTTCCTGTCTTATCCCTACATTACCTCCCCCACTCACTGACACTGCTCAGAAATACATTACACACCTCCCCTAGCATTGACTTCCTGTCTTATCCCTACATTACCTCTCCCCACTCACTGACACTGCTCAGCAATGCATTACCCACCTCCCCTAGCACTGACTTCTATCTTTTCCATACATTGCCTGCCCCACTCACTGACACTGCTCAGCAATGCATTACCCACCTCTCCTAGCACTGACTTCCTGTCTTATCCCTACATTACCTCCCCCACTCACTGACACTGCTCAGCAATGCATTACCCACCTCCCCAGCACTGACTTCCTGTCTTATCCCTACATTACCTCCCCCTCTCACTGACACTACTTAGCAATGCATTACCCACCTCCCCTAGCACTGACTTCCTGTCTTATCCCTACGTTACCTCCCCCACTCACTGACACTGCTCAGCAATGCATTGCTCACTTCCCCTAGCACTGACTTCCTGTCTTATCCTTACATTACCTCCCCACTCACTGACACTGCTCAGCAATGCATTGCCCACTTCTGCAGTGAGATAAATTCTCAATATCTTATGTTATTCTATAGAGCATATTCACTAAGGAGATGGAAACATCTTAGCGTATAGGCTTCACAGAATAACTAAGGAACTGGAGAGTTTATCTCACTAGAGAAGTCATCTCCTCTTTATTACGCCTTAGTACATCTCCCCTGTAGTCTATAACTAAAGATCTCCCATAGAATAACAGAGGGACTGGAGAGTTTATCTCATTGGAGAAGTTATCTCCTCTTTATCACACCTTAGTACATCTCCCTTGTAGTCTATAACTAAATCTCTCCCATAGAATAACATAGGAACTGGAGAGTTTATCACACTGGAGAAGTTATCTCCTCTTTATCACACCTTAGTACAACTCCCCTGTAGTCTATAACTAAACCACTCCCATAGAATAACATAGGAACTGGAGAGTTTATCACACTGGAGAAGTTATCTCCTCTGTATCACACCTTAGTACATCTCCCCTGTAGTTTATAACTAAATCTCTCCCATAGAATAACATAGGAACTGGAGCGTTTATCTCACTGGAGAAGTTATCTCCTCTTTATCACACCTTAGTACATCTCCCCCTGTAGTCTATAACTAAAGATCTCCCATAGAATAACATAGGAACTGGAGAGTTTATCTCACTGGAGAAGTTATCTCCTCTTTATCACACCTTAGTACATCTCCCCCTGTAGTCTATAACTAAAGATCTCCCATAGAATAACATGGGAACTGGAGAGTTTATCTCACTGGAGAAGTTATCTCCTCTTTATCACACCTTATTACATCTCCCCTGTAGTCTATAACTAAATCTCTCCCATAGAATAACATAGGAATTGGGGAGTTTATCTCACTGGAGAAGTTATCTCCTCTTTATCACACCTTAGTACATCTCCCCTGTAGTCTATAACTAAAGATCTCCCATAGAATAACATAGGAACTGGAGAGTTTATCTCACTGGAGAAGTTATCTCCTCTTTATCACACCTTAGTACATCTCCCCTGTAGTCTATAACTAAAGCTCTCCCATAGAATAACATAGGAACTGGAGAGTTTATCTCACTGGAGAAGTTATCTCCTCTTTATCACACCTTAGTACATCTCCCCTTTAGTCTATAACTAAAGCTCTCCCATAGAATAACATAGGAACTGGAGAGTTTGTCTCACTGGAGAAGTTATCTCCTCTTTATCACACCTTAGTACATCTCCCCTGTTGTCTATAATTAAATATATCCCATAGAATAGCATAGGGACTGGAGAGTTTATCTCACTGGAGAAGTTATCTCCTCTTTATCACACCTTAGTACATCTCCCCTGTAGTCTATAATTAAATATATCCCATAGAATAACATAGGACTGGAGCGATTATATCACTGGAGAAGTTATCTCCTCTTTATCACACCTTAGTACATCTCCCCTGTAGTCTATCACTAAAGATCTCCCATATAATAACATAGGAACTGGAGAGTTTATCTCACTGGAGAAGTTATCTCCTCTTTATCACACCTTAGTACATCTCCCCTGTAGTCTATAACTAAATCTCTCCCATAGTATAACATAGGAACTGAAGAGTTTATCTCACTGGAGAAGTTATCTCCTCTTTATCACACCTTATTACATCACTCCTGTAGTCTATAACTAAAGATCTCCCATAGAATAACATGGGAACTGGAGAGTTTATCTCATTGGAGAAGTTATCTCCTCTTTATCACACCTTATTATATCTCCCCTGTAGTCTATAACTAAATCTCTCCCATAGAATAACATAGGAATTGGGGAGTTTATCTCACTGGAGAAGTTATCTCCTCTTTATCACACTTTAGTACATCTCCCCTGTAGTCTATAACTAAATCTCTCCCATAGAATAACATAGGAACTGGAGAGTTTATCACACTGGAGAAGTTATCTCCTCTTTATCACACCTTAGTACATCTCCCCTGTAGTCTATAACTAAATCTCTCCCATAGAATAACATAGGAACTGGAGAGTTTATCTCACTGGAGAAGTTATCTCCTCTTTATCAAACTTTAGTGCATCCCCCCACAAGTGCAATTTAGGAGCAAATCAGTACACAACTGTGGACAAATATATATTCACCAAAATACTACGAATTTAACCCTTTGAGTGCTGGAGAGGTATCCCACGCAATGGATCCTTGTAACATCTTGTATTCTGCAGCAGTGCAGACTTCTCTCAATTCAAATGGTCACAAGCCCCAATTAAATCAATGGGTATGTTTATTTGTCATGTACAGTGCAACAGATTTGCTACAGAATTCCTGAAATTGTTCTTAGTAAGTCAGTGTCTTCTATTCTATGTATTTATAGAAATAAATGTTTTAGCAGTGTGTTTTAGATGCAATTTCCATTAGTTTAATACAGAGTAATATGGCCAACAAATGAGCCATTTTATATATTAAGCAGAAGCTCCTGCATCCACGGGGTAACTGCGATTGTACCGTTCTAGCCGTACGTCTGGAAATGTAATTAAACCAGCCGACCAAGATGAGATTTTTCAGAACCATTAACACGTTTTTTTGCTGAGGTACAGTTTACGTTATTAAAACATGCATAATTTATAATTAGCCAAGTGTCTTGGACAAACAATTAAAGCCTAAATGAAAGTGATCCATTTGAGGGAGCGGCGCGTGGTTCCTTCGGAGTGTCGCTTTTTTAGAAACCAATGGAGTAATGAGCCTGGGAGGGAACAAACTGCAGATGGGGATACGAGTAATATTTCACGCCAAAGCTGACAAGCTGGATAAATCTTCCCTGACTTTTAAGGTGATCCGAGCAGAAAAATAAATAAATAAAAACATGTTATATTGTTTATCTCAGTTTTAACCCCTTTCGTCTGCCAGGGAGATCACCAGTGCCTTATTGGTAGCAAAGATACTGAACCATGTAATTGTTAGTAAACTTGGCATTGCTGTCACCATTTCCTTGACCCTGGAATGCCAGAAAAGTGTGAACGTATTGCACACCTTGCACTTTCTAATAACAATACCCCAACACACAGACACACACGCTTACCTTAACATGGACCTGTCAACTTAAAGGGATAGTAATACTTTATTATTACTATCCCCCATATTGTACATACCCTATATAATAATTCGCTAAGACGTGTGTAATGGCGCGTCATGCGCAGTAGAGACTTCCCTTCAGAGCGTCCAGCTCTGTATCAGCCGCGGCGCGGGCAGTCTTTACTGCACATGACTGCCCCGCGACCGGGTGGCAGTGGCACTGTGGCCCGTGTAACGGGCTCTTCAACTAGTATGTAAAATAATTTAATAGCATGGTACTAATTGCAGGGATATCCGGTCTGATTTTCATCATGCGGCTCTGCAGCAGAGCCGAGATCGCATTAGTGACAAAGAATTATTTCACTGAAACGGTCTTCTACATGTGCTTGGTTTGTGATTGGTTTGCAAGCACACGTAGAAGACCGTTTCAGTGAAATAATTATTTTTCACTAATGCGATGGCGGCTCTGCTGCAGAGCCGCATGATGAATGTCAGACAGGATATCCCTGCAGTTAGTACAACACTGACTTCAGGGAATGGGGAGGGAGGGGGGAACTTTTCCTTCGATTATCTCTCAAACCATAAAGGTTTGAGAGATGAACCTGGGGGCTACTAAATTATTTTGCAAATATCTACAATATGGGGGATAGTAACAATAAAGTGTTACTATCCCTTTAAGTTTAGGTAATCTCGAAGTGAAGTATATCAACGTCTGAGCATACTCTGTAAATGAAAAGTCACTAGCCTGTGTGCCGGTCTAGAGGTGTAGTAGTATGTCCAAATCCAAAGAGAATCTCGCTCACTGGTCTGTCTCATGGTGAAATAGTGCAGATTTACTCCATCAAAAGCATCTTGACAAAGGCCCAAGGAAGGGCCAAAACGTTGATGGACTATATATATATATATATATATATATATATATATACACTAGTGTAAAAGCCTTTACACGGGCCAAAGTCTGTGCATTCGGGCAGTGTCTACTGTGCATGACTGCATCTGAGAAAGCCTGCATTCGGGCAATCTCTACTGCTCATGACTGCGTTCAGGCAGTCTCTACTGTGCATGACTGCATCAGACAAACATACATCTGGCCTTTAATTATTAGTGATATATATATATATATATATATATATATATATATATATATATATGTGTACTTATCACCCCAAATAATGCCTTCCCCCAACAATTAGCCATCTAGCGACAAGCTTAACATTAGTACTATTAGCCAGCATAATTACTGCATTACTTACTTCTGCCTATACTGAGGCCAGACAACAGCCCTTTAGAGGTATCTGTGCGCCTGCGGCACCTTAAGGTACCATGCAGCGCCTCCTAGAGGAGACCGGCTGACAGTGCAGGCACGCAGATGTCTGGAAGCAAAGATGTCTGCTCTGTTGCCTGTCCGCCACTCTAGGCACAAGTAGGATTTCTGAGTAACGCGGCAATTATGCTGTCTTATAGTATTATTGTTAAGCTTATTGCTAGATGGCTAATTGTTGGGGGGAGACTTTATTCGGGGTGATAGTTCCCATTTAAATTTTATTTGTTGGTGGCACACTCTGGCATTTTATGCTAAATTAATTTCAGTTTTACGACAATATTACCATACACTGTGTTATGAGTGAATCTAGGCCAGCGGTTCTCAACCTTTCTAGTGCCGCGACCCTTTGATAAAATTTCCCAAGTTGTGGGGACCCCTAACAGTAAAATTATTTTCGTTGCTCCTTCATCGCTGTAATTTTGCTACTGTTATGAATCGAAATATAAATATCTGATGGTTTTAGGCGACCCCTGGCAAATCGTCATTCGACCCCTAAAGGGGTCCCGACCCACAGGTTGAGAACCACTGATCTAGGCAGAGCTCACACACTGGGGGGGCGTGTCTAGCAGCACAGAAAGCTCTTAGTTTGACCTCGAGCATAACAAATTAGCATACTTAGAAGATAATTAGCATAATGTGCCACACTGTGCCAACAACACATGAAACTTAATTTCTTAGAAAATGGCTAAATCAAAGATTAGACAGATGTAAAAGTAATATTTATTTTTTTTTACCTTGACAGTTTAATCTTTATCTGCTAAGGAGGACGGCATTTTAGTTTAGGGCCTCAAAGCTGTGAGTGGGTTAACCCCTTGAGTGCCAGTGTGCGTTACTTACCCCTCTTTCACACCAAGGGTTAATTTGAGTTATGCTGTAAGTCCACATCTGGAGTTTCTTAGTAAAGAATGGCAGATTAGTTTACCAGCCTCGTTCCTCACTGCCCCCCGTGATCTCCAGGTTTAAGCTGCGCCGCGTTCTCATTGTGAGAGTGATGCATCACTGGGCGAGCAGTATTTATGTATAAATGCAGCACATTATGGTCTCCGGGATGTCTTGTACTCCCCTGCTCTAATTACTTGCTGTTTTTGGCTCTAATTAGATTCACCTGTTCTGTTATTTCACAGGTTTCTCAGAGCTGCGCTAGATAACTAGCTGAGATTTATTCCATACTTCTATCCGGGCTTATGATATGGAAAACCAATTCTGTCCTTGTCTGACCTTGTCAGCCTGGGAGAAGTATCAGCAAGAGATTCCTCCTGAAAGGGTTAAATGAGCAACAAACTTTTTTTTTCTTTTTTTTAAATCAAAAGACAGAATGTTATAAAGTTTTTCCTCCTGAGTCAAACAAGTTTACCGCCATTCAGAAGTAATTACCCTTATATCACTCAGCAGGAAAAGCATGTGACACATTTGTTTCATTCACAATGTTACTGCTCTTTTAACAGTCCGATTGCTTTGCAATGCGTTACATACCCCTCTGGCACTTAGAGGGTTAAAGGTATTAGATAAACATTAAGGCTTCATAATAAGAAGAAGCCAGAAAATCCTAATGACCCTGAGGTATTCTGTCCTCGTGTCTTTCTGCAAGACATAACGTTTTCTTTCAGTCCTAATCATTGTGTCCACGGATGCAGACATGACTGTTGCTGGAATTTTTTTGACACTGAAATAGGCATAGTGCCTGAGTCTTCTTAACCCTTAAAGGACCAGAAAAAATATGTTGCACATCCCTTTAATCCTTAAAGGGATAGTAATACTTCGTTTTAACTTTATTTTATTTTGTAGGCATTAAAAAAACATGAAGAATGATATAAGTCTTATCTCTCAAACCTTTATGGTTTGAGAGATATTCACAAGCAAAGTTTCCCCTCCCACCCCTTTTACCTAGTGTAATCCATCTCCTCTCAGATGTGGAATCCAGTCCATAGACCAGACAGATAACAGAAGGGGACAATCTTCTTCCTATGAGAACAATGAAAGCCCTACCCCCTTGACAAGTTGTTCAGGTTTTTCCCTTATCTTAATTGAAGATTGTCCCTCTCTGCAGTCTACCTGGGCACCTCCCTTCTGATCTGGCTGAAGAGTGTGACATCAGTAAAAGGGGCGGGAGGGGGACACTTTACTTGTGAATATCTCTCAAACCATAAAGGTTTGAGAGATAAGACTTATATCGTTCTTCATGTTTTTTTAATGCCTACAAAATAAAATAAAGTTAAAACGAAGTATTACTATCCCTTTAAAGAGGAACTTTCAGGTAATACCAAGTCGCCATGCATTCATTAAACGCATGGTGACTAACTTGAAAATAGATATCTTACAATAAAAAAATACGTGTGTCTAAAGGAATCCGTCCCGTTTGGAGACCAGAACCCAGGCTACAGCGCAGACATCTTGTCTGTGCGCCTGCGCCGTCAGTCCCGGTCTCCATTGAGTAGACTGCAGTGCACCATATGGTCACCGGTAGGGACTGACGGCACAGGCACACAAACCGCAGTAACCTGCCAGTCAGTCCCAAAACGGGAAGGATTACTTTAGACAGAGCTATTATTTAATTCAATAGTAATACTTGAAAATAAGGTTATTTTATATTGTAGCCCTTTAAAAAACATTAAAAATGATATAAGTCTTATCTCCTGAACCTTTATGGTTTGGGAGATATTCAGAAGTAAAGTTTCCCCTGGAGTGACGTCATTGCTCCACCCTTCAGATTTGGAATCTGGTCCCGGGACCGGCAGTGCCTCTCCAGAAGTGCTGAGATCACCATCTTTAAAAAGAATTTCTTAATTGGAATGGTCTACAAAGTGTGTTTCAAGCCAGGCACACTTTGTAGATAGTTCCAATTAAGTGGTTCAAAGAGCGTGATCTCGGCACTGGTAAAGAGCTGCCCGTTGCTCTGTGGACCGAATTCCAAATCTGTCCACTAGATGGCAGACTTGGCTGAAACAGCAAGGAAAAGAGCATTTTACTATATTTTAAATGTGAATATCTTCCAAACCATAAAGGTTTGGGAGATAAGACTTATGTCATTTTTTGTGTTTTTTAAGGGCTACAATATAAAATACAATTATTTTCAAGTATTACTATCCCTTTAATGGTAAGACATCTCTTTTCAAGCTAGTCGCAATGCGTTTAATGAAAGCATGGAGACTTGATATTACCTTAAAGGGATAGTAATACTTTACTTTTACTAATCCCCATTTTATACAACTTAAAAAAAGATTGTTATTGCCCCAAATCGCATCTCTCAAACCTTTATGGTTGGAGACAAAATCAATTTCAAAGTCTACCCTCCCCCCCCTTTCGCCGATATCAGCGTCTTGCTGACTGCCCGGGAATCCGATCCTGGGGCCAACCGGCGGCTCTGCAGCAGTGCCGAGATCTCATTAATAAAAAAAAAATATTTCACTTCAACGGTCTTCTACGTGTGCTTGGAAACCACACGTAGAAGACCTTTGAAGTGAAATTTTTTCTTTCATCAACGAGATCTCGGCACTGCTGCAGAGCCGCCGGATAGTCGTACGACAGAACACTGCTGGAGTCAGCTAGAACGCTGATCTCCAGGAAAGCGGAGGAAGGGGGAGACTTTGAAATTGATTTTCTCTCAAACCATAAAGGTTTGAGAGATGTGATTTGGGGCATTAACAATCTTTTTTTAAGTTGTATAAAATGGGAATTAGAAAAAGTAAAGTATTACTATCCTTTTAAAGTTCCGCTTTAAAAGGTTAAGTTTATCATGTGCAGTGGGCAGAGTCTTTGTCCTGTGGTCCTGCTACCAACTGTCGCTTCCTGCATAATGTGACATCCTGGACTGATTGATGATATTTCTTGCTCAAAGACAGAAGGGCACAATTCATAGGTGGCAATTTCTGACCATAGTAACGTTATGAGGGGTAAGTGTTAGGGTTCCTTTAATGGGCAGTTATCACATTTTGCTAAGTATGCCCCTTATGGAGACTTTGCCACCACAAAACAGCAGCCATTTGGGGGTCAAGCGACTGAACCCCCCAGCTGCAACATCCTGGAAGTCTGTGACTCTCAGCCACAATCTCCTGCTTTGTGCACTGTATCTACACAGATCTAGTGTTGGATTTTCAAGCCTGATGCAGAGCAATCTATGGGGACTGCATCGCACAGGACAAGAGAATGAACTGTGAGACTTCAGCCTAGCAATTCAGTCTCTTCCCATGGAACAACCAAATGGGTGCAAAGTGTTCATTTCAGACCCCTGTTCTGCTAACCTGTTGGTCCGCTTGGGTTCCAATTACAGTCCCTCCCATGGCAGAAGATGTGCTGATAAGCACTGTTAAAGTTAGTTTTGCCTTTTCACGATCTGAGTGTCAGAGGAGTGTCCAACATATTGCAGAGCAATGCATCACACGACCCTTTGGCATGCAAAGGGTTAAGTAAGGTCTCCCCTCTCTCTCTCTCTCTCTGTAAATCACACATGTGCAGTAGCGTCACTCTTTTATGTGCTGCCGCTACCCTTTACCGGTTCAGAGATCAGGCCTTGCAATCTGCCCCTACCATCTTTGCCCTTGGCTAAACAACCTGAGATCAGTGGGTCATTGGTCGACCCATCAACCTCAATGTATTTTGCTGGAGGAGCGAAGAAAGGAGCTGCTTTTAAATAAGCAATCATTATTTTAAATGATGGATTCTTTTTACCCTGCTGTCTGAGTTGAAGACCTCAGCACACTGTACTGAATATTGTATTCAATTTGCTCTGCACTGCAGTGTTCAGCTGGGTGCTGTCCATGGTGCTGAAATGATTTAGACACTTAGCGGCATATGTATTAGTGTGTACCTAATAATTCACCAATTATTGGAATGATAAGTTCTTTAATAGCAACTGTGAGTCACCCATACGTATCATTCTTACATAGAAAACTTAATGACAAGTTGCAGTTTGCAAATAGCATTGAATTTGAGGTTGTGAAATGATAGGGGCATATTATCAAAGTGTCATGTAGACTTTTTTTGTGAATAAGACTTCCTTGGTTGTTTTTAAATTTTCAGGTGCTAAATCCTTTTGTATGTTTTCTGTCTATTTCTTGTCATATATCTGACACATAATGGGGGTTATGCACTAAGATGTGATAAAGAGGTGATACATTGGAGATGACTTCTCCAGTGCTATTGTTTCTACATTTTCTATGTTATTGTATGGAGCCTCTGCACTGAGATTTCTCTGACTATGGAGATCTTAGTGCATTGGCCGTACAGAATAACATAACAACTGGAGAAGTGATATCACTGAGGAAGTCACTGCAGTATCATGTCCCCTAAAACAAACGTGTCCCTCTTTGGCCATTTAAAATGTTGAGAGACATGCACATACATACACGCATACACATATACACAAACACACGCACACCCACAGACACACACACATACACAGACACAACACAAATACACATACACACACACACACATATATACACACACACATATACACACACACATACATATACACACACACACACACATATACACACATATACACACATATACACACACACATACATATACACACACACACACACATATACACACACACATATACACACACACACACACACATACACACACACATACACACATATACACACACATACATATACACACACACATATACACACACACATATACACACATATACACACACACATACATATACACACACACACACACACATATACACACACACATATACACACATATACACACATATACACACATATACACACACACATACATATACACACACACACACACACACACATATACACACACATATACACACACACACACACATATACACACACACATATACACACACACATACATATACACACACACACACACACACATATACACACACACATATACACACATATACACACATATACACACACATATACACATACTCCTCTTCCCCTTCTCTGTCTCCTTTCTTTCTCTATCTCACCCTCCCTTTCACCCATTTTCTCTCTCTCTCTCTGTCTCTCTCCCTCTCTCTATCTCTCTTTGTCTCTGTCTGTCCCTCTCTCTCTCCCTCTCTGTCTCTATCTCTCTCTCTGTCTCTCTCTCTCTCTCTCTCAAACAATCCCTCTCTCTCTCTCTCTCTCTCTCTTTCTCCATGTCTCTCTCTCTGTCTCTCTCAAACAATCTGTCTCTCTCTCTCTCTCTCTCTCTCTCTCTCCATGTCTCTCTCTGTCTCTCTCAAACAATCCCTCTCTCTCTCTCTATCTCTCTCCATGTCTCTCTCTGTCTCTCTCTCTCAAACAATCCCACTCTCTCTCTCTTTCCATTTTATCCATTTCTTTCTCTTAAATCTAAAGCTGGTGCAGAGTTCATTAGCGATGTGCCAGTTTACTCTTAATTGCCAACCTATAGTGCCCATTTGTGAATTTCCATCTGTCTGTGAGTATAGCAGAATTAGAGATTGTTTTGGACACGTTAAGCTGACCAAAAACACTATTGACAGTCAGGGTAAAAAAAGTCCACGATAGGAGCATCTGTCTGCCACTTCCCATCCCATTTTATAGTGGCGCCGGTCTCTGGCAGCCTTGGACTGGCACACACACAGCAAAGCCAGGACAGCAGCTGCACCAATGTAATGTTGTCTGATACTTAGCATGGAACAGCTGGGAGTTGAGCTGGCAGGACTGGGCACACGCTTCATTCTCCTCTCGCAGAAATCACATTCCGTAATCTGGACAAGATGTTATTTTGTGAAACAATAAATGAACGAGCCCATTCCAATGTGCAGCGCATTGTCCAGAGGATATCGAGTTAGTCACTGTGTATTACCAACACTTAATGGAATATACATATTTACTGGCTGATGCTTATACATCACAGGCACGGCTGAGTTTCTTATTAACACTCTGTGTGCCAGAGGTAGGCAAAGTTAACGCGGCCCTATCGCCTAAAAACAACTTTGATGAGCATTGAAAATTTTCTATAGGATGTGTTAGCCTTTTTTTTTATTTTTAACTATGTTTTATTTAAATAGATTTTTACATTATACTAATTCGGACATACTATATAATACTTTGTCTAACGTCCCCTCTTACTGACATGTACCCATAACATTTCTAGGGGGCAGTGTATTGCTGAGAAGTGTCAGTGAGTGGGAGGTAATGTAAGGATAAGACAGGAAGTCAGTGCTAGGGGAGGTGGGCAATGCATTACTGAGTAGTGTCAATGAGTGGGGAGGTAATGTAGGGATAAGACAGGAAGTCAGTACTAGGGGAGGTGGGCAATGCATTGCTGAGCAGTGTCAGTCAGTGGGGAGGTAATGTAGGGATAAGACAGGAAGTCAGTGCTAGGGGAGGTGGGCAATGCATTGCTGAGCAGTGTCAGTGAGTGGGGAGGTAATGTAGGGATAAGACAGGAAGTCAGTACTAGGGGAGGTGGACAATGCATTTCTGAGCAGTGTCAGTGAGTGGGGAGGTAATGTAGGGATAAGACAGGAAGTCAGTGCTAGGGGAGGTGGGTAATGCATTGCTGAGCAGTGTCAGTGAGTGGGGGAGGTAATGTAGGGATAAGACAGGAAGTCAGTGCTAGGGGAGGTGCGTAATGCATTGCTGAGCAGTGTCAGAGAGTGGGGGAGGTAATGTAGGGATAAGACAGGAAGTCAGTGCTAGGGGAGGTGGGCAATGCATTGCTGAGTAGTGTCAGTGAGTGGGGAGGTAATGTAGGGATAAGACAGGAAGTCAGTGCTAGGGGAGGTGGGCAATGCATTGCTGAGTAGTGTCAGTGAGTGGGGAGGTAATGTAGGGATAATACAGGAAGTCAGTGCTAGGGGAGGTGGGTAATGTATTGCTGAGCAGTGTCAGTGAGTGGGGGAGGTAATGTAGGGATAAGACAGGAAGTCAGTGCTAGGTAGGGGGGCAATGCATTGCTGAGAAGTGTCAGTGAGTGGAGGAGGTAATGTAGGGATAAGACAGGAAGTCAGTGCTAGGGGAGGTAGGTAATGCATTGCTGAGCAGTGTCAGTGAGTGGGAGGTAATATAGGGATAAGACAGTAAGTCAGTGCTAGGGGAGGTGGGTAATGTATTGCTGAGCAGTGTCAGTAAGTGGGGGAAGTAATGTAGGGATAAGACAGGAAGCCAATGTTAGGAGAGGTGGGTAATGCATTGCTGAGCAGTGTCAGTGACTGGGGGAGGTAATGTAGAGATAAGATAGGCAATCAGTGTCAGGAGAGGTGGGTAATGCATTGCTGAGCAGTGTCAGTGAGTGGGGAGGTAATATAGGGATAAGACATGAAGTCAGTGCTAGGAGAGGTGGGCAATGCATTGCTGAGTAGTGTCAGTGAGTGGGGAGGTAATGTAGGGATAAGACAGGAAGTCAGTGCTAGGGGAGGTGGGCAATGCATTGCTGAGTAGTGTCAGTGAGTGGGGAGGTAATGTAGGGATAATACAGGAAGTCAGTGCTAGGGGAGGTGGGTAATGTATTGCTGAGCAGTGTCAGTGAGTGGGGGAGGTAATGTAGGGATAAGACAGGAAGTCAGTGCTAGGTAGGGGGGCAATGCATTGCTGAGAAGTGTCAGTGAGTGGAGGAGGTAATGTAGGGATAAGACAGGAAGTCAGTGCTAGGGGAGGTAGGTAATGCATTGCTGAGCAGTGTCAGTGAGTGGGAGGTAATATAGGGATAAGACAGTAAGTCAGTGCTAGGGGAGGTGGGTAATGTATTGCTGAGCAGTGTCAGTGAGTGGGGGAAGTAATGTAGGGATAAGACAGGAAGCCAATGTTAGGAGAGGTGGGTAATGCATTGCTGAGCAGTGTCAGTGACTGGGGGAGGTAATGTAGAGATAAGATAGGCAATCAGTGTCAGGAGAGGTGGGTAATGCATTGCTGAGCAGTGTCAGTGAGTGGGGAGGTAATATAGGGATAAGACATGAAGTCAGTGCTAGGAGAGGTGGGTAATGCATTGCTGAGCAGTGTCAGTGAGTGGGGGAGGTAATGTAGAGATAAGATAGGCAGTCAGTGTCAGGGGAGGTGGGCAATGCATTGCTGAGCAGTGTCAGTGAGTGGGGGAGGTAATGTAGGGATAATACAGGAAGTCAGTGTTAAGAGAAGGAGGTAATGCACTGCTAAGCAGTGTCATTAAGTGAGGGGGAGGTAAAAGTAAAAAAAAAAAATACAAACACCAAAAAAAAATTTAAATACACCCCTCAATCTCCCTTCCCCTCCCCAGTCTCCCACACCTCAATATCAGTACTTGCCTGCCCCCTTTCTATAATGAAACCCCCCTGAAATCCAAGAACCCCCCCCCCATCTGGAGGCAGCGGGTGGTATTCCTGCGCTCACCGTCTGCTTCCTCTATGCTGCAGTATGAAAAAAATCTTAAACCCAGGGCCGGATTTGCCATAAGGCAGAGTAATCATCTGCCTACAGGCGCACCCCGCAGAGGGGCGCCTGTCACTGAAATCAATTTTATTTTAAAAATATTTTTTATTCACAGCGCTCACACTGCGCAGCAGTAACCAGCCTCATAGTAAGATTTGTTCCTTCTTCGGCACAGATCTGTGTGCTGTTGCTCCCTCGTCGGCTCTTTAGTAATGCAGAGCGCTGGGAGATGACATCATCTCCATCACATCATCTCTATGACATCATCTCCCAGCGTTCTGCATTATTGAAGAGAAGACCGCGCGGGACCAAAAGCATACAGTCTGTGCAGAAGGAGGCACAGACTTTTCCTGCCGCTGGACCACCAGGGAGGTAGGAAACGGATACGGGGGGGCAACGTGACGATGATGGGGGCAGTGAGGAGATGATGGCGGCAATGTGAGGGTAAGTTGGAGCTGATGGGGGCAATGTGAGAGCAAGCTGGATCTGATGGGGACAAGTTGGAGCTGATGGGGGCAAGTTGGAGATGATGTGACAAAGGAGATGATGGGGGCAATGGAGTTGATGGGGGTAATGGAGATGATGGGGGCAATGTGGAGATGATGGGGGCAATGTGGAGGCAAGTTGGAGCTGATGGGGCAAGTTGGAGGTGATAGGGCAAGTTGGAGCTGATGGGGGCAACATGGAGCTGATGGGGGGGCAATGTGAGGGCAATATGGTTACGTGGGGGGTAATGTGGAGATTTGGAGAGTTGTATAGGTGTCCAGTAGAGATGGCCAATGGTGGGGGGGAGGCGCTTCAGATTTCTGTGCCTACAGGCTCCTGAGATGTAAATCCGGCCCTGCTTAACCCCACCTTAATAACTAGGATCCTCCTTCTGGAGGCAGCTGTGAAATAGGGGCAGGGGCAGCATTCTTCCATCCGCCGCCCGCTTCTTCTGCTCCTGGAACTCCTTTTCGTATCTGGGTTGCCCTGTCAGGACCTACCGTAGATTGAATGCGCATGGGGTAGTTAAGCTAATGTACCTAGGAGGATTGGTGCATCTACAGCATTCTAGGATACATATAAACATTCCAAATAATTTAAAGGGATAGTAATACTTCATTTTAACTTTATTTTATTTTGTAGGCATTAAAAAACCTGAAGAACGATATAAGTCTTATCTCTCAAACCTTTATGTTTTGAGAGATATTCACAAGCAAAGTTTCCCCTCCCGCCCCTTTTACCTAGTGTAAGCCATCTCTTCTCAGATGCGGAATCCAGTCCATAGACCAGACAGATAACAGCAGGGGACAATCTTCTTCCTATGCCCCCCTCGACAAGCTTTTCAGGTTTTTTCCTTCTCTTAATTGAAGATTGTCCCTCTCTGCTGTCTACCTGGGTACCTCCCTTCTGATCTGGCTGAGCAGTGTTACATCAGTAAAAGGGGTGGGAGGGGACACTTTATCATTCAATTACTCTTGAACTACAACTCTGACAGAATTGAAACAACACTCTCCAAAGTCCAAATACTATGAAGATTAATTAGAGCTGCTTTTATTATGAAACATTACTATCCCTTTAAATTGGGCTCTGAACCCCTTGATTGCCTAAGAGTTCGCAATGCATTGGAGACCTCGCAGGCAATCAAGGAGTTCAGAGCCCAATTTAAGATGATGCTAATATTTATTTGTTCTCTGTAGTACAATCAGAATTCCAGAATTGTTCCAGTTCATCTTAGCTCAACAAACCTCAATTTTTGATATGGGAATCATTACATTAATATGTCAATCTTTTGGCTGACCCCCCAGCCTATAAATCACTTTAATATCGGGTCTGTGCAGTCTGAACAATGTAGCAGCCATAGAATCAATACAAAAAGTGATTCACACAGGGCTTCTCCTGACTTTCTGCCGCAGTAAACATTTGCTGATTTTGTGACATTTACCGGAGCTCATTTTTCGTGCCTGGCTCACTGGGGTCCACGTTCTGGTTGGGTGAAGGTAATATTACATTATGGCCTGCATTATCAGTAATTTAATGTCACTCTCTGACTCATGTCTCCCATTGTTGGAGAGTGGAAGTTCAGTGTTCTTAAGAACAACCTCAATTTCAGTGATTCTGCGTGAATAATGAAAAATGATTTCATTATACACAGCTGACCTGCCAGAATAAAAGGTCTGGCACTTGTGGAAATATTAAAGGAGCAAGACGCCTGAAAATAAAATGTGGTGATTTACCTTTAAGTATAACCTGCTTACAGCATAAAAGCATATTGTGTTAGATTCCTAAAATCATACCATAAACATAAATTTGCATTTTTGAAGCATGAGTAAAATGTCCTTTATAGATGCCTATTTTAAAATGAGAGACAAGAGATAAGGCAGTTCATTTACTGCGATTAGTACACATTGCCCTTGTATACAGAAAGGTGTTGGAATCGATTTTCTAGCCGTACAATTGCCTACTGACAATCCAGTAAGATGCTTACACTAAAATGTCTTCCCTTACTGCAACCTGCGCCAAGGAGAGGGCTATGGCGCAGTCTTTAACTCTTTGCAATGCGTTGCACACCCCTTTGGCACTTAAAGGGCCTTGGGAGATTTTCTATGCTTTGTGTAACAACATGTATTGAGCAAGGCACAAAGGAAAGGGCTAAATTTACATCATTGTCTTGTGTATGCTATGCGGCAGAAATAATCAGTTTGCTGGTATTAAAATGATAACGCTGGGGGATGTTTGCACACTATTATGCACTGCATCGAGCATATGCTGTAGCACAGGGCTCATAATTTTAAGTCCTTTGCTACTAGCCAGACCTGAAAAGTTACTCGCCACTGCAAGCCAAAACATACCCACCAGGGCTGAATTTCTACTCGCCAGGGCTAAATTTTCACTTGCCATTGGCTAGTGGAGAGTGGAAATTTTGAGCCCTGCTGTAGCATATACCGTTCTCTATGTAGCATTAAAAATCCGGGAAGGTCCTGGGTAATCAGGAACATGTGGTCACCCTGCATCTGCATGATTGGGACACTCCCACCCCCAATTTCATGCATTTGGGGACTGTGGACTGTAAACTTCAGGGCTCCTAACCACCCCTAACATTTTATACGTTGTTTATCATGTAATGAGGGGTACAAATGCACAGTAATTCTTATATCCCTTATATTGAGGCACAGCAATTTCCAATTTCCATAATTATACATCTGAAAATCAAGCATTCACATTTTTGTGAAAGTCTTCATAGAAAGACGTGGAACCCTAGATTGGTTCTCAGGGCACATCAGAGGGCCACGGCACCCTGGTGGAGGGCCACTGGCGTATACAGTCCACGCTTTCCTCCTCGTCCTTCCAGTAGGATATTCTCTGTTGTGATTCTGTGTCATTGATTGACTGCCACATCTCAGCCTCTCTCTGCTGCAGCACAGGATCAACAAACACATAATTCAAACAACCCCACCACTACCGCCACCATACACACACACATCCTGGTTCTTATCTGACTCTTACGCTAAGCTAAAGTCTCCAACAACTACACAGAGCAGCCCTTATTTTATTTGTTTTGCTCAGAAATGGCCTGCTGGAAGTTGAGAGATATTAGTAGATTTAACCCTATGTGTAGCAGAGGAACACACAGCATTGCATCGCCCTCTGTCACTCAAAGGGTTATGCTTTAGCTGTGTATTATCAAACATTATGTAGGCAATACTGCTCGTAACGGTGATAAGAGGAATGTTTTATCTTTTCAATGCTTTCAGCTTTTATTTTTTACTAGCAATGTGGGACGGCGTTGCCAGTTATGTTATGTAGGGAATTAGTGCACACACGCGGATGCAACACACATACACACAGAGACACATATACTTGCACACATGCAAACGCACACTTATGCACGAACATACATAAAGGGTGAGACAGACATACATACATATATGTAATGCACAACATGCAGGCACAGAGTGTGATACACACACACACACACACACACACACACACACACACACTGAGAGACACACACAGTGAACAGTTGTCCCTGTATTATATAGAACTGTATTACATATATATTAGATGATTCTTGGACTCCACCAATATGGCCACTAAGCTCCTGTACCACTGACTGCGTATGTAATAGCAGTATATAATAGCAGTAACTGGAATCTCTTTATTGCAGTATACAGAAGTGTGGTACATAAAGATGGCTTTAATAGCCTGTACTTTGTAGCCAGCATAAACTGACATACACATAAAGCTAAATATATATTAAATAATTATTTAAAACAAAATGTTTTGAAAGATCTGCCAAACTAAGTAAGAATTTATTAAAGGGATAGTAATATTCCATAATAAAAGCAGCTCCAATTAATCATCATAGTAACTGGACTTTGGAGAGTGTTATTTCAATACTGTCAGAGTTGTAGTACAAGAGTAATTGAATGATAAAGTATCCCCCTCCTGCCCCTTTTACTGATGTAACACTGCTCAGCCAGATCAGAAGGGAGGTGCCCAGGTAGATTGCAGAGAGGGACAATCTTCAATTAAGATAAGGGAAAAACCTGAAAAACTTGTCAAGGGGGCAGGGCTTTCATTATTCTCATAGGAAGAAGATTGTCCCCTTCTGTTATCTGTCTGGTCTATGGACTGCATTCCACATCTGAGAAGAGATGACTTACACTAGGTAAGAGGGGCGGGAGGGGGAAACTTTGCTTGTGAATATCTCTCAAACCATAAAGGTTTGAGAGATAAGACTTATATTGTTCTTCATGTTTTTTTAATGCCTACAAAATAAAATAAAGATAAAACAAATTATTACTATCCCTTTAAAAGGTGTTAGGTAGATGCAGATCTCTTCACAACTGCATGTTCTGTGGTTCTGCTCCTGACAGACTCCCATCACCCAATGGCCACTTGTGAAGGGTGAAAGTTGCAGGTAAAAACTGATTGAGAGCCACAGGTTGGCTACTCATGCAGCCAGGCGTGTATCACAGAGGACCCCCACCCCCATTTAACCAATGTGAAGTTTGATTTATCCGCCATGGTATTGTGTGGCTAGAAGGTGCATAAAGCATGTTGCCCTGTTTAAAATGGCGACATGACAACCTTGCGCTGCATAAAAGCGCAAGGTTGTCATGTTTCCTCTTTGAAAGTCGCTATTACACAGAGCACACTGTTGGCGATGGATCACAATACTACACTGCTTAACAGGGGTTGGAGAGGGCAGAGTAAGCGATGGTCCAATGCCACAGCTGCCTCCCAGGTCCGCAGTGATGCGGCCATATCCGCCCCATTCCCAACCTCACGTTGGCCCCACTGGCGGCTTGTGGAGCTGGCTCTCCCTCCTCATACCCATACAGATGCTCCTGAGGCAGCCCACAGTGCTACTGTTCCTTGGCACAAAGTGGTGGAGTTCCGATCAGCTCGAGGCCGTCATAGTGGTGAGTCACCGGCTCTTCCTTTGATGTGCAGTGTGATGTGGCCACTCTTCCTGATGTCAGCGTCTTTGTTGTGCTGGTTCAACAGCCTTTTTCACCTTAACCCTTCGAGTGCCAGAGGGGTACGCACCGCATCGCTTTACAATACGTTGCGTACCCCTCTGGCACCCAAAGGGTTAACGGACACCATTTTTATTAGTTTTATTGAATTTTTACATATGTGCTAGAGGTCAGGCAGCTGAGGGGTTAAGAGCGAACAATGAGGCATTACGTAGGTAAAGAATGAAGGGGACGGATGTGTCTGCATCAAGATGGAGGCACATATTCAAAGAGTATAGTAAATAAATCGGCCCCAGAGTGGCCTCTATGCAGCCCCTTAGCCACTGCAAGAGCCTCGGGGACTGGTCAGTGCTGTACGCGTCACAGATTGTTTGTAGGTGGTGAGTGCTTTATCGACCATGATAAGTTGTAGGTGAGTACATTAATACTTGCTTTGCCAGGGTTGTGAGCTGTGAGTCAGCTGTAGCTGTATGGAGCATACCGTGAAGGTCGGGGAGTGATAATTTTGATATAGCAGCCGGATTTGTACCTGCACCAGTTGTCCCTGCAGAGTGGCAGCCATGCACCTGTAGCGGTCCCTCCTCTCTGTGTCCAACACTTGCATAATCGGCACGATGGTGGGTGAAGTCCAAGTGTGTGTTGGGCATGTTTTTCAGGTGAAATGCGTGACTAAAAGTTAGTTGATGATACGGAGGGCTGGTAAGAATCATGGGAGGTGTAGTCCAAGTGTGTGTTGGGCATGTTTAATTTGTTTTCCAGCCATGATGCGAGTGTGTGGTGTGTGTGGTGAGTCTTGGTGTGTGTGTGGTGGGGCTTGGTGTGTGTGTGTGTGTGTGTGTGTGTGTGTGTGTGGTGGGGCTTGTGTGTGCATCTGTGTTTTGAGTGGGGCTTGTGTGTCTCTGTGGTGTAGGAGCAAATGACAACCATGTTTTTTTGGGTTACTTGAATACTGGTGGGTGGGCTGGATAGTGTAGGCGGGCCAACTCCCTTCGGCCACTGCGACTCGTGAAAATCACGCCCCCCATTGAATCACCTAATGGGAGCAGTAACTCCTCCTTACTGCCACCCCGGGTGTGTGTGTCTCCTGAGGAGACATAAATTATGTAATGAGGCTTTCTCTTTTATATATATATATATATATATATATATATATATAGTTTACCCATGATTGTCTTGATTTTTAGGTTAAATGTTGACTGTTTTAACTGCGTTGATGATGAAGAGGTCCCCAGCGCATTGTAAAGATGCCAAGACTTTGACATAACTTAAAATACACAAAATTGCATGTGCTGTTTTTCAGCAGATTAGGGAAAGTAGTTTTTTTCTTTGTATTGAATGCTAGAGAGGACTCCCAGACACTGCAAACAATTTGACTGGTTAGAATTCCTATTAAAAGGAATAGAAACATTTTATTCTGACTTTACATATTCTGCAAGCACATAACATGTACAGTCATTTTGTCTATACTTCTTTTTTCATTGTCACCTATTTTTTTTACACTTTTTATGTCCCTGACCGTGACCTCCTAGGACCTGTTTGCAGAGAGTTTTCAGAAAGCGAATGTGAAAAGCAGGTCCAGTTTGTACAATGTAAAAAAATTATCATGTAAACAAGGTAGCACACAGATCATTCAGTACTGCAGGGATAGTGTAACATTGTATTACATCACACAGATCATTCAGTGCTGCAGGGATAGTGTAACATTGTATTACATCACACAGAGCATTCAGTGCTGCAGGGAGACTGTAACAGTTTGTTACATCACACAGAGCATTCAGTGCTGCAGGGACAGTGTAACATTGTATTACATCACACAGATCATTCAGTGCTGCAGGGACAGTGTAACATTGTATTACATCACACAGAGCATTCAGTGCTGCAGGGACAGTGTAACATTGTATTACATCACAGAGCATTCAGTGCTGCAGGGACAGTTTAACATTCTATTACATCACACAGATCATTCAGTGCTACAGTGAGATTGTAACATTGTATTACATCACACATCATTCAGTGCTGCAGGGAGAATGTAACATTGTATTACGTCACACAGATCATTCAGTGCTGCAGGGAGAGTGTAACATTGTATTACATCACAGAGAGCAGTCAGTGCTACAGAGAGACTGTTACATTGTATTACATCACACAGAATATTCAGTGTTGCAGGGATAGTGTAAGATTGTTTTACATCACACAGAGCATTCAGTGCTGCAGGGAGAGTGTAACATTGTATTACATCACACAGAGCATTCAGTGCTGCAGGGACAGTGTAACATTGTATTACATTATTTAGAGATTTCTAGAGATCAGCTATCATCCTCAGGTCAAGCAAAACTGAATCAGAGATTATATTCAATCACACAGTCTGTTCAAAACAATGCAGGGTTCTTCATGCAGCTAAATGTTGTATTTTCCATAATTAATTAATTTGTAGTAACCATATTAGTCCAATTTAGGCAATACAAAGAAATTAGTTCTTTGGTATTGGTGATATCTTTTTATTTGAAGTAACAATTTATATTTTAAGACAAGCTTTCTAGAGATCATCTCAGGTCAAGCAAAACTGAATCAGAAATTATATTCAGTCACACAGTCTGTTCAAAACAATGCAGGGTCCCTCATGCGGCTAAATGCTGTGTCTTTCATAATTAATTAATTTGTACTTTGGTATTTGGAGATACATTTTATTTGGATTAATAGTTCATATTTTAAGACAAGTTTTCGAGAGATTTGATCTTGTGCCGGGTTTCTCCCTCCTGGATGCGGCTACAAGTGGGTAGCCTGGCCAGTGATCCTATAAAACAGCATCTGTGAATGGGGGTCAAAGTGGACCCTTCAAACCATTCAGAAACAAAAGCACATCATGCACTTTTAGTTCCAAAATGAACTCATCTTATTTGGGGGACATAGGAACATTTTATACAGTAAAATACAAACGAACATCAAAACACAATTCAATTTTGCCGCACCGATCTCCAGCCAATGAGGATTGGAGCGACAAGGAACAGCCAACCAATCTGTGCCAAACATACTTATTCAATCTCTTTGGCCAGAGCACCGAGATGGGGACAGAGGCGACCAATCATAAAGCCGCGTACTTGTCGAAAGCAAAGTCATGCCTGGCATGGCGTTGCTTAACAAACAGCGGCCAGTGGGAGGGGCGCCTACTTGTTGAACACAATGCAGAACACTGTAACCTGGATTTTTAGAAGACCAATCAGAGAGCCTCCTACCTGTCGAACAAACAGTGAAACATCGACATGGTCTTTTCCCATAGAACAGTGGCATACCAATCAGAAGTACAGTATCACTGGCACTAAAAAGTGCCCACAATAAAGGTCTATGGCCCGTTACAGTTTCCATTATGAATTAATTTGTATTGATCACAGTAGTCCAGTTTTAGTAATACAAAGATATGAGCAGTTTTTGTATTTGGCGATATCTTTATTTGGCTTAACAATTTATATTTTAAGACAAGCTTTTGAGAAATCGTATCTCTTCCTCAGGTCAAGCAATTCGAAATCACAAAGTCTTTTCAACCAGATGGTCTTTTCTGAACAATGCAGAGTTCTTCATTCAGTTAATTATGGTATCTTCCTTATTAAATCAGAACTTTCATCTCTGTATGTTAATGGCTTCATCCCTTCCTTTGTGTCCCCTGTGTATATTGCTGTGTGTCTTTTTGCTTAAAAATTGGTATAAATTCTGCAAAAGAAACATGAATTCTGTACCTGATGACGTAACATTCTGTTAGACCTGTACTGCCGCGCACCGTATGGTGCAGAAGACACTCCCACAGGGCTTGAGAGTGAACCGTCTATCCAGCCCCTTAATCCTACGTCATGGCTGCTAAACCATGTGACCTGGCGCACTCCTTGAATTCTGCACATGCAGGTCATGTCTGTGAGGTGCGAGCGCATTCCTCAACAGGTTCACATTGTGGTGTGACACTTTTTTTAATCAATGGACTTAAGCTGACACACTTCAACAAATACACTACAACACTTTAATTAAGTAAAAGTTCCTGCTACTGTCAAGTTCTGTATCATGTCTGCGTTCTCGTTATCCGTTCTCGTACCTCCGGAGCGCACGGAGATGGATGCTGTGCATGATCGAGTTCAGGATCCGGTATGAGCGTGCCTGTGGAGGACCTAGCCGCATACACATCAGTTTGCATGGTATTGTGCACGAGTGCGCATCACGAACAACAGAGCAAAAAAAATGTAGAGGCCATCTCTTCCTATGTGACTGACAAGACACAGGGAGAGCTGACGCATGCGCTGTGTTTATTTTTAGGTAAGATGGCGCCACTCTCCCTTGTCTTTCCGCGAACATATAATGTAATTTTTATTAGGATAAGGGGGAAAGCAGGGGACTATTATACACACAAAGCGGATCATGACAGGTATATCTTCAGAACTATGGTTAGTTATTTGAATGTGAAAGTTCTGTCCAGGTTTAGTAATATGAAGATATGAGTACTTTATTGTTTTGAACAGACTGTGTGATTGAATAGACTTTGTGATTCAAGGGATAGTAATATTTAAAATGTAAAAAAAAAAATATGTTTTAGGGTTTATACCCCCTGAGTTATTACAGCTCAAACTTGAAATTTTTAGGTGCAATATAGATAGATAGATAGATAGATAGATAGATAGATAGATAGATAGATAGATATTAGATAGATAGATAGATAGATATTAGATAGATAGATATGAGTTAGATAGATAGATATGAGATAGATAGATAGATAGATAGATAGATAGATAGATAGATAGATAGATAGATAGATATGAGGGAGATAGATAGAAAGATAGATATGATTTAGATAGATAGATAGATAGATAGATAGATAGATAGATAGATAGATAGATATTAGATAGATAGTTAGATAGATAGATAGATAGATAGATAGATAGATAGATAGATAGATAGATATGAGGGAGATAGAAAGATAGATATGATTTAGATAGATAGATAGATAGATAGATAGATATGAGATAGATAGATAGATAGATATTTATTAGATAGATAGATAGATAGATAGATAGATAGATAGATAGATAGATAGATAGAAAGCAGGGGTCTCCAACCTTTTCATTAACAGGAGCTACTTTAAATCGATGAAACATGTAACGAGCTATGCTATACAAATACTGAAATATATGAATGTATAACTGTATGTATTAAACCATCTCCAAAGCTGCTTTTACCTACTCTTCAGTCCTTCCCACACCTTCCAATAACAATGATCTGCACAGAAAACAAGTGAACTACTTAGCAGCTCAAGGTGATAAAAATCTCTTAGATGTATCATTTTTTAGCAGAAAAATCCATGCTCATTATACAAGACAAAACCCGTGGCCCTCTAGTGAGCCACTGATCTTCTGATGGATAGTGCATTCCCACCCTTATCACTATCCCATATTATTATGCATGTGTAAAGTTATTAGAGTGGTTTACTCAAACACTGTATGAATATAACAGAAAGATGACATTTTTGTTACAGTGAGTGAGTGAATATGGAGTCTCAATGAGGTTCTTATCCACTTTGACACAACATATTACCCACAACACTTACTATATAAGTTGCCTTTACAAATCATGTAGAATTATCTGTAATCAGCTATTATGGCTGTTGGACAGGAAAACTATGAAAATGCTATGAGGCCTCTATCTGCATCAGCTCTCTGATTGGCTGTTGCTGGGTACCGCTGATGAAAACTTCCCAGATTGGCTGCAGCAAATGTGGTGCAGATTTCAACCATTGGATTTGTCTCTTGCAGACCAGATACATTGATACCGGATTGGAGAGAGCTATGCACTGGCAGCCAAATAGTTAGCAGCAGCAGCTTGGAATCTTCTTGTATACTGCTCCTTTAAAAAGTCTTAACAGCTTCATAATCGTTTAAAGGGATAGTAATGTTTCCCAATAAAAGCAGCTCCAATTAATCTTCATAGTATTTGGGCCGTGGAGAGTGTTATTTCAATACTGTCAGAATTCTAGTTCAAGAGTAATTGAATGATAAAGTATCCCCCTCCCGCCCCTTTTACTGATGTAACACTGCTCACCTCAGAGCAGCAAGACTGTCCAGATGGATCACAGAGAGGGACAATCTTCAGTGATCATGAGGAAAAACCTGAAAAACCTGTCAAAGAGGGCAGGGTTTTCCTTATGCTCACAGTAAGAAGATTGTCCCTTGCTGCAACCTGTCCGGTCAAGAGACCAGATTCCACATCTGAGGGGAGGCGGCTTACACTAGGTAAAAGGGGAGGGAGGGGGATACTTTATCATTCAATTACTCTTGAACTACAACTCTGACAGTAATGAAATAACACTCTCCATGGATCAAATACTATGAAGATTAATTGGAGCTACTGTTTTGTGAAACATTACTATCCCTTTAAGAACCAGAGGTGTGTGGTCTTTAAAGTGCTTGAGAGGTCTCTAAAGTGATGTGTTGCAATGTTTAGGATATATCTCTGACACTGAAAGTGTTAGAGAGTTAAAAAAATAAATAAAGTGATTAATTAAAACCCAGCAGAGGGGTTAATCTGAATTAAATCATTTTTTTAAGATGTTTGTTTTCTGCAGTCTGTCCTCTAGCTGACTTAATATTCATAAATTCCCTGTTTTGACAGCAGAAAAGCAGATTCAATTACCAGAGAGAAAGGCCCAGTAGTAGGTAGGTGGCAGTGGTGGAAAATGAACTGCTCACTCAGGCGCTGTGTTCCGTAGAGGTGCATAAGTCTCGATAGTAATTAAATATTACAGCCACTGTAAGAAAATAAATATATTCCACTGGACGGACAACATATTTGCAGGCTATGGTGTCCTAAAGCTATGCCGCTTTTTGTTTTTCTTGAATAAATAACTGCATGATTAGCAAGGAGACTAAATCATTTTCCATTTTCATACAGTTTGAAGATGATGCAACTCAGGAGGTGGGCAGGGCCGGATTTACATCTCAGGAGGTGGGCAGGGCCGGATTTAGATCTCAGGAGGTGGGCAGGGACGGATTTACATCTCAGGAGGTGGGCAGGGCTGGATTTAGATCTCAGGAGGTGGGCAGGGCTTGATTTAGGTCTCAGGAGGTGGGCAGGGCCGGATTTAGGTCTCAGGAGGTGGGCAGGGCCGGATTTAGGTCTCAGGAGGTGGGCAGGGACGGATTTAGATCTCAGGAGGTGGGCAGGGCCGGATTTACATCTCAGGAGGTGGGCAGGGATGGATTTAGATCTCAGGAGGTGGGCAGGGCTTGATTTAGGTCTCAGGAGGTGGGCAGGGCTGGATTTAGATCTCAGGAGGTGGGCAGGGCCGGATTTACATCTCAGGAGGTGGGCAGGGCTGGATTTAGGTCTCAGGAGGTGGGCAGGGCCGGATTTACATCTCAGGAGGTAGGCAGGGCTGGATTTAGATCTCAGGAGGTGGGCAGGGCCGGATTTACATCTCAGGAGGTGGGCAGGGCCGGATTTACATCTCAGGAGGTGGGCAGGGCCGGATTTAGGTCTCAGGAGGTGGGCAGGGCCGGATTTAGGTCTCAGGAGATGGGCAGGGCCGGATTTAGATCTCAGGAGGTGGGCAGGGCCGGATTTAGATCTCAGTAGGTGGGCAGGGTCGGATTTAGGTCTCAGGAGGTGGGCAGGGCCGGATTTACATCTCAGGAGGTGGGCAGGGCCGGATTTAGATCTCAGGAGGTGGGCAGGGCTTGATTTAGGTCTCAGGAGGTGGGCAGGGACGGATTTAGATCTCAGGAGGTGGGCAGGGCTTGATTTAGGTCTCAGGAGGTGGGCAGGGACGGATTTAGATCTCAGGAGGTGGGCAGGGACGGATTTAGATCTCAGGAGGTGGGAAGGGCCGGATTTACATCTCAGGAGGTAGGCAGGCCCGGATTTAGGTCTCAGGAGGTGGGCAGGGCCGGATTTAGATCTCAGGAGGTGGGCAGGGCCGGATTTAGATCTCAGTAGGTGGGCAGGGTCGGATTTAGGTCTCAGGAGGTGGGCAGGGACGGATTTACATCTCAGGAGGTGGGCAGGGACGGATTTAGATCTCAGGAGGTGGGCAGGGCTTGATTTAGGTCTCAGGAGGTGGGCAGGGACGGATTTAGATCTCAGGAGGAGGGCAGGGACGGATTTAGATCTCAGGAGGTGGGCAGGGATGGATTTACATCTCAGGAGGTGGGCAGGGCCGGATTTAGATCTCAGGAGGTGGGCAGGGACGGATTTAGGTCTCAGGAGGTGGCCAGGGCCGGATTTAGATCCCAGGAGGCGGGCAGGGCTGGATTTAGATCTCAGGAGGTGGGCAGGGCCGGATTTAGGTCTCAGGAGCTTGTAGGCACAGAAATCTGAAGCGCCCCCCCCATTGGCCATCTCCATTGGACACCTCCACAATGCTCCTAATCTCCACATTGCCCCCCATATCCATATTGCCCTCACATTGCCCCCATCATCTCCATATTGCCCCTCACATTGCCCCCCATATCCTTTCCTACAACCCTGGTGGTCCAGCGGAAGGAGAGGTCTGTGCCTCCTCCTGCACAGACCTGTAGCTGCTGCTGCTCCCGCGCGGTGTTCTCTTCAGTAATGCAGAGCGCTGGGAGATGATGTCATGGAGATGATGTCATCTCCCAGCGCTCTGCACTAATAAAGAGCCGATGAGGGAGCAACAGCAGCTACAGGTCTGTGCCGAAGAAGTCACAGACCTTACCATGCGGCGGGGGGTGGCGGGTTACTTACTGTTGCCACTGTGCGCAGCGCTGTGAATAAAAATATATTTATTAAAAAAAAAAAAATTGATTTCAAAGACAGGCGCCCCTCTGTGGGGTGCACCTGTAGGCAGATGCCTACGCTGCAGTATGGGAAATTCAGAATTCGGCCCTGGAGGTGGGGGAGATAGCGGTGATAAAGAGGTGAAAATGTGGAGATTACTTCTCCAGTTTATCATTTTCCTATGTTATTCTATGGAGCCAATTCTCTAAGATTTCTTCAGCTTTGGAGATCTTAGTGCATAGGTTCTAAATCAGTGGTTCTCAAGTCCAGTCCTCAGGACCCACTAACAGGCCAGGATTTGATGATTTCCTTGTTAGAGCGCAGGTGAGCTAATCAATGTGAATGAGCCTCTGATCACATGATTTCCTTGTTAGAGCACAGGTGAGTTAATCAGTGTGAATGAGCCTCTGATCACATGATTTCCTTGTTAGAACACAGGTGAGTTAATCAGTGTGAATGAGCCTCTGATCACATGATTTCCTTGTTAGAACACAGGTGAGTTAATCAGTGTGAATGAGCCTCTGATCACATGATTTCCTTGTTAGAACACAGGTGAGTTAATCAGTGTGAATGAGCCTCTGATCACCACACCTGTGCTCTAGCAGAGAAATCCCTAAGTCCTGGCCTGTTAGTGGGTCCTGAGGACTGGAGTAGTGGACCACTGCTCTAGAGTATAACAGAGTAACTGGAGAAGTGATATGAGTAGCGAAGTCATCTCCACTATATCACCTCTTTATCTCCACTTAGAGAATATAATGACAGGTTTGAGGTAGGGTAACCACACATCGCGGAATGCCTGGGACTGTCCCTTATTGGGGGTCTGTGCCCCGCGTCCCGGGTCACCCCCCCACCGGAACAACAAAGAGTCCCGGAATGGAGCAACATTCACCAGTCCATCCAGCCAATTACATTTATTTTCTATATGGTCCTCATTGGCTGGCTGGAAAAACAGCGGACTGTCTCCACCATCGTTAGGAATTTGATGCCAGCAAATGACATACACCAGTCCCATGGTATGAGCAGGGAAATGGCGCGCGCTTACAAAGTGGCAGGGAATGCAAGCAGGGTGCTGGGTTGTATAGCTAGAGACATTACTAGTAGAAAGAGGGAGGTGGCCGGCTGGCCAAGCCATTTTACAGATCTCTGGTTAGACCTCACCTAGAATTTCCTCCCAGTCCTGTCTCAAGTAATGCAAAGCGCAGCGCTCTACATTACTAGAGTGCCGGGACAGAGAGGGCGGTCAGCTTCTCATAGAGGTCTGTGCCGAAGAAGGCACAGACCTCAGCTTGCGGGCGTCAGGCAGGAATGACGAGCCCGGTCTCAGTTTCCAACCCTGTGACCCCTATTATTGCGCCACAAGGGGATAAGTGGAGCAACTGGATCCCATACCAATGGAACCAAAGAAGGTAAATGAAAATTCCCCAAATTCCCATTTATTTAAATCGGCCTATGGAAGTCATTGGAAACCTTCCTAGCAGAGAAGGCATTAAAAACTCCACTTAAATCATTGGGAGCTGGGGACATTTTTATTTGTCCCCAGGGCCAAATTTATATCTGAGGCTCCCCTAGGTAAGGCCCTCTAGGGGCGCTTAGCTCTGCCCATGACCACACCCCCACTCTTCACATGACCCCGCCCCCAGTCCTACCCACTATTTCCTGGCACACAAAATACCCTTGCCTTATAATAAGCAAGAACTAAAAGTTATCTAACCCCTTGGTTGCTAGAGTGATCTTGGAGATCTCTCTGGCATCCAAGGGGTTAAATAATAGCCTAAAAAAGACACATAAAACTAGTACTGGGACATTGAGATTTCTGTGGCCACACCCACAATTCAGAATGTGGGCGTGGCCAGCACTGTTGATGCTCCTCCCCTCAATATTTGGAGCTCTAGGCAATTTCCTTCTCTCCCTATTGGGAAATACAGTTCTGTTTGTCCCCTATGATACAGTTGGTTTGTTCCAGAATTGCTCTCCCTTGTGTTTATATAAGGCACATAGGACCGTAGTCTGTATCCAATCAACTATACGAGAGGGGGAAATAAAAATGTCCTAGTTCCCATTCATTTAATTGGCTCTTTTAAAGTGATAGTAATATTTCACAAAAACAGCAGCTCCAATTAATCTTCATAGTATTTGGGCCATGGAGAGTGTTATTTCATTACTGTCAGAGTTGTAGTACAAGAGTAATTGAATGATAAAGTATCCCCCTCCCGCCCCTTTTACCTAGTGTAAGCCGCCTCCCCTCAGATGTGGAATCTGGTCTCTTGACCGTACAGATCACAGCGAGGGACAATCTTCTTACTGTGATCATAAGGAAAACCCTGCCCCCTTGACAGGTTTTTCCTTATGCTCACTGAAGATTGCCCCTTTCTGTGATCCATCCGGACAGTCTTGCTGCTCTGAGGTGAGCAGTGTTACATCAGTAAAAGGGGCAGGAGGGGGGATACTTTATCATTCAATTACTCTTGAACTACAACTCTGACAGAATTGAAATAACACTCTCCAAGGCCCAAATACTATGATGATTAATTAGAGCTGATTTTATTACGAAACATTACTATCCCTTTGACAACTAGAAAGATCTCCAACGCATTGCAAATCCTCTCAGGCATTGGAGGAGTTAAAAGATCAATTCAAAGCATTGGAGCATGTTATTTGTTCAAGACGGTGCAGCTGGTTTGCTCCAGGATTGCTCCATGTGCCCTAGGTGTTTACATGTTTCTAAAAATGACATAAAAGATAGGTTTCTATTTCATACACTTGTTATCCTTCTGCTAAGTGGTTTTCTAAAGGCGACCATTTCACACACAAACAAATGAAAAGAACAAAAGAATAGAAAACATTTAAATTGCCGAGTGGTTTCTGATGTTCTCAAGGAAATCTGTTGTGTTATTCGAATTGTTTTGGGTTACAGGAAAGACCCCGACACAGGAGGTAAAATCCTTCTTTCTTTGGCTAGCTTGGCAGTTCTTCCACGGGCATCGATCAATAGCTAATCAATAAAGCAGAGATGGGCGTCCTCCGGTGATGAAAAGACTGGGGAGGGGGGGCGGTAGTCAGGGGTTAATGTCAGCTGTAAACTGTTTTCAAAAAAAGGACATCGACCCATTAAGAGATTGAAATAATTGTGAGGAATAATTGACTGTACTCAACAGACCACCCCCAACGGATTAATTCATTCGCTTCCCAAAAAAAGTGGATGGAAAAGGCTGAAAAGTAAGAAGGAATTGATTTTCTTCTGTCTGAACATTGTGACTTGTTTACAATCCACAAATAGCTGATTTTAACTAGTGTATTGCTCCTTAAAGGGATAGTAATGTTTCATAATAAAAGCAGCTCCAATTAATCATCATAGTATTTGGACTTTGGAGAGTGTTATTTCAATTCTGTCAGAGTTGTAGTTCAAGAGTAATTCAATGACAAAGTATCCCCCTCCCACCCCTTTTACTGATGTAACACTGTTCAGCCAGATCAGAAGGGAGGTGCCCAGGTAGACTGCAGAGAGGGACAATCTTCAATTAAGATAAGGGAAAAACCTGAAAAACTTGTCAAGGGGGGCAGGGCTTTCATTGTTCTCATAGGAAGAAAATTGTCCCCTTCTGTTATCTGTCTGGTCAATGGACTGGATTCCACATCTGAGAAGAGATGGCTTACACTAGGTAAAATGGGTGGGAGGGGAAACTTTGCTTGTGAATATCTCTCAAACCATAAAGGTTTATTAAAGGGATATTAATACTTAAAATGTAAAAAAATATATATTTGGTAGTGTTTATCACCCTAAGTAAAACAAGGGAACTCCCATTGCTGAAATGTGCTTTATTCAAAAGTTATTACAGCTCAAACTAGAAGTTTTCAAGTGCAGTATCACAGAGGCCTGAAATTGTGCAGTGGCGCTGTTGCTACACCATCCTATGGACATCTGTGGTCAGTTGACTATAAATCTCCATAGCACGGTGTCGCAATAAAACACCTCTCAGCAGTGTTTCCTTGTTTTACTCAGGCAGATAAATTGTACAAAATATATATTTTGAAATTGTAAGTATCACTATCCCTTTAAAGCCTTTCCTATAATTCCTACTCGTCTATATATCTCCTCCTTATAACTCGTTTTAGTGCCTTATCAAACTTTTTCATAAAATACCCTTCACTGACCCATGTAACTACATCCTGATAACTCCTCCTACTACTCAATAAACCCCTCCCTATAACTGTTCCATATATATATATCTTCCTCTTGCTCCATATAACTCCTCCCTACAACTACTCCCTGCTCCATATAACTCCTCCTACTGCTCCATTTAACTCCTCCTACTAATCAATACATCCCCTCCCTATAATTGCTCCCTATATATATCATCCTCTTGCTCCATATAACTCCTCATTATATCTCCTCCTATTACTCCATGTAACTCCTCCTATATCTCTGCTTATTATTACATGTAACCCCTCCCTATAACTTCCTCCCTAAAACTAATTTTATTGCCATATCAATTCTTTTCTTAAAATACCACACGTTGACCCCTATAACCCCACCTCCTGATAACTCCACCTATTACTCCATATAATTCCTCTTATTGCTGCATATAACTCCTCCCTATAACTCCTCCTATTGGTCCATATAACTCCTCCCTATAACTCCTCCTATTTCTCCATATAACTTCTCCCTATAACTCATCCTATTGGTCCATTTAACTCCTCCCTATAACTCCTCCTATTTCTCCATATAACTTCTCCCTATAACTCATCCTATTGGTCCATTTAACTCCTCCCTATAACTCCTCCTATTTCTCCATATAACTTCTCCCTATAACTCCTCCTATTGGTCCATATAACTCCTCCCTATAACTCCTCCTATTTCTCCATATAACTTCTCCCTATAACTCATCCTATTGGTCCATTTAACTCCTCCCTATAACTCCTCCTATTTCTCCATATAACTTCTCCCTATAACTCATCCTATTGGTCCATTTAACTCCTCCCTATAACTCCTCCTATTTCTCCACATAACTTCTCCCTATTACTCCTCCTATTGGTCAGTATAACTCCTCCCTATGACTATTCCTCTCTTCCTGTTGCTCCATATAACTCCTCCAATTGCTCCACATAACTCCTCCCTATACCCTTCCTATTGCTCCATATAACTCCTCCCTATAACTCCTCCTATTTCTCCATATAACTTCTCCCTATGACTCATCCTATTGGTCCATATAACTCCTCCTATTTCTCCACATAACTTCTCCCTATTACTCCTCCTATTGGTCCATATAACTCCTCCCTATGACTATTCCTCTCTTCCTATTGCTCCATATAACTCCTCCAATTGCTCCATATAACTCCTCCCTATACCCTTCCTATTGCTCCATATAACTCCTCCTACTGCTCCATATAACTACTCCCTGTAACTCTTCCCATTGCTCCATATAACGCCTTCCTATAACCACATATTGTTCCATATAACTCCTCCTACTGCTCCATATAACTCCTCCCTATAACTCTTCCCATTGCTCTGAGGCTGTTCCCACTGGGAACTCTTACTCTGTTTCAGCCTCGGAAAGATGGTCAGCGCCGGCGGGAGCCTCAGCCGCGGGTCTCACTTGCAGCGCCAGCATTCCTGCTCCATCCCAGTTGTCTTGCACATACCAGTCCAGACAGCCATGAAATGTATTTTCTATATGGTCCTCATTGGCTGACTCAGCCAGCCAATGAGGACCATATAGCAAATACATTTCATTGGCTGTCTGGACTGGTGCGTGTTGCTACATTCCAGGACTCTTTGTTGTCCCTGTGGGGGGTGATGCAGGACACAGAACCCCAATAAGGGACAGTCCTGGGCATTCCGGGACATGTGGTCACCCTACTTAAATATATTGCAAAATCTTAATTTTTATATAAAGACGACTCTTTGCAATACTTTTAAGAAAGCATTACTAACCCTTTAATGCATAAACGTCATAGAATAACATAAGAATTGGAGAAGTGATAAAATGGAGAACTCATCTCCATTTTATCTTTGCTTAGTGAATCTCCCCCAAAGTCTTGGCATTTTTATTGTAAACTTTTTTTTTTTTGGAAACCCTTTTCTGAAAATCCTGGGTGTACCCCTGAAAGGGTTAATATTACAGTTCTGACTACAGAGTGCAGACTTTGCAGATAGTCCCAGGAAATTAACTGCAGGTCCGCTGAAACCCTTGTGTGTGGATTTTTTTTACCTGTTGTATAAAAGATGACTCAGTGTAATTGCCTCTTACTAAAAAAATAATGGAACTTGTCCAGGAGGAGTCACAGAACCCAATTATATTGTGCAGAAAATAGGAAAGCAAGACAGATTAGTTTTAACTGGGAACATGAGTCATATCACCTCAAAGAAGATGCGTATCTGCAACAAAACACTGAAGCTGTTTAACGCTTTTAATTTGCGCCGGTGAATCTAGGAGACGACGCTTGGTTAGGTTTTTTGATTACAGAACATAGACGCTTATTTCCGGAGATACCCAGGCACAAATCTCCCATGCTCGTTCATAAACAGAGCTGTGCTGGTGCTGGGATTTTAATAGCCATAATGTGTTAGATATTATGAAACATATTTTAGGCAATTAACAGAATTGCTTTGATAAACGTAGAGCGATTTTAGGGTAAACCAGGCCAAATAGACGTTTCCAAAAATCAAACGATTCAAATGATTAAAAGCCCCATTTATATTAACCCTTTGAGTGCCAGAGGGGTACGCAACGCATCAAAGGGTTAAAGCGGAGCTATCACTGATAGAAAAGTGCCCCCCCCACAATTATTTTTTATTATAGCGGTAAGCATATAAATCCTTCTATTATCTTTATTACATCCGCCATTATTTTAAAATCTAGTTCTTCCGAGTCTCACCGGCAGTCGACAGAGCAGACATCTTGCCAAAGAGGCACCTGTGCTGCTGCGCTGTCCTTTCCTGTCTCCTCAGTGATTGGCTAGGGGGAGTTACATTGCACCTTAACCCCTTAATGTCCCGCGGTCCTGGGACGTTTCCGTCCCATAAGGACCGCATAGAACCCCGTGGACGCGCCGGTACATGTGACCTGTCGCGTGTATCGGCGCGTCATTATGATGCTAGATGAAAGAGATCGCTCCGATGTTGGAGCGGTCAATTTCAGGCCCTATTTTTACTTACAGCGCTCCCGGTAGATCGCTGTAATAAAAAGTACGTGATGTACTATGACCGTCATCGGTCCTTGAGTATTTCAAGGACCGTGACAGTCATAGTACGGCACATGTCGTTAAGGGGTTAAAGTACTACCCAGTCTCCTCCAATGACGGAGGCTTCTGTCTGTAAGCTGGAGCGATCTTATTGGCTAGATAAATGAGATTGCTCCAGCTTACAGAGAGAAGCCTCATTCATTGGAGGAGGCTGGGTAGTGGGAAGGGAGCAGGGGCAGTTCGGCAATCTGCGTCAATGTGTACAAGGAAGTAGGGCGCAGGGCACTCTAAACGCTACTGTTTTAACGCAAATAGAGGTTTTGGTTTTTTTTTAAAGGGGAACTTTCACCTCCTCATTATCCTTATTGTATCCCTTCCTTTGTGTCCCCTCTGTGCAGTGCGGTCTTTCTTTTTGCCTACAAATCTGTTTAAATGAAGAAAAAAGATACTTGAATTTTGTACCTTATGACGTTAGCAGCCGCGCACCGTACGGTGCAGAAGACACTCCCACAGCCTCAGCTCCTTTCACTTGCCCCAGCATCCTCCGATGACGGAGGCGTTCTGTTAGTAAGCTGGAGAGAGATCTCATTGGCTAGATATCCATCTCTCCCAATGAGATCTCTCTCCAGCTTACTAACAGAACGCCTCCGTCATCGGAGGATGCTGGGGCAAGTGAAAGGAGCTGAGGCTGTGGGAGTGTCTTCTGCACCGTACGGTGCGCGGCTGTGCGGCTGCTAACGTCATAAGGTACACAATTCAAGTATCTTTTTTCTTCATTTAAACAGATTTGTAGGCAAAAAGAAAGACCGCACTGCACAGAGGGGACACAAAGGAAGGGATACAATAAGGATAATGAGGAGGTGAAAGTTCCCCTTTAAATCAATAATGTTTTCAACATTATCTATATTAACTCTACATAATAAGCCTAACTTGTGTACGGGTGATAGCTCCCCTTTAACTCTGTAGTAAAAATTAATTGGGGGGCACTTTTATAAGACTGATAATTCCTCTTTAACGGGAAGTTGATTTTGTCATGAAAAATGTACCGCACACCATGCGTTGTGATTAATTAAAAATAAAATAGTTTATTTCTCATGTTTCGGCCTTCTATAACCGTTTGAGAGCCAGAGGGGTATCCAACACAATGCGTGGGATACTGCAATGGCACTCAAATGGTTAACCCTTTGAGTGCCAGAGGTGTGTTTGCAATGCGTTGCACTCCCCTCTGGCACTCAAAGTGTTAAAAGAACAGTAAGCCCATATGAGTTAAACCAAATGAAATTTAGGCCGTAAACCCTCGACTACCATTAACCTGCTCTGGTAGCTCAGGAGTTAATACTTATGGAACCTCATGATCAATTCTGCGGTTCTCCGTTAAGATTAGTGACTGGCGCTATTGAAGCTTTGACTGACGTGTAAGGCCTCCATAGAGCCAGGGCAACTGCCCAGAGATGAAATCTTAAAATTAATATCTCGTTCTTTGCTGATGACACTAAGCTGTATAAGGAAATACGTACAAAGCAGTTGTGATGTTTTGTGGATGGGTGGAGAAGTGGCAGATGAGGTTTGATTTAGATAAATGTAAAGTTATGCATTTGGGTTGCAAAGACAGGCATGTCCATATACACCAAATATAACTTGGAAACTTTGATAGAAAGGGATTTAAGAGTACTGATAGACAATAGACTTCACAACAATGTCACTCGGAGGCTCCAAGAGCCAACCGGGTATATCATGTATTAAAAAAGGGGTACAGATGCCCAGGATAGAAATATAATTTGACCTCTTTGTAAATCCTCAGTACTGCCTAACCTAGAATATGGAGTATGGTTTTGGGTGTCAATATTTAGAGAAGACATTTTTTGACCTGGAAAAAATAGAGAGAACTGATACAAAAATAATAAATAATTGTGAGGATTTTATTTATGAAGAGAGATTAACCCTTAGCGACCGGCGGTCCTGGGACGTTTTCGTCCCATAAAGACTGCTTTGATCCATGCCGACGTGCAGGTAAACGTGACCTGTTGCGTGTATCGGCGCGTCACTGTGGGGCCTGATAGAGATCGCTCCGATCTTGAAGCGGTCAATTTCAGGCCCTATTTTTACTTACAGCGCTCCCGGTAGAGTGCTGTAAGTACAAACTACTTGACGTACTATGACCGTCATCGGTCCTTAAGTATTTCAAGGGGTTAAGCTAACCGGGTTTGATTACATTAGGGAAGAGATATCCAAGAGGAAGATATGATTATTATTTATTTACACATTTACTGCCCCTTTAATAATGTCCCAGAAAAAATCTTTATCGTTTTGTAGTGCTTAAAGGGGAACATTCACATTCACCAAACTTGAGTCCAGATGACATCAGCGCTCTACTGACAGCCGGCGGGTCTGCAGCAGAGCCGAAATATCGATCTTTAAAAAGAATTACTTCATTGGAACGGTCTACAAAGTGTTCCTTGTTTGCAAGCACACTTTGTAGACCGTTCCAATGAAGTAGTTCTTTTTAAATAGTGCTATTTCGGCTCCGCTGAAGAGGCTCCTCAATCTCCTGCTGTCAGCTTTACAGCTGACATCAGGAGAGAGGGAACTTTAGATTCGAATGTCTCTCAAACCATAAAGGTTTGAGAGAGAGGTTTTTGTGCCACATAATTTATTTTTTTAAACTCTTCAAAACAAGAAGAATTTTTTATGAGACATTAGTGTCCCTTTAGCTGCTTCAAAGAGAGAGGATGGCTGTTGTACAGCATGTTCAGACACAAAACATGTTTTTGTGGTGGGATAAAGAGGAAAATGAGTGATCCAAGGTTAGTCACAAGTACCTATTGATCTGTGAGCAAGGAAATAAAATAAATTGTCCTCCCACCGCCTCTATGGTAATTTTCACCTTTGGAAAACAATCTGATTCACTGACTGTCTGTGAATGAAAAGAATTGAAGCAGGTGCCTTTTGTTACAGAATAAAGAGAGGATCGCGGTATCAAACTGACTGTCTCATGGGTAGATAACGGATCTGAGACCCATCTGACATAGGCTAAGGTAACATTTTATCAGAATCGAAATTCTTCTGGAAAAAGAGTCGAAAAAAAGTTTTTCTTCCAGCCTATTCCAGGGCTGTTGTCCCTCTCGTTTTCCCTTGCCTGATCCAGCCTAAGGGAAGCAGACAGAACCCTGCCACTGTCCTTAGGCATCTCGCGTCGTCAATCCATTCCAGACCCTCAGTCAGAATTGTAAAATAGCCATTCAGCAAATATTTCTGGTTGGAATGGAATCTCGGCCTTAAAGGGATAGTAATGTTTCATAATAAAAGCATCTCTAATTAATCATCATAGTATTTGGACCTTGGAGAGTGTTATTTCAATTCTATCAGAGTTGTAGTACAAGAGTAATTAAATGACAAAGTATCCCCCTCCCGTCCCTTTTACTGATGTAACACTGCTCAGCCAGATCAGAAGGGAGGTGCCCAGGTAGACTGCAGAGAGGGACAATCTTCAATTAAGATAAGGGAAAAACCTGAAAAACCTGTCAAGGGGGGCAGGGCTTTCATTGTTCTCATAGGAAGAAGATTGTCCCCTGCTGTTATCTGTCTGGTCTATGGACTGCATTCCACATCTGAGAAGAGATGGCTTACACTAGGTAAAAGGGGCGGGAGGGGAACTTTGATTGTAAATATCTCTCAAACCATAAAGGTTTGAGAGATAAGACTTATATCGTTCTTCATGTTTTTTTAATGCCTACAAAATAAAATAAAGAAAAAATGAAGTATTACTATCCCTTTAAAGCTGAATTAACAGCTTGAAACAATGTAGGGGATTTTGTAAGATCTTATGTGAACCCCTTTAATTTTTTTTTTTCCCATTCAACCCTTTGAGCGCCAGAGGGGTACGCAATGCATTGCTTTGAAATGCGTTGCATACCCCTCTGGCACTCAAAGGGTTAAAGACCAGCGGGTGTGCAATGCATAGCTTTGATCTGCTTCTGATCCTTAGCCCCTTAACTCTTTGAGTGCCTGTTCAGTATCCAAAGCAAAGCAATGCGTTGGATACCGCTCTGGCACTCAAACAGTTACGGCGTGGGCTCTTTAATCTTAACCCCTTAAGGACCCATGACGGTCCTGTTCCGTCACGGGTTGTTATACCCTTAACGACCCATGACGGAACTGGACCGTCATGGAATTCCGGGCTCCCCTCGTGGCTGCACACCGTTCGGGGAGTCCGGAATGCAGCCGCGAAAAAAAAAAAAAATGCTCCGTGGTCCTTAACAGACCGCAAGGTGCGTGCGCGGCCGGTGGTTAAGGGGTTACTGACCATGTGAAATTTCAGGTTTCTTTTATGTGTGTTGCCTTCCTGTAGTCAAGTGTGCCCACACCAACCATATACTATCCTTACTGTGGGTTAAAATATATATATCCACACCTGAAAACTTTCAGACTGAAAGGGATAGTAATGGTTCATTTTAACTTGATTTATTATTGTAGGCATTAAAAAAAGATGAAGATCGATGTACGTCTTATCTCTCCAACCTTTCCTGTCTGTTGAACTCAAGTCTGCCATCTAGCTGACAGCTGCAGATTCCAGTCATTTGACCATACAAAGGCTCTTCAGCAGAGCCAAAATCACGATATCCTATATAATAATTCGCTAAAACGTATGTAACGATGCAGTCATGCGCAGTAGAGACCGCTGCGCGAGCTGCAGTCATGCGCAGTACAGACTGCCCATGGTGCGGGTGATACATATCAGCCGTGGCGCGGGCAGTCTCTGCTGCGTGTGACTGCTCCGTGACCAGCTGCCAGTGGCACTGTGGCCTGTGTAACGAGCTCTTCAACTAGTTTAGAAATAAATCCTTCATTGGAATGGTCTACAGAGCATGCTTGTTTGCAAGCACACTTTGTAGACCATTCCAATGCAGTATTTATTTGTAAATAGATCGATTTTGGCTCTGCTGAAGAGCCTCCGTCTGGTTAAATGACCGGAGTCTGCAGTTGTCCCATAGAGCACTGACTTGACTAAAACAAACAGGAAGAGGTAACTTTACCAAGAGAAATCTCTCAAACCATAAAGGTTTGAGAGATAAGACTTACATCGATCTTCATCTTTTTTTAATGCCTACAATATTAAATCAAGTTAAAATTATCCATTACTATCCCTTGAATTACCAGGTCTATGGAGACAGATGCTGATTCTCCACCTTACTGAGCTCAGTGGTAACCCCACCCACTTTCCAGTCCATGCAGCCCACTCCTGCCCTGTTACGCCCACTTTCCCACCCATTTGATAGCAAGCTCCTCCTTTCAACCAAGCACCATTACCTGATTAAGCCCCACCCACAATATGACATGAAACATATAATTTGGACACACGTCCTAAGCTCTACAGTGTTTTTCTAGGTACTTAGGACAATAAAGTTCCCCAGTATATATATATCCCCAACTCATTTATAGATAATAGGCAGAAGTGTCCCCAAAAAAAACAACAAAAATGAATATTATTTCATGGTTCTAAACCAGATTGTTTATGGGTAGTAGACAGAGAATGACCCTAGTAAATTTTCATTAGATCTGCGTTTTACAAAAATATCGTATGTGCATTGCTGTTCTCAGAAATTTTAAAAATATAGGGTTAAAGGAACTGGGTTTATCTGGGGTTACGTGAGACCTGGGGGGGGAGACGCATTAAGGTGTGATAAAAAGGTGACGAAGAGGCGATAACTTCTTGAGTGAGGTCATTTCTCCAGTTCCTATGTTATTCTGTGCACTAAGATCTCTCCCAATTGACATACCTGGGAACTGATGTGTGGACTTCCTAGAGGGGTGTCCTGTGGTGCTGCTGGGGGGATGTAAAATGACATAATTTGCGTCAAAAAGGGACGGGGCTTAACCGTGAGTGTGGCTGAGGCTTAGCTGGAGTGAAAAAAGTCCTGAAAATAGGCTGAAGAAGGAAGAGAAGTGCTCAGGAGTGGGAAGAACAGGCTGGTAAAAAGCAGAAGTGGTCAGAGTTTCAGTAGAAACTCCCCACATCCGGAGAATCTGCGTCTGCCCCGGAGACCCGGTCTCCAGGGCAAATCCATAGATTTACCAGCTATGCCAATCGAGAAGTCTTAGTGCATTGTCGCCATAGAATAAGTGGAGAAGTGATCTCACTGGGAAGTTATCATCTCTTTTTATCACACCTTAGTACATCTCCCCCAGGGCTAGCAAGAGACAGCCTGCTCTGGTCTCCTATAGACAAGGGGGAAATAGCCTATAAAACAAGAGAACGAGAGGGTGCAGACCCATATAAGAGTGTATCTGTACAGAGGAATATGTGATATACCAGATCTTTTCTTGTGTAACCACATATACAAAAAGACATATGGATGTTCCTCTGTAGAATCCTCCACAGGACAATCAACAGGAAACCCAAATAATCCATACTTGTCTTTATAAAGTATCAGAATCACGAACGATTTACTTGCCCTTTTGCCTGACGCACTTCATGATTCTAAATTGTGTTAAAACATTTGTGTATTCCCCTGAAGAAGTGCCAGAGAGGCACAAAACGCGTCAGACTAAACCAGGTTGAGTGCAGCTGTTTACCAGTGGTCTGGTGGTCCTAAGTAGTCCAGCAAAATAGCTCATCCCACCAAGAACCATCCAAGACTTAGTTAAAGGAATAGTAATAATTAAAATGTAAAGAAATATATATTGTAGTGTTTATCCTCCTTATTAAAACAAGGGAACTGCCACTGCCAAAAGGTATTTTATTCAAAAGTTATTATTATTAAACTTGAAATTTTTACGTGCAGTATCACAGTGGCCTAAATTGTACAGTGGTGCTGTTGCTACACCATCCTATGGAGAGTTATGGTCAACTGACCAGAGCTGTCCATAGGATGGTGCAGCAACTGCGCCACTGTACAATTTCAAGCTACTGAGATACTGTTCATAAAAATGTCAAGTTTGAGCTGTAATCAATTTTTAATAAAACACCTCTCATCAGTGGGGGATCCCTTGTTTTAATAAGGGGGTAAGGACTGCAATAAATATATTTTTACATATTAAGTATTACTATCCCTTTATGGGGGAATTACAGGAACAACTGGCATTATTTGTACACAGAAACGCAATGTTACCAAGATGAGCATTTAAATGTGGTATCCAACACAACTAGCCAATCATCACTCAGGGGTCTGGCTTGCAAGCCAATTAGGAAATGACAAGGGGCGGTACAAAGGGAGAGCTGATCAGGGCTGGGGGTCACTAACAGTGACCAATAGGGAGTATGAGCTTGATCAGGAGCGACCAGTAGGAAAAGCGCCAGAAATTCTGTATTGTTTACGTCAGTATCCTATTCAAATGGCACCACCTACGCCACCATTTTGATGCACTCTATTACAAGCTGACATTTCAATAGTAAGTCATATCCAACCTTGATCCTCAGAAGCTACTAAACAGTGATTATACCTAAACAATCACAGGTAGACCAATTAAAGTGACCAAGCCACTTTGTTAATTGGTCCTTCTGTGTTCCATCTGGGATATCCTGAAAACAATCACTGTTGGTAGCTCTTGAGAACCAGGGTTGGCTAATCCCAATTTACTGGGACCATTCCAGGCATCTCGGCTTAAAGAAGCAGTAAACATGTTTCATGAAAATCTCTATTTTGTAGAGCTTTTCCTGCTGAGTAAAACAAGGGCACTCTCAATGCTGTCAGTTGTTTTATTCAAAAGTTACAACTGTTCACATAGTAAGGAAGTGAAAGACAGTGTAATTACTTCCTAAAAGTTCTAACTGACAGGAAGTGACTCAGCAGTTTACATCCTGTTCTGATGAGAACTGTTTGTCAGTGACTCACGTCTGTCAGTGAAAGCAACAGAATAAGTAATGGAATTTGACCACTGGAGGGCACTGTTAATGTTAAAAAAAAACGGGAACTTAAACCGTAATAACTGAAAATATGCATCTCTCAGAGTGCATTTGTTTCACTTGAAAAGCCCTAATATATATGTGTGTGTGTGTGTGTGTGTGTGTGTGTGTGTGTGTGTGTGTGTGTGTATATATATATATATATATATATATATATATATATATATACACATATCATAACAAACTTTTATTGCTCCTTTAAACTTTATTGTACATCTGATGACAATCCCTTCCTGCAGGTCAATGCTGAAGACTCCATCCTATTACAGTGTTAATTTATATTTTGCCCCTTATGGTGCAGTTGATCTTCCCTGCAATTACTCCACTTTTTCCCTAATAACCGTTCACTAGCAAGCGTTCTGTGCATGTCAGCGAGAGCCACACACACATTTTCCTTAACATCAAACGTGTAAAAATAATAACATTTACAGTCTGTTTCATGTCTTTATGTTTCCAGATGTTCACGATGCATACCTTCGAGGTGTAATCTGGAATTTCCTTTTATTTTTCTCATTTATCCTTATTTATTTATTTTTTAACTCATAAAAACACAGCAATCTGTAATTGGGACTAATCTTTTAAATGCAGATATCAAACTGGTAGCAGCGGGGATGAAAGTTCTCTTAATAAGACTGGAAAAAAAAGAAATTAGTACCAAAGAGACCAGCTGATCTGGGGTCACAGACCTGAGAATTCAATTTTCTTATGCTGCTCTCCCCTAGTTGTGTGGATTAACATAAATAAAGCAAATCAGCAAGTTATGGAGACGATCCTCTCCCTGTTCTGACCAGGAGTCACATTTAATAAGCTCTACTGAACATAGAACAAAGAATGACATCACATAAGGCAGTACATAATTAACCCTCTGGCACTCAAATACATATGTATATATATATATATAGAGAGAGAGAGAGAGAGAGAAGATGGGCAGTCCTTAATGGAAAAAAATAAACAAGAGATTAATGCCTTGGTGCTGCACAAAATAATAGTTAAATGTAGTGGGCAACTAAAGGTGTTTATTGTCAACGTTTTGGCCCCATTACACGTGCCTTCCTCAAGACCTCTTGAGGCCAAAACGTTAACCTTAAACACCTTTGATTTCTACTCTTTTCATGAAGTCCTTCTGAATGCTCATTAGTTGTGCTATTAGTGTGTGTGTGTGTGTGTGTGTGTGTATATAAAAAGACTAAGTATAAAACCAGACTGCACAGTATGACAAAATATTATTTTTCAAAAATTCTGTTTCTTTTACATGGGATTTCTATCCCCTCAAATACTTGATAAGTCTCCAAGTCCTTGCTATCTAGCATTCAAGATGTTAACATCCCCATTTAAATCAATGGGAATTGTAATTTGTCACCTGCGGTGCAGTATAAGAGAAGCACTTACCTAGGTAGGAGTCCATCATACAGCAGTCAGGTGTATCTATATAATTACTGTGTGTAACAGAAGCACTTACCTAGGTAGGAGTCCATCATACAGCAGTCAGGTCTATGTATATAATTACTGTGTGTAACAGAAGTACTTACCTAGGTAGGAGTCCATCATACAGCAGTCAGGTGTATCTGTATAATTATTGTGTGTAACAGAAACACTTACCTAGGTAGGAGTCCATCATACAGCAGTCAGGTGTATGTGTATAATTACTTTGTGTAACAGAAGCACTTACCTAGGTAGGAGTCCATCATACAGCAGTCAGTAATATAATTACTGTGTGTAACAGAAGCACTTACCTAGACAGGAGTCCATCGTACAGCAGTCAGGTGTATCTATATATTTACTGTGTGTAACAGAAGCACTTACCTAGGTAGGAGTTCATCGTACAGCAGTCAGGTGTATCTGTATAATTACTGTGTGTAACAGAAGCACTTACCTAGACAGGAGTCCATTATACAGCAGTCAGGTGTATCTATATATTTACTGTGTGTAACAGAAGCACTTACCTAGGTAGGAGTCCATCATACAACAGTCAGGTGTATCTGTATAATTACTGTGTGTAACAGAAGCACTTACCTAGGTAGGAGTCCATCACACAGCAGTCAGGTGTATCTGTATAATTACTGTGTGTAACAGAAGCACTTACCTAGGTAGGGGTCCATCATACAGCAGTCAGGTGTATCTGTATAATTACTGTGTGTAACAGAAGCACTTACCTAGGTAGGAGTCCATCACACAGCAGTCAGGTGTATCTATATAATTACTGTGTGTAACAGAAGTACTTACCTAGGTAGGAATCCATCACACAGCAGTCAGGTGTATCTGTATAATTACCGTGTGTAACAGAAGCACTTACCTAGGTAGGAGTCCATCACACAGCGGTCAGATGTATTTATATAATTACTGTGTGTAACAGAAGCACTTACCTAGGTAGGAGTCCATCATACAGCAGTCAGGTGTATCTGTATGATTACTGTGTGTAACAGAAGCACTTACCTAGGTAGGAGTCCATCATACAGCGGTCAGGTGTATCTGTATAATTACTGTGTGTAACAGAAGCACTTACCTAGGTAGGAGTCCATCACACAGCAGTCGGGTGTATGTATATAATTACTGTGTGTAACAGAAGCACTTAACTAGGTAGGAGTCCATCACACAGCAGTCGGGTGTATCTATATAATTACTGTGTGTAACAGAAGCACTTACCTAGGTAGGAGTCCATCACACAGCAGTCGGGTGAATCTGTATACTTACTGTGTGTAACAGAAGTACTTACCTAGGTAGGAGTCCATCACACAGCAGTTGGGTGTATCTGTATAATTACTGTGTGTAACAGAAGCACTTACCTAGGTAGGAGTCCATCATACAGCAGTCAGGTGTATCTATATAATTACTGTGTGTAACAGAAGTACTTACCTAGGTAGGAGTCCATCACACAGCAGTCAGGTGTATCTGTATAATTACTGTGTGTAACAGAAGCACTTACCTAGGTAGGAGTCCATCATACAGCAGTCAGGTATATCTATATAATTACTGTGTGTAACAGAAGAACTTACCTAGGTAGGAGTCATCACACAGCAGTCAGGTGTATCTATATAATTACCGTGTGTAACAGAAGCACTTACTTACGTAGGAGTCCATCATACAGCAGTCAGGTGTATCTGTATAATTACTGTGTGTAACAGAAGGACTTACCTAGGTAGGAGTCCATCATACAGCAGTCAGGTGTATCTGTATAATTACTGTGTGTAACAGAAGCACTTACCTAGGTAGGAGTCCATCACGCAGCAGTAAGGTGCATCTATATAATTACTGTGTGTAACAGAGGCACTTACCTAGGTAGGAGTCCATCACACAGCAGTCAGGTGTATCTATATAATTCGTGGATTTTCCTAACTATTGTGATGGAAAGTCAGAATTTTATTAAAGACATGGAGGCGAATATTATGCATTATCCTTCCTCACTGCACCCTCAGCAGCAAAGGAAACTTTATTAAAATAACAGTTTAACAGAAGAAAAACTTGCTAGTATGACACTCCTCCCTCCCAACCAATCACCAGTCCTTAATCCTGTAAAACTGGGATACAGCCTTGACTTTCCCTCTTTCCTGCGACCGAAGAAAACTCTCGAATTCATCCATCACAACAGTCGGAACTATAATCCTTGTGCTGGAGATTTCTCCATCCAATAACTGAAACCTTGAGTTCAACATAACAGAGTCTTCAGTCCCGTATCCTCAACCCTTAGGACAACAGCTGTGCAGAATACGTAAGCTTAATTAATTAACCACTGGTTGATAGTTAACCTGTAAAACAAAGAGAAATGTGATAGGGTAGGGAAACAAAGGGAGGGATAATATTCGCCTCCATGTCTTTAATAAAATTCTGACTTTCCATCACAATAGTTAGGAAAATCCACGAATTTTATGGCAGCATGGAGGCTTCATATTATGCAAGTTTAAAGCTTATCCACAAATTATCAACAACTTGATTAGAAACAATCAATTGGTTTACACTAAAAACCTTTAAACATGGACTCCCTAGACTAATTTGCAGGCCTAAGTATTTCCTCCAACCTACCACCAACTTGCAAAGCCATTGATGCCACAGCACCTCTAGAAGAATGTGCTCCGAATAAAGTGATATCAATACCTGCAAGATGCATAATCCATCGAACCCAGTGGGCCAAGGTAGCTGCAGAAACCAGTAACAGTGGCTTGCGAAAAGAAATTAGCAACTGTTTAAATACAGTACTCCTCAAATTTACCGTCCAAACCTCATAAGATGGGAAAGAAACCACGCGCGCTTTTATCTAGTACGTAGAAAGATCTGGAAAAGAACACCTTCAGGGGTAAAAGACCTAGTACTAAACACTTTGATATCAGATACTCTCTTAAAGGAGCCACAAACATTAAAGCAAACAGACCAAACAGCACAGACAAATAGTCTGAAAAGTGTAACAAGGGGAAAAAATGGAGGATACATGCAAAACACCAAGAAAAATGAAAACGCAGTGCAGGCCTTCCCAAAGAAAGAAAAGAAAAAATACCAAGGATGAAGATGCCGGAAAACGGAGAGATACCGAGGATTCACCTTAGAGGCATACAGCAGCCAAAGAGAGAACAGAAAGCACGATGGGAACAGAAGTGCAGCTTGCACCAAAGTTGCCAGACTGAACCCGCAGTATGCAAGGGTATTTACAACTAGCAAAAAGTGTAGCAACTGCAGGCACCATGCGGGACTGACACAGAAAACAAACAGCTGGAAACAGGAAAAAACCTCTGTCTGGCAGAGATGCCAAGACACCCAACCAAGAATGCCAGTCAACTGGCGTAGGGTCTCCCAATCGAGACTGACAACTGGAAACAAGACAGAAAATGGAGACATTCAAGAAACGAAGAAACATTCATGCCGGTAGTAACACCCATGGAACTGAAAGAAACAAGACCAGCAGAGGGAGAAGTGGGAGAGTCTGCCCCCCACTTTCCCGAGGTAAGAAAGGAAACCTTAAAACCACTATCACCACCAGAGGACGGCCCCAAACCTCAACATCACCGGCCGCACTTAAAGTGGAAAAAAGAAAAAATCAGGTTGCACTCGTGAGGGTGTTCCACCACAGATATCTGCCACTAGAGGAAAAAGATACAGAAAGGAATGAAGCTGCACCAACCAAAGCCGCCCATAAGTGGCGGAGTCAAGAAAAAGGACTCAACATGCCTCAACAAAATTGGCTGACGTAGTCAAGAAAACGGGTTCAAAACGTGTGGTCACAAGTCCGCAAAAAGATCTTCCTCTTAAGGAGAGGTACTCATGTGGGGGCAAAGCCGCACAAATCAAAGCTGCCCAGAAGTGGCACAGTCAAGGAATCGGGAACATGCAGAGACCGGGCTCAACCCGATGGATCTCATTTCCTCATATACCCTCTACTTGAGGTGAGTGTCTTGTGTGGGAACTAAACTGCACAATTAAAGCTGCCCATATTCGGCATAAGCAAGATTAGACTCAACATAGTCAAGGAATCGGGAACATGCAGAGACCGGGCTCAGCCTGCTGGATCTCATTTCTTCAAATACCCTCCACTTGAGGTGAGTGTCTCATGTGGGAACTAAGCCGCACAATTAAAGCTGCCCATACTCGTCATTAGACTCAGCATTCTAGATCTCATTTCCTCAATAAATCTTCCTCTTGAGGAGAGGATCACTGGTGTGGGAACTAAGCCGCACAAAATCAAAGCTGGCCATTTCAGATAAATGCTACAGGGAGGCATTCCCAAAAGCACTGGTAATACAGTAGGAGTCAGGTTTAGCCCTGAATGCTTCATTCTCCTCAGATATACTTCCTCCTGAGGTGAGGGTCTGGGTAGTGGGACAGAGCCGCACCAGTCATGACCGCCATCAGTTTGCGGTGTCAAAGCAGGGTACAGCCTGCGCCAGCATAATTTGCCTTTCCAAAGTAAATTCATCTGAGTCAAGGTCAGTATGTCTGCGTGTAGTAGAAAGGTCTCCTCCAGGATAGATAGAAGCAGCCGTCCGAGGGACGGCCTGTGCAGACATGATGGGGGCATCATGTGCAGTACTTCCCACTGCCGGGTCATGTGAATGAGCCGCAGACATGACTCAAAGGAAGGCAAACATATATAAACATGCACAGCATGGACTGCTCAATGAAGTTGATGAACTGTGCAGTCTGTGCGCCAAAGCAGAGGGAAGTCCCAGACCGGGTCACTGGAAACCCCCTCAGCCCTGCCAGACAGAATGCCAGTGTCAAGTAGGTGTATGATAGGCAAAGCACTCCTGCATCACTGGAGGAAAGTATAGTAGATATAGGCAGATCCAAAGTAACAAGATGAGTACTGTTAGTGGAACATAATATACACATATAAACATACACATACACATATTTACATACATATATATATATATATATACATACACATACATACTTTCATATATATACACATACATACATACATACATATTCAGATAGGTCTTAGTAGGGTGTAAGAAATATGCAAGCATATCTATGCCCGGATAGGAATTACTAGAGTTAAAGATAAATGCAAGTAGATCTATGCCCATAGGAATTAAGAGATAAAAACATGCAAGTAGATCCATGCCTAGATAGGAATCACTAAGGTAAAATATAGATATGTCAGTAGATATATTGCCAGATAGGAATTACCAGGTTAAAGATATATGCAAGATCCATGCCTTGCCAATATATCCATGCCTAGATAGGAATTACTAGGGTTAAAGATATGCCAATATATCTATGCCTTGCCAGTAGATCCATGCTTAGATAGGAATTACTAGGGTTAAAGATATATACCAGTAGATCTATGCCTAGATAGGAATTACTAGTGTTAAAGCTATATGCCAGTAAATCTATGCCTAGATAGTAATTACTAGGGTTAAGATATTTGCCAGTAGATATATGCCTAGATAGGAATTACTAGGGTTACAGATATATGCCAATAGATCCATGCCTAGATAGGAATTACTAGGGTTAAAGATATATAGCAATAGATCCATGCCTAGATAGAAATTACTAGGGTTAAAGATATATGGCAATAGATCCATGCCTAGATAGTAATTACTAAGGTTAAAGATATATACCAGTAGATCTATGCCTAGATAGTAATTACTAGGGTTAAAGATATATACCAGTAGATCTATGCCTAGATAGTAATTACTAGGGTTAAAGATATATGCCAATAGATCCATGCCTAGATAGGAATTACTAGGGTTAAAGATATATACAAGTAGATCTATGTCTAAATAGGAATTACTAGGGTTAAAGATATATACCAGTAGATCCATGCCTAGATAGAAATTACTAGGGTTACAGATAAAACCCATAATATAAATACAAAATACAGGTGGAAACCCTGGGCAACCAGAGGCTGAAAATAAGTACCTATGTGTATAGGAAGAATAGTCTCAATAAATATATAGTGGACATATAGTTAATAACAAAATATTAATGTTAAGAGACACAATGGATAGAGAAAACAATACTCAGGAACAGGCTGCCTAGGAGAAGCCTGGAAGGCTATGAGTAGCCCAATAAATAAATAAGCGCCAAAGCTATTAATGCGGCAGCAAAAACGATATGGAAAAGAAAACAAACTTCTTAAAAGCAATAGGAACGTTCAGACACAAACTAGCCCAGGAACCCGCAAGGTGAGCGATCCTATGTCAGAGACAGTAGAAGGCTGTCCGCGCATTGAAATGACCAGGCTGAACAGAGACACAAAGATGCGCTGAAAAGGTTGGCGCGAGGGGAAAAAGCAGCTCACACAAGGCCAGGGAGAAAGTAACATTGCAAATTGAATGAAAGGAGGCCGGCGCCAAAACACAGAACAGCAATTCCACATAAAGCCCAGACCAGGTTAATTACACAAAGGCAAAATATACAAGGTCAGTTCAAAATATGGGCAATGACTGACTGGAGCACAAAGGGTGGAGCACACCCCAGCAGTCCTGTCAGTCAGAGGCCAAACAAACCAAGATATACAATTGTATACAAGTACAATATAAATATATATATATATATAGGTAATGACTGACTGGAACACAAAGGGTGGAGCACACCCCAGCAGTCCTGTCAGTCAGAGGCAAAACAAACCAAGATATACAATTGTATACAAGTACAGTATAAATATATATATATAGGTAATGACTGACTGGAACACAAAGGGTGGAGCACACCCCAGCAGGCCTGTCAGTCAGAGGCAAAACAAACTAAGACATACAATTGTATACAAGTACAGTATAAATATATATATATAGGTAATGACTGACTGGAACACAAAGGGTGGAGCACATCCCAGCAGTCCTGTCAGTCAGAGGCCAAACAATCCAAGACATACAATTGTATACAAGTACAGTATAAATAAATAAATATATATATATATAGGTAATGACTGACTGGAACACAAAGGGTGGAACACACCCCAGCAGTCCTGTCAGTCAGAGGCCAAACAATCCAAGACATAATTGTATACAAGTACAGTATAAATATATATATATATAGGTAATGACTGACTGGAACACAAAGGGTGGAACACACCCCAGCAGTCCTGTCAGTCAGAGGCCAAACAATCCAAGACATACAATTGTATACAAGTACAGTATAAATATATATATATATAGGCAATGACTGACTGGAACACAAAGGGTGGAGCACACCCCAGCAGGCCAGTCAGTCAGAGGCCAAACAATCCAAGATACACAAGTAAACAAGAGAACTAGTAAAGGTGACTTATCTCTGAGGGGAGCAGCAAAGGAAAGAGGGAAAGTCAAGGCTGTATCCCAGTTTTACAGGATTAAGGACTGGTGATTGGTTGGGAGGGAGGAGTGTCATACTAGCAAGTTTTTCTTCTGTTAAACTGTTATTTTAATAAAGTTTCCTTTGCTGCTGAGGGGGCAGTGAGGAAGGATAATGCATAATATGAAGCCTCCATGCTGCCATAAAATTACTGTGTGTGACAGAAACACTTACCTAGGTAGGTGTCGATCATACAGCAGTCGGGTGTATCTATATAATTACTGTGTGTAACAGAAGCACTTACCTAGGTAGGTGTCGATCATACAGCAGTCTGGTGTATCTGTATAATTAGTGTGTGTAACAGAAGCACTTATCTAGGTAGGAGTCCATCATACAGCAGTCAGGTGTATCTATATAATTACCGTGTGTAACAGAAGCACTTACCTAGGTAGGAGTCCATCACACAGCAGTCAGGTGTATCTATATAATTACTGTGTGTGACAGAAGCACTTACCTAGGTAGGAGTCCATCATACAGCAGACAGGTGTATCTATATAATTACTGTGTGTGACAGAAGCACTTACCTAGGTAGGAGTCCATCATACAGCAGTCAGGTGTATCTGTATAATTACTGTGTGTAACAGAAGCACTTACCTAGGTAGGAGTCCATCACACACCAGTCAGGTGCATCTATATAATTACTGTGTGTGACAGAAGCACTTACCTAGGTAGGAGTCCATCATACAGCAGTCAGGTGTATCTGTATAATTACTGTGTGTAACAGAAGCGCTTACCTAGGTAGGAGTCCATCACACAGCAGTCAGGTGTATCTATACAATTACTGTGTAACAGAAGCACTTACCTAGGTAGGAGTCCATCACACAGCAGTCAGGTGTATCTATACAATTACTGTGTAACAGAAGCACTTACCTAGGTAGGAGTCCATCACACAGCAGTCAGGTGTATTTATATAATTACTGTGTGTAACAGAAGCACTTACCTAGGTAGGAGTCCATCACACAGCAGTCAGGTGTATCTGTATAATTACTGTGTGTAACAGAAGCACTTACCTAGGTAGGAGTCCATCACACAGCAGTCAGGTGTATCTATATAATTACTGTGTGTAACAGAAGCACTTACCTATGTAGGAGTCCATCGTACAGCGGTCAGGTGTATCTATATAATTGCTGTGTGTAACAGAAGGACTTACCTAGGTAGGAGTCCATCATACAGCAGTCAGGTGTATCTATATAATTACTGTGTGTAACAGAAGCACTTACCTAGGTAGGAGTCCATCATACAGCAGTCGGGTATATCTGTATAATTACTGTGTGTAACAGAAGCACTTACCTAGGTAGGAGTCCATCATACAGCAGTCAGGTGTATCTATATAATTACTGTGTATAACAGAAGCACTTACCTAGGTAGGAGTCCATCACACAGCAGTCAGGTGTATCTATACAATTACTGTTTGTAACAGAAGCACTTACCTAGGTAGGAGTCCATCATACAGCAGTCAGGTGTATCTATATAATTACTGTTTGTAACAGAAGCACTTACCTAGGTAGGAGTCCATCATACAGCAGTCAGGTGTATCTGTATAATTACTGTGTGTAACAGAAGCACTTACCTAGGTAGGAGTCCATCATACAGCAGTCAGGTGTATCTATATAATTACTGTGTGTAACAGAAGCACTTACCTAGGTAGGAGTCCATCACACAGCAGTCAGGTGTATTTAGTTATATATATTTGTGTATAGTATTTGCAGTTATCCTTATTTGCTGTTCTTCATTGTATGTCAGTGTTTCATTTTTCCTCTACAAAATAAACAATAGACTTTATCAGTCTGAATGAAATTAGCCATAGTGATAGTGCCCCGTCCATGATCCTAAGAGGCCATGAAAACCTGCTCTCGATGGTAATATATCCTTGTACAGGTATAGAATGCATCAGAGGTTAAAGGGATAGTAATACTTCGTTTTAACTTTATTTTATTTTGTAGGCATTAAAAAAACACGAAGAATGATATAAGTCTTATCTCTCAAACCTTTATGGTTTGAGAGATATTCACAAGCAAAGTTTCCCCTCCCGCCCCTTTTACCTAGTGTAAGCCATCTCTTCTCAGATGTGGAATCCAGTCCATAGACCAGACAGATAACAGCAGGGAACAATCTTCTTCCTATGAGAACAATGAAAGCCCTGCCCCCTTGACAAGCTTTTCAGGTTTTTCCCTTATCTTAATTGAAGATTGTCCCTCTCTGCAGTCTACCTAGGCACCTCTCTTCTGCCCTGGCTGAGCAGTGTTACATCAGTAAAAGGGGCGGGAGGGGGACACTTTGCTTGTGAATATCTCTTAAACCATAAAGGTTTGAGAGATAAGACTTATATCATTATTCATGTTTTTTTAATGCCTACAAAATAAAATAAAGTTAAAACGAAGTATTACTATCCCTTTAAGTGCAAAGTACAGAATATAGGTGTCACTGGCTACAAGTCCTTCCTTGACACAAATGAAGATGAACTTATTTCTAGGATATAGTTTCCCTTCTACCTCCCTCCATGTGCAGTGCAGGCAGGCTTGTGTGGTACTTGGTGTATTATTCGGTGATGTACATAATCTATTATTATCCAGCTGATCTCATTGTACGATTGGACGGTATTTTCTGTGGGATGAGAGACTTTAAGGCAAGGCCTGGGGCGGACACATAATTATGTCAGATAGAAGCCTCATTGTATGTAAAACACAATTTGTTAATGGTAAAGCTCATCCGTCTGTGCAAGTCCGATGCAGTTATTAAGCTAATGAACGACGTTAGATGCTGGATTTCAGCTGCATTTGTCTTTCTCCTGCGGCGATTCAGGGAAATGGAGGATTCATTAGCTTGAGAATGTTCTATAGTTCTACTTTTCCACCTATTCACAGCTGCTCTGAACTGGAATATACATGTGTGTCTGTCTATCTGTCTGTCTATCTACCTATCTCATATATATCTAAAACCCATCTCATATCTATCTATCTATCTATCTATCTATCTATCTATCTATCTATAGGGTTGCCACCTTTTCTTCAAAAAAATACCAGACACCGGCTGGGTGGCAACCCTATCTATCTATTTTCTATCTATCTATCTATCTATCTATCTATCTATCTATCTATCTATCTATCTATCTCATATCTATCTATCTATCTATCTATCTCATATCTATCTATCTATCTATCTATCTATCTATCTATCTATCTATTTATGTCATGTCTATCTCTCTATCTATCTATCTATCTATCTCATATCTATCTATCTATCTCATATCTATCTATCTATCTATCTATCTATCTATCTATGTCATGTCTATCTCTCTATCTATCTATCTATCTATCTATCTATCTATCAATCATCTAATATCTATCAATCTATCTATCTATCTCATAAATATCTATTTATCTATCAATCTAACTCATATCTATCTCATACCAGTCTATCTATCTATCTATCTATCTATCTATCTATCTATCTATCTATCTATCTATCTCTCTCGTATCTATCTATCTATCTATCTATCTATTGATCTATCTCTAATATCTATCTATCTGTCTAGCTCTCTCATATCCATCTATCTATCTATCTATCTATCTATCTATCTATCTATCTATCTGTCTGTCTGTCTCCTATCTATCTCATTTCTATCTGTCTAATATCTATCTATCTATCTATCTATCTATCTATCTATCTATCTATGTATCTATATCATATCTATCTATCTATCTATCTATCTATCTATCTATCTATCTATCTATCTCTCTCATATCTAGGTGTGTATGTATCTGGTCCTTAAAGGGTTAATATTACTATGCACAGTGACCACATTCTGAGGTCCTGTGGTCTTGATAGCAGCTGTCATGTCCGCCTTCATGGATTTGATCCAAGACAAATTGTAGATGTTGTCTGTTAAACAGATGGAAAAGAACCAATGTTATAGGGGCCATGAAGATTTTCTGTGTGTGCGTGTGATTATTTTTAACAAACGTTAGTGATTTTTCTAAAGTTCTGTCTTCCTTCTTAAACCTTTGAGTTCCGGAGAGGAATCCAATGAATCTAGCACTCAAAGCGTTAACACATGCGCTGAACTAAGCCATTGGCATGCTGTCTAGGCGCTGCATGGGAATCATCCTACATAAGAATGCTGGCAGGCCTAGCGGTACCCAAGCGACGCTCTAGGTATACAGAGAGAGAGGACCTGACCTCATGTTTATTCATCTGTTCTGAGGCTCTGGATCAGCCCTGAACGGCAGCGGTGTGTCTCCCGATCCCCAGGGGCCCGGGACTCAACAGATTTATCACTGACCTTTCCATTTGTAATGCGTAGACCAGGCTAATTTTGTTTGCAAAGGTTAAACAAGCAACTGCCATTCAAACGCATTTAAAAGCTTTATTTTCCCCGCAATCATAAGGTACGCCTGACCTGAACTTTCTGCTCTGGGAACTGAATCCACTCAATGCAAGTCCGTCTCTACTGGCTCCATAAATATAGGAATAATCCGAGTTATTACCGCCACAGGAACTTGCTGTACTGCAGTGGGTTTTAAAGGGACACCGGGACTTTACATATAAACTTAAATTAGAGCAATCCTGGGGCAGAATGCATCAATAACGATAAATAACGATTCCTAGAATCCCCTTTGACTTAAATTGAAAAACAAAAAGAAAGAGGGTGGTAACAATAGTGTAATACAGCTTAACCCCTTAAGGACCATTGACGTGGCAGGACCGTCACGCTGGTCCAGCACTTAAGGACCAGAGACGGTCCTGGCACGTCACGTACTTTTACTCACCGCACTCCTGTAGGAGCCCGGTGAGTAATACCGGGCACTGAAGTTGATCGCTCCAAGACCGGAGCGATCTCTTCCAGTGCCCTGTTTGACGTGCCGCCCCACGTGATCAGTCACGTGGGACGGCACGTCAAAGTTTCCTATGTGGTCCTTAAGGGACGGCACGCCCCGGGACCGCTGGTCCTTAAGGGGTTAAAGTGTTAGTAATGTCTATATTTTATAAACGCTAATATCGCAGCTATTATAAAATAAAATTAATTTTAAACAACCCCAGTCCCATCTCTCAAACCTTTATGGTTCGAGAGATATAGAAATCTAAAGTTCCCCGCTCTCTCCGCTTTCCCTGCTGTCAGCTGTAAAGCTGACAGCAAGAGATTCGAGGCGGCCGACTCGAGGCGGCTCTTCAGCAGAGCCGAAATAGCAAAATGTAAAAAGAAATATTTTGTCGGAAAGTCCACAAAAGTGTGCCTGGTATGCAGGCACACTTTGTACACCGTTCCAATAAAATATTTCTTTTTACATTTTGCTGTTTCGGCTCTGCTGAAGAGCCGCTTGCTTGTCCCGGGACCAGGATATCCTGGCGTCAGCTTACAGCTGATGTCAGGGAAAGCGGAGGGAGAGGGGAACTTTAGCCTTCTATATCTCTCGAACCATAAAGGTTTGAGAGATGGTACTGGGGTTGTTTAATTTCATTTTATAAGAGCTATAATATTAGCGTTTATAAAATACAGACATTACTAACACTTTAAACGGATAGTAATGTTTCAAAATAAATGCAGCTCCGATTATTCGTTATAGTCGCGTGGCCGTGAAGAGCATTATTATCGTTCTGTACAATGTTGTTGTTCCAGAGCAATTGAATTATAAAATATCCTCCTCTCGCCCATTTTACCTATTGTAAGCCGCCTCTCTTCTGGTCATCAGATCCGACATCTCGCAGAGAGGGACAGTCTTCTGGCTGTGAGAATCAAGAAGACCCTGCCCCTATTTTACGAAGGAGGGCAGTTTTTTCCCTATTCTCACAGAAGATTGGGGCAGATTTATAAAAATGAAGTTAAGCAAAAAGTAGTGTCAAAATGGCTTTTAAAGGGATAGTAAACCCCCAAAAAAGTTTAAGCCAAATGATAGGAATAATAAAAACATAGTTAACACCCTCATTCCTATCTCTCAAAGTGTTATGGTTTGAGAGATGTAAGAAAATAAAGTCCTCCGTTCCCTCCCCTTTCTACCTGACGAACTGTAAAGCTGTCAGAGGCAGAATCCAGTCGCTGACTGTAGGCGGCTCTTCAGGAGCGCTGACATCGGGATATCTAACTATAATTACATCATCAGTATGGTCTACAACGTGTGCCTGACTTGCAAGCACACATTGTAGACCATTCCAATGAAGTAATTATAGTTAGATATCTCGATGACATCGCTCCTGAAGAGCCGCCGCCTGGTCCTGGAAGCAGGAACTCATGACGTCCGCTATACAGCGGACGCATGACAAGGGGGAGGGAGCGGAGGTCTTTATTTTCTTACATCTCTCATAACGGTTTGGAAGATGGAAATGAGGGCAATAAGTATGTTTTTAGTATTCCTATCATTTGGCTTACAGTTTTTTTCGGGGGTTTACTATCCCTTTAACCCTTTGAATGCCCGAGGGGTACGTAATGCATCGCAAAGCAATGTGTTGTGTACCCCTCTGGCACTCAAAGGGTTAACATGTATTAGGTAGTTATAAAAGTGGTAACGCCATTTTAAGACAGTATGATGCCATTTACGCGTTTTTTTAAAAGTGGCATTAGGAATTTTGTAAAAATTGGCGCAGCGAATTTATAAAGAAATGTGACAGAACTTTCAGCAAAATTTTAACGACATTCCTGACCTGTTCTTATTTCTGACGTTTCTACCACATTTATAAAAGTTCATAAACATTATTATAAATGCCAACACTCCCAGTAAGGCATAAGGACATTTTTAGAATCCATTTGCAATAACGATCATGTGAACTCCGAGTGGAGGTGGTATGAATTCCCCATGTGTCTATTTAGTTCGCTCGGATATGAAACATCAGCCGACCACTTTTAAATGTGAGTGCAATTTCATGTATCTTTGTATATAGTAATGTTTAATAATAAATGCAGCTCCGATTATTGTTTATAGTTTTTTGGCAGTGCAGAGCTTTATTATCATTCTGTACGATGTGTAGTTCCAGAGTAATTGAATTCTAAAGTGTCCCCCTCCCGCCCCTTTTATCTACGTAACGCTAGCAGCAAAACTGCCCGATAGATCACAGCAAGGGACAATCAGTGTGAGCATAAGTAAAAACCTGCCCTCCTTCCTCAAGGTGCTGTCAGGGTTTTCCTTATGATCACAGTAAGAAGATTGTCCCTTGCTGTGATCTGTCCGGTCTGATGACCAGATTCCACATCTGAGGGGAGGTGGCTTACACTAGTTATAAGAGGCGGGAGGGGGACACTTTATAATTCAATTACTCTGGAACTACACATTGTAGAGAATGATAATAATATGAATGCAGTTTCATTTATCTTGAGTCCTGCAGGAACGCATGGGAACGGCATTCCTGTACATTTTCCACAGAAGGAACGCCGTTCCCACGGTTCCCACTAGGAGGAGTGGTGAGGTCTGTGCCTTCTTCTGCACAGACCTGTTGCTGCTGTTGCTCCATCGTCGGCTCTTTAGTAGTGCAGAGCGCTGGGAGATGACATCATCTCCATGACATCATCTCCCAGCTCTCTGCGTTACTGCAAAGAAGACCGCGCGGGAGCTCCAGCAGCTACAGGTCTGTGCGGGAGGAGGCACATACAGACCTCTCCTTCTGCTGGACCACCAGGGAGGGAGGAAACGGACACGGGGGGCAATGTGAGGGGCAATATGGAGATGATGGGGGCAATGTGAGGGGATATGGAGATGATGGGGCAATGTGAGGGGCAATATGGAGATGATGGGGGGAATGTGGAGATGATGGGGGCAATTTGGAGCTGATGGGGGGGGCAATGTGAGGGCAATGTGGAGATGATGGGTGCAAGGTGGAGATGATGGAGGGGCAAGTTGGAGCTTATGGGGCAATATGGAGCTGATGTGGGGAAATGTGAGGGTAATATGGAGATGATGGGGGCAATGTGGAGATGATGGAGGGCAATATGGAGCTAATGGGGGCAATATGAGGGCAATATGGAGATGAGGGGGGCAATGGAGCTGATGGGAGAAATGTGAGGGCAATGTGGAGATGATGGGGGCAATGTGGAGATGATGGTGAGGGAAATATGGAGATGAGGGGGGGAATGGAGCTGATGGGAGAAATGTGAGGGCAATGTGGAGATGATGGGGGCAATGTGGAGATGATGGGGGCAATGTGAGGGAAATATGGAGATGAGGGGGGGAATGGAGCTGATGGGAGAAATGTGAGGGCAATGTGGAGATAATGCGGGTAATGTGAGTGAAATGTGGAGATGATGGGGTAATGTGAGGGCAATGTGGAGATGATTGGGGTAATGTGAGTGAAATGTGGAGATGATGGGGGTAATGTGAGTGAAATGTGGAGATGATGGGGGGTAATGTAAGGGCAATGTGGAGATGATGGGGTAATGTGAGGGCAATGTGGAGATGATGGGGGGCAATGTGTGTGCATGAAACAGTAATAGAGACAAAGACACATGCATCAGACATACATATACATATAGACACATAAACTCCCCCACACATGCACTGAGATACATAGAGTGAGATAGACACACTCATACATGCAATGATACACACATCTATAGAGAAACACTCAACGTGAGCCATACATATTTATTTTGGGTGGGGGGAATCTTGGGTGAGTTCCCACACTTCTTTTCCCAGGACTTGACCCCTGATCTTTGTATATTCTATAAATTAAGCTGTATTTACATTACACTATTGAGGAACCACCCTCTTTCTTTTTTGTTTTCGGTCTGATGCTATATCCGTTTGGAGAGAGCGGGGGAGGAGGAGCAGCCTGATTGGCAGCGTCATGATTATATACCCGGAATCGCTTTCCTTGCTGTCTATCGTATATATGTGATTGATAGGCTGTATATGTTTGCGAGTACCCGCAAGTGAGGTGTTTTACTCTTTGGTAGAATTGAATCCCAAGAACTTATTAAAAAACCCTTAACCGCTTAGTGTCCGGTGACGTACCCAGAAAGTCACGCTGGTCCGGCACTTAAGGACCAGTGACGGTCCTGGTACGTCACGTAATACCGGGGACTAAATTTGATCGCTCCAAGACCGGATTGATCTCTTTCAGTCCCTTGGTTCGGTGTGCCGCCCCACGTGGGGCGGCACGCCGAAATTCTCTATCGGGTCCTTAAAGGACCACACACCCCACAACCGCTGGTCGTTAAGGGGTTAAGGACCGGCACTTGAGGACCACGGAGCATTTTTTTCTAATTGCTTCTGGTTCAGGGCTTCCGGAGCAGCGTGCAGCCATGCCAGGAGCCCTGAACTCCATGCCGTGCCAGAACCGTCACTGGTCCTTAAGTGCCGGACCACCGTGACGGTCCTGGCACGGCAATGGTCCTTAAGGGGTTAAGTAGGCTGCTTCCTTGGTTTTTTTTTTTAATTTCTTTAACCCTTTGAGTGCCAGAGGGATACGCAACACATTGCAAAGCTCTCTGTCACTCAAAGGGTTATTTGTGGCTTTTAACGCCTTGAATGCTAGTGACATTTCAAGTGCATTGCAGTTGAATTGAATTCTGATACATTGTTGCAGTCTGCGGCCACCCAAGCTAAATAATACTTCTCCCATCTCCACGTACCGGCGTCCCCTCTCCTGAACACTGCTCAGTTTAATTAATGTCACCGTCTGCGTGACATACTAAGTCCTGGGGCTTTGTCCAGATGCCCCGGGGTGATATGTCCCCCTTCACAGCATTTAATAAAACAAATATATTCACCCCCTTAAAGCACAGCACCAGCCCCGGGGGCAGATCTGCTAACCTGCGCTCTGATAGACAGCAGCAATGTGCTAGTGGGATTTTGGGCTCCTGTAACCGACTGATAAATCAGCTGTTGTTTATAGAAACAAATCCGCATTAACCATTTTAGTGCCAGAGGGGTGTGCTATATTCCTCTGTGTATCAGTGAGGCAGATTTGCTAAGAAAAGTATTGGTGCAATTTTTGAGTAAACCAAATGTGCCACAGGAAATAAATAAAAATTTGCTTTGCTTTAAACGAGGATTTCACCCACTGAATGCTGGATAGGTTGCCGATGTATTAAGAAGGGGTTAAAAGCCACATCTGTGTTACTCTCAAGCAGAGCTAAACTACAACTCCCATCAGCCAACAGCTGTTTGAGGGGGATGAATGGAGTTGTATTTGGCAGCAGCTGGTGGGTCACACATTGCCCACAATGCCCTACAGGATCAGGATAAAAGGCTCTCTTTGGTGTATCCATAATGGGCAACTATCTGGACCTGCCCCAGAGACAGAAATTGTCACTTTGTAACAACTAGATGATTGTAAAATGCTTAAAAAGCAAACTATATTTATGTTAGGCGTGTATTTTTTTTAAAACATAATTTACAAGATATTTAGGTTTATTTATTGGTCAGTTAGTGCAAGTTCCCCTCAGATATTCCACATAGCTCTGCATTACCAACTGTCACTTCCTACCAGGAAATACTGGCTGAGCCACATAAACTGACAAATAACTACAGCTAAACATCTCAGAAGCCATTATTTGAAATTAAAAATGCCTAACATAAATCCAGTTTATTTTGGATACTCTTTTCAACATTTGTTACGATATGATAGTTCCACTTTAAATATCGGGTCTCAGGAACAGGGGGTGATACTCTGAGTGAGTGAGCTCCCTGGTAACCCTGCCCATTTAAACCACCCATCCCACCCACTACCTGCCCTGTTCCGCCTATTTCTCCATCAGTGCCATGCACTCCCGTAAAACGCTGCCTACATTATAACGAGATCAACACAATTTGGACATTCCCACCCTCAGCTCCAGCAGTCATTCAGCAGGCTGTGGACTTCACGGTTTCCAGATATAATGGTATCCACCCCCCCGAAATTGTACTCAATGAGTAGACAAAACTTAAAGCAGAAATTTCGTCAAAATTAAATGCCCTCAAACCATTATTAAAATAGCGGTAGTCATATAAATGCTTTTATTATGCTGAATAAGTCCAGCATTTTTGAGAAATACAACTTGTTCAGCAGGCATCAGCAGGCAACAGCACAGACATCTTTGCTAAAAGGCATCTGTGGGCCTGCTCTGTCTGTCCCATTCACCTCCAGGATTGGTGAGGAGAGTTCCATTGTACCTTAAGGTACAGGAAGGGACTGACTGCGCAGGCGCACAGAGCATCTACAGCAAGATCCCTGCTGCTGATGCCTGCTGAGCAAGTTGCATTACTCAAAAATGCTGGACTTATCCTATATAATAATTTGCCAAAACGTGTGTAACGACGCAGTCATGCGCAGTAGAGACTGCTGCGCTTGCTGCAGTCATGCACAGTAGAGACTGCCCGCGACTTGGCTGATACATAGCTGGACACTCCGAAGTAGTATCCAGCTCTGTATCAGCCGTGGTGCGGGCAGTCACTCCTGTGCATGACTGTCCCACGACCGGCTGGCAGTGGCACTGTGGCCTGTGTAACGTTCTCTTCAACTAGATAATCATAATAAAAGTATTTATATGCATGTCGCTATGTTAATAATGATTTGGGGGGCACTTTAATTTTGATGAAAGTTCTACTTTACATATCCTTCTGGAAATGTTATAATCAGTCTGGCATTTTTATCATTGTTGTTGGACCTGCCTCAAACTTTTGATAGATACAAGCAGTTGCAACTAAATTCCAATTCAACAGATGACTATAAAATATAAATGTTCTGAAAAGAACTCACCCATATCGGTGCAGGGCGGTGAGTCCGGAGCTGCCCCAAACAATCACAGCGGGATTTCAGCAAACGAGAAGACACAGGTAAGGAGCGCTACACGGACACACCAAGACTTCATGGACCCAGTATTAAACTTCTGTCATATTAAAATTCAATTTATTTCGTCTTTTTTTTAAAAACATTGAAGAATATACAGCGAGGAAAAAACAATAACATCAGAAAATCACAATGATGATGATCCGCTTAACATGTTTCGTGGGAAACCCACTTAATCATAGGCTCAGACAATCAGTTCAAATTTGTATCCATTTTTTTGGGTCCATTGTGTGTGGTTGCTTTATAAGTTTGTGTAGTTTGATGGTGTTCTGAGCCTATGATTAAGTGGCTTTCCCACGAAACATGTTAGGCGGATCATCATCATTGTGATTTTTTGATGTTTTTGTTTTTTCCTCGCTGTATATTCTTCAATGTTTTAAAAAAAAAATAAATAAATAAATTGAATTTTAACATGACAGAAGTTTAATACTGGGTCCATGAAGTCTTGGTGTGTCCGTGTAGCGCTCCTTACCTGTGTCTGCCTCAAACATTTTACCTTGGTTGCAAAACCTAATATGATGCTATTTTTCGTTCTTCTATATCAAAAGGTTTTGAACCATCAAAGCCAATATCCAAACTGCACCCGTGTTCAAAATAAACTCATTACATCTGTGGTGTTGGCTGCCTGCAGAATCACAGCCAAGAAATAGAAACCAACAAATATTCCCACGCTCACGAGAGTGACAGTAACAATATAGAACATTTATAAAATGGACAGATTGTCTTCTTGGGTCAATGGAAACCTCAGGTACCTGGGTAAATGTTTGGGAATCCTGGATATTTTTCACTACAGTCACACAGAACTTAGTCAGTGGATGATATATAATTTACTCACCGTCTGTCTGAGCCATGCTGCTACCACCTTTAATGGAGCAGTACGTTTTTGTTTTTTTATGAAAATCTATATATTATAAGGTTTTACCTGCTGTGTAATGAAAAGGTACTTCCACTGCTAGCAATGATTTAAATAAAAAATATATATAATAATTCAAAACTGTTATACTGTCTGGGATTTGAAATCCAGGGGGCTTACTTCCTGAAAGTTTCAAACTGACAGGAAGTGACTCAGCTGTTACTATCCAGTTCTATGGAGAACTATATTCTCAGTGGCTCGCCTCACCCATGGAATGCAACAGAATAACAGTCTGAAATCTGATCACTAGAGGGCACTGTTAATACAACTTGTTCAGCAGGCCTCAGTGGGCAACAGAGCAGATATCTTAACGAAAAGGCATGTGTGCGCCTGAGCTGTCTGTCCCTCTCCTCCAGGACTGTTGAAGGGAGTTCCATTGAACCTTAAGGTACAGGAAGGGAATGATAGCGCAGGCACGCAGATCATCTACAGCAAAATCACTGCTGCTGATGCTCCCGAACAAGTTGTATTTCTAAATAATGCCGGAGTTATTCACCATAATAAAAGTATTTATATGCCTATCACTATGTTAATCATGTTGTGGGGGGTACTTTAAAGGGGATGTATCACCTATATAAAACTTAGGCTAAATAGTTAGGTTATATAGCTATTGTCACTAAACGTGTGTTCTTTTTTTTTTTTTTTTAAAGCTTTATTTTGTCAAAATGTAAGTTATAAAGCGTGACTTAAAGCTACTTCCGCATAGACTGCGGTTACCAGTTCTGTACCGCAGTCTGTCGCTCTGCCTCTGCTCCCCTCTCTCTACCCAGCTTCCTCTGGTGACGGAGACGTCTGTCCGTAGGCTGGAGCGATCTCATTGGCTAGATATCGATCTCTACCAATGCTATAATCAGTCAGGCACGTTTATCATTGTTCCTGGACCTGCTCCAAATTGAGGTGGGTGAAGGAATGGAAGCAGGCATGTGGCTATATATAATTATTTTTTCTTGTGTATAATACGCACCCCCCCACACACTTCACATAAGGTGAAAAGGGGCAAAATCGTATTATAAGTAAGATTTTATAGTATATAATAAATTAGTTCCAAATACATTACATGTATATTCAGTGGAAAATATGGGCTTTACCATCTGCCTGTAAATGGAAAAAAAAAGGTCCTTGGATTTCATTTAAAAAATCTGCTCATCTTAAAGGAACATTGAGCCTTTAGTCTGACTTTACATATTCTGGAAGTACATAATATATTTATTATTATTATTATTTTAACCCTTTGAGTGCTGAAGGGGCACACAACGCATTTCTCTGCAAAGCGTTTAATTCCCTTCTTGCGCTCAAAGGGTTAATCTTCTTTTACACTTCTATGTCCCTGACAGGGAACTAGCTGAATATGGTTTTTTGTCCAGAAAAGATTCTGTGCAAGGCTGTGAAAACCGCCGAAGACAACAATGGAAAAAAAAAAGTCAATGTAAAAAACAGTGAAACAATGTAGATGAGCCACACAGACAGCACAGAGATCAAACAGTGCTGCAGGAAGATTGCAATATTGTATAAATCTCCCAACTTCATGTGTCACGGACAGGAAACTCCAGGAATTCTGAAATTCAGTGACCTCACTTTCAAGGGCATAAGTGACGATTTAAAATAATAAGTATAGGCAATTTGACTTATTATGTAAAGCCAAAATAAAAGGTTATCTTTACTTTAACCCTGTGAGTGCCAGAGGTGTACCCAACTCATTGCAAAGCAAAGGGTTAAACTAGGTCTCTCTCTGGCCATCTTCCCCTTTCCATTTTCCACCCACTTTCTTCCTTCTGTGTCTGTCTATGATACCACCATCTAACAAATAAAACTTCATTTTAATAAAAAAAAAAAAAAATAGGTCTATAGGATTTTGAGTAATCTTGATTTATTCCCTAAGAAGCAGTTAGTTTGCTCCAGAACTGTATCACTGTTCTTAGTACATGTCCCCGACTGGTTCTCCTTGCCTCTGTTTACAATAGTCCCGCTTTGACAGCAAGTGTCTTTATAAACACCACTAACGAATCTTGCCTAATTATTTTCAAAATTAGCACTTTAGGATTGTGCTGTGTAATTAGAGTTCATTAGCCGCCCGAGTTGTGTGCGTGTGTGTGTATGTGAGTTTATATGTAGCGAGGCTGATGTACTATGGAAAATTGGATTAATTGTTTGGCAAACCGACTGCAGCGCTGAAGATAAACGAACGTTCCATTTGAGTTAAATGGAGCTTTAAAACACCTCCAGCACCAGAGCGTTACACCGTGTATTGCTTAGCAACGCGTTGCGTATTCCTCTGGCACTAAAGGGGTTAATGCTCTGGAGACCTCCCTTCAACAATCCAGTTGTTATGACTTACAAGAATTGCTGCTACATAAATCCATGTAGTTCCTTGCAGATTTTAAGAGGAATTAATCAAATAGTGAAATCATCAATGCGCAGATAAGTTGGAGGATTCCCTTGCACATTACAGTCTCTGATTCAGCAATGTCCTCATCGTATCTGTCTGTCATTTATTCATCAATGAGAGATGGACAGACAGAATCATACCTCCCAAATGTCCCTCATTCAGACCCAAATCCCTCTGTCCCTCTTTCCCACCCTGGTGTCCCTCTTTTTAGGAGATCAGACTGTGTGGTGTGTATATAAGTGTATCACCCAGGTGTCCCTGTGTTTAGGAGATCAGACTGTGTGGTGTGTATATAAGTGTATCACCCTGGTGTCCCTGTGTTTAGGAGAACAGACTGTGTGGTGTGTATAGAAGTGTATCACCCTGGTGACCCTGTGTTTAGGAGATCAGACTGTGTGGTGTGTATAGAAGTGTATCACCCTGGTATCCCTGTGTTTAGGAGATCAGACTGTGTGGTGTGTATATAGAAGTGTATCACCCTGGTGTCCCTGTGTTTAGGAGATCAGACTGTGTGGTGTGTATAGACGTGTGTCACCCTTGTGTCCCTGTGTTTAGGAGATCAGACTGTGTGGTGTGTATAGAAGTGTATCACCCTGGTGTCCCTGTGTTTAGGAGAACAGACTGTGTGGTGTGTATAGAAGTGTATCACCCTGGTGACCCTGTGTTTAGGAGATCAGACTGTGTGGTGTGTATAGAAGTGTATCACCCTGGTATCCCTGTGTTTAGGAGATCAGACTGTGTGGTGTGTATAGAAGTGTATCACCCCGGTGTCCCTGTGTTTAGGAGATCAGACTGTGTGGAGTGTGTATAAGTGTATCACCCTTGTGTCCCTGTGTTTAGGAGATCAGACTGTGTGGTGTGTATAGAAGTGTATCACCCTGGTGTCCCTGTGTTTAGGAGATCAGACTGTGTGGTGTGTATATAAGTATATCACCCTGGTGTCCCTGTGTTTAGGAGATCAGACTGTGTGGTGTGTGTATAGAAGTGTCTCACACTGGTGTCCCTGTGTTTAGGAGATCAGTCTGTGTGGTGTGTATATAAGTGTATCACCCTGGTGTCCCTGTGTTTAGGAGATCAGACTGTGTTGTGTGTATAGAAGTGTATCACCCTGGTGTCCCTGTGTTTAGGAGATCAGACTGTGTGGTGTGTATAGAAGTGTCTCACACTGGTGTCCATGTGTTTAGGAGATCAGTCTGTGTGGTGTGTATATAAGTGTATCACCCTGGTGTCCCTGTGTTTAGGAGATCAGACTGTGTTGTGTGTATAGAAGTGTATCACCCTGGTGTCCCTGTGTTTAGGAGATCAGACTGTGTGGTGTGTATAGAAGTGTCTCACACTGGTGTCCATGTGTTTAGGAGATCAGACTGTGTGGTGTGTGTATATAAGTGTATCACCCTGGTGTCCCTGTGTTTAGGAGATCAGACTGTGTGGTGTGTATAGAAGTGTCTCACACTGGTGTCCATGTGTTTAGGAGATCAGACTGTGTGGTGTGTGTATATAAGTGTATCACCCTGGTGTCCCTGTGTTTAGGAGATCAGACTGTGTGGTGTGTGTATATAAATGTATCATCCTGGTGTCCCTGTGTTTAGGAGATCAGACTGTGTGGTGTGTATAGAAGTGTATCACCCTGGTGTACCTGTGTTTAGGAGATCAGACTGTGCGGTGTGTATAGAAGTGTCTCACACTGGTGTCCATGTGTTTAGGAGATCAGACTGTGTGGTGTGTATAGAAGTGTATCACCCTGGTGTCCCTGTGTTTAGGAGATCAGACTGTGTGGTGTGTATATAAGTGTATCATCCTGGTGTCCCTGTGTTTAGGAGATCAGACTGTGTGGTGTGTATAGAAGTGTATCACCCTGGTGTACCTGTGTTTAGGAGATCAGACTGTGTGGTGTGTATAGAAGTGTCTCACACTGGTGTCCATGTGTTTAGGAGATCAGACTGTGTGGTGTGTATAGAAGTGTATCACCCTGGTGTCCCTGTGTGTAGGAGATCAGACTGTGTGGTGTGTATAGAAGTGTATCACCCTGGTGTCCCTGTGTTTAGGAGATCAGACTGTGTGGTGTGTATAGAAGTGTATCACCCTGGTGTCCCTGTGTTTAGGAGATCAGACTGTGTGGTGTGTGTATATATGTGTATCACCCCGTTGTCCCTGTGTTTAGGAGATCAGACTGTGTGGTGTGTGTATATAAGTATATCACATTGCTCCACAGGCATAAAAATCACATTACTGTTTGTTTAAAGCGGAACTACAACCCTTAAAAAACACTGTCCCAAATAATTCCCCATCTGGTGACTAGCTGCTCGGTAACGCTAGTCGCCAGAATTATTACCGCGTTCATGAGAATGAGCCACTACTCCGGGACTGACAGGCAGGTAGGAGCACAGACATCTTTCCATAGTGACGTCTGCACTCCTGCGCTGTCAGTCCCAGTCTGCTGTAGGAGACATTGCTAGGAGCTGTTTGGCTCCGGAAGGGACTGACAGAACAGGCTGTGCTCCTTCCTGCTTGTCAGTCCTGGAGTAGTGGCTCATTCTCATGAACGCGGTAATAATTCTGGCTACTAGCGTTACTGAGCAGCTAGTCGACAGATGGGGAATTATTTGGGACAATGTTTTTTAAGGGTAGTAGTTCCGCTTTAAACTTCTGTATATGTGATAATTAATTAGTCTGTGTAAATAAAATACTTTGGTCTTGCTCTAGATCATTTATTCATTTACACAAAGAGGTGTCAGCAGGTCATGAAATTACCTACAACTTCTTGGTAATGCTCCACCCACCAGCCACGCCCCCAGTAACACCCTCTTAAAACAAAAGTGTCCCTTTTTGGCCATTTGAAATGTCGGGAGGTGTGCAGAATGCCAAATTCCACCTGCCACATTCCAGCTGCGGGATCACATTATAGAGCATACTGCTTGTGTGTGTGTGTGTATGTGTGTGTGTGTGTGTGTATGTGTGTTTCTGTGTGTGTGTGTGTTTGTGTGTGTATGTGTGTTTGTGTGTGTGTATGTGTGTTTCTATGTGTGTTTGTGTGTGTGTATGTGTGTGTGTATGTGTGTGTGTTTGTGTGTGTGTATGTATGTTTGTATGTGTATGTGTGTTTGTGTATTTGTGTGTGTGTGTATGTGTGTTTGTGTGTGTGTGTATCGCCAGAAAGGTGGCATTTGTGCAAATTGTAATCATGTTTTCCTGCTTTGTATACAATCATTGATATATACCCGAAATGTATCCAATAATGATCACGGAAATATTCTGACAAAGAGCAGGGTATTTGATACGCTGCTTTTTCCCGCAGCTTGATTAATTCCTGCTTTAGCTTTACTCCATTTAATAACTGTTCCCTATTTATTTATGTTTTTTTTATTGCAGTATATATAAGGGTTAATCCTTCTTGAATCTCAGCAGAGGCGAGCAAATAAGCTTAATCAGTTAAACACGTGTGCAAAATGGAACATCTTTGGAATAATCCTAGTACATATCAGACAAGTGTTTGCAATGTGTATTAAAATGTCATCTAAGTGCAAAGCCCTGGAGAATCTCTCATTTAGCGCTTTACAAGTTATCTGTATGCTAATGGAGTGTTTCAATGAAGCCGGCATCCTTAAAGGAACATTAACATGGCAGTAAACAGAAATCGCTTCACCACGTAATGCCTTCTGAGACCTTTAAATAATTCACTTAACCCATTCACTACATGTCTATGGTCCTTAAAAGGATTAAATCAACAGTAAACTTTTCACGCTGAGTAAAACAAGCGGGCTCAATCTGCAGGGAGATTTCAAATTCCAAAGTTATCACACCTCATTTTATAAAAATCAAACGGGCAACAGTGCCAATTGGTGCCTATAAAACAATTATTTTATAATACACTCTGTGGGACAGCTTGATTTGTAGACTATGGGTCTAAATAGTGATAGCAATAGCACCACCTGTTGACCACAATGGAAAATTACATTTTGATTAAATGAAAAATGGATACATAATAGTGTTTTAAAGGGATAGTAATACTTAAAAATTACTATCCCCCATGTAAAAGAGTTAATTGAGACCAGCGGCATCTCTCAGACCTTTATGGTTTGAGAGATATCCGCTTTCAAAGTTCCCTCTTTTTGTCTTTTCCCCTGATGTCAGCGTTTTAGCTGACAGGGAATCCGGTCCTGGGACCGGCAGAGGCTCTGCAGCAGAGCCGAGATCGCGTTAATAAAAAATAAATCCTTAACTTAAAAGGTCTTCTACGTGTGCTTGGTTTGCAAGCACACATAGAAGACCTTTTAAGTTAAGGATTTCTTTTTTATTAATGTGATCTCGGCTCTGCTGAAGAGCCTCCGCCAGTCCCAGGGCCGGATTCCCCTGCTGTCATCTAGAAAGCTGAAGTCAGGGGAGAGGGAACTTTGAAAGCAGATATCTCTCAAACCATGAAGGTTTGAGAGATGCCTCTGGTTTCATTAAACTCCATTTTTTACCGGCTACAACATAGGGAATAGTAATTTTTAAGTATTGCTATCCTTTTAATGACAATTCTCCCAGGAGTTGGAAACTTTTTATTATTATTAATAATAATAATCTTTATTTATATAGTTGCCACCATTCCGCAGTGCTGTACAATAGGGAATAGATAGACAGAGATAGTAAATAGTACAAATGGAATGTGGAAAGGATTAGAGGGCCCCCTGCTGGTGAGAGCTTACAGTCTCTCCTTGTTTTTAGTCAGTACAAAAAGCCTTATGAAACATATTTTATTTTTTTAACCCCTTAAAGGGATAGTATTCTCAACTTAAAAAAAAAAAACAAATATTGTAGCTATTTAAAAATTAAATTAAATGTCCCCAGTCCCATTTTTTTAACCTTTATGGTTTGAGAGATATTCGGCAGTAAAGTTCTCCCCTCTCTCCCCTTTCCCTGACGTCAAAGCTCTAGCTGACTGCAGGGGAATCCGGTCACGGGACCGGCAGATCTGAGATCGCAAGAGGCAAAAGAACTACTTCACTGGAACGGTCTATAAAGTGTGCCTGCAAACCAAGCACACTTTGTAGACCGTTCCACTGAAGCAGTTCTTTTTCTATCTGGCAATCTCGGCTCTGCTGAAGAGCCTCCGCCGGTCCCAGGACCGGATTCCCCTGCAGTCAGCTAGAGCTCTGACGTCAGTTAGAGAAATGGGAATGGGGGGCATTTAGCTTAATTTTTAAATAGCTACAATATTCTTTTTTTTTTAAAGTTGACAATACTATCCCTTTAATGACCCATGACGTGTCAGGACCGTCATGGGAAAAGTTGAATTAAGGATCCATGATGGTCTTGGCAGGTCATGGAATTCAGGGTCCCCGTGCAGCTGCAAGTCGCTTGGGGCCCCTGAATTGATTTCTGCAAAAAAAAAAAAAAAAAAAAAAAGCTCAGTGGTCCTTAACTGCTGGCCACACCACTGTGCAGGCAGTCCTTAAGGGGTTAAAGTTTATCCATTGCGATCCAGAGTATTGTAATGGGATTGGCTCCCGAAGAAGAAACATAGGTTTCGTAACGCGTAGAGCAGTTCAGTTGCAACATTGTTTTTATAGATTTTTATGATTTTATCTCTGCTTACGGATAATACATTTTGAATATTATTGATATCTCAGCCTGAGTGCTTGAGTATATTTATTCATATACCCACTTAGCTCATTTTAGCTGGATTCATTGGGCATACGAATATCCACTTGGGTTTATACCTATAGTGTGAGATAGTGTTGCCCTAAATATTGGTTCCAGTCTACCCAGGAGCATTGAGAGATCTGGAGGAGAGTTTTGTGGGATTACCGACCTGGGGTATATGACAGGAGTGTTTTTATGATCTGGAGGCGATCCTTTATAGCCTCCATTCATGTGAGTAGTATTTCTTGAGCACTGGGTGATGGTGTTGGTAATGCACTTTATTACATACTACGCTTAGAAAGATCTTCCTGCGCTGCTGTTTTCTTGTTTCCAACTACATGAGATAGTTGTCAGCTGTGACAGCGCGCTCTCCAGTGTGTGACCTACACGTAACTGTAGAGTTCCCAGTAGATGAACGTGACATCAAGGACTGATTTAAAGCAGAGCTTTCAGCCTCATGAAATTGACGCCAAATTCATCCTATATAATAATTCTCTAAAACGTGTGTAACGCCGTGACATGCGCAGTAGACACTGCTGCGCATGCTGCAGTCATGCGCAGTAGAGACTGCCCGCGCCACGGCTGATACAGAGCTTGAGGCTCCTTCGGAGCATCCAGCTCTGTATCAGCCGCGGCGCGGGCAGTCTCTACTGCGCGTGACTGCCCCGTGACTGGGTGGCAGTAGCACTGTGGCCTGTGTAACGGGCGGTTCAACTAGTTACTAATATAGCGATAGGTAAAGCCATACATATATTATGCTCAATAAGTCCGTGGTATTCAAGAAAATAAACTTCTTTTGCAGCCACCAGCGGACAACAGTGCAGACATCTTAGAGGTAAGGTACCGCTGAGTCTGCTCCGTCTGTCCCGTGCACTGCCCGGATTGGTGGTGACTTATGTCCGTTACCTTAAGGTAACAGGAGATGCTGACGGTCCAGGCACACAGAGCTGTTCTGTGCAGTGGACGCCTGCAGATAAAGTTTATTTTCTTGAATACCGCGGACTTATTGAGCATAATATAAGCATGGCTTTACCTATCGCTATATTAGTAATGGATTCGGGGGCAATGATATGAGGTTGAAAATTCCGCTTTAAGAATTTATGTCTTAAAGAAAAGTCCAGGGCCAAATCAATGCGTTATTCACCCCTCTGGCACTCAAAGGGTTTAGAGAAAGAATGCTTGATTTATGTATTATATTATTGTCAGTTTGTGACAGAATTGCTGAACTCTTCTCTTTGTACATATGGATCTACGTAGCTATATTTATTCCAGAAATACAGGCCTGGCCACGTTCACTTCAAGATGCAGATTCTGCCACATCTCCCGTCGATATTCAAACTGTTCCTGGATTTTGTGCCAGTCCGACCTCATGCTGCGCCACTGCATTGTGTTGTATTATTTCTCTCTCTCTCTTCATTTCACCTGCTTTGCTGAGCAGCAAGATATTTACTCCTCCATGTGACAGAAGGAATGGAGAGATGATTTGCATGTTGTGTTAGATCTCCGTTCCAACTCCCAAAACTGACACACATAAACCATGTTGTATATATATATACATTTTATATATATATATATATATATATATATATATATATATATATCTATATATATCTGATTGATTTCTCCCCGTTAAAAAGAATCCTGTGAGGCCATTGAGGGTGGCTGAAACGTCGATTTAATAAACACCTGTGTGACTTATGTGAATTATGGACTTCTGAGCTTGCTTTTCCTGCAATTTACATCTATATATACATATACGTATATATATATCTATATATATATATATATATATATATATATATATATATATATATAGACCAGCTTTGTTTTTATGTATTCATTTTATTATTATTGTTCACTGATTGAGTGCCAGCATATTCCGCAGCGCTGTACAAAGTGGTCACAAAGACATCGATTAAAGGCATAGTAATGTTTATTTAAGTTTCTTTAATATTGAAGGCATTAAAAAAGAATTACATCGTTGTAAGTCTTATCTCTCAGACCTTTATGGTTTGAGAGATATAACAGGTTAAAGTTTCCCCTCCAGGATGTTTCAGAGACGTCAGCGCTCTAGTTGACAGCAGCACATTACGGTCATTTGACCTGGCGGCAGCTCTTCAGCAGAGCCGAAATTGAGCTATCCTATATTATAATTCGTTACGGATGTTTGTCAGAAGCTGTCATGTGCAGTAGAGACAGCTGTGCGCGCTGCAGTCATGCACAGTACAGACTGCCCACGCCGCGGCTGGTAACGGAGCAGGGTGCCCCGAATTCAGTCCATAGTCCTCTCTGCTCTCCGTATGAGCCGCGGCACGGGCAGTCTGTACTGTACACGGGCTTTAAAACTAGTTTATAAATAAATACTTAATTGGCACGGTCTACAAAGTGTGCTTGCAAACCAGGCACACTTTGTAGACCTTTCTAGTTAAGTATTTATTTCTAAATAAAGCGATTTTGGCTCTGCTGAAGAGCCGCCGACCGGAATCTGATGCTGTCAGCTATAGCACTGACTTCTCTTAAACATCCCTCCACTTTAGCCAGTTATATCTCTCAAACCATAAGGGTTTGAGAGGCAGGACTTACATTGATGTAATTCTTTTTTTAATGTCTACAGCAGGGCTCAAAATTTCCACTCGCCACTAGCCAATGGTGAGTGAAAATTTAGCCCTGGCGAGTAGAAATTCAGCCCTGGTGGGTATGTTATGGCTTGCAGTGGCGAGTAACTTTTCAGGTCTGGCTAGTAGCAAAGGACTTAAAATTATAAGCCCTGGTCCACAGTATTAAAGAAACTTTAACTTAAACATTACTATCCCTTTAATTTACAGTTTCCTATGAGATTCCCATTGACATCTATGGAGACTTTTGTAGATAAAACCCTTAGTAAAGTGATCGACTGCAATGTAATCCAGGCCAAAGGTAGGGAGGCTGATGGACCTAGAAGAATTGGAACAATTCTGGAGCAAACCAACTGCATCATAGTGAACCAATAAACTATTCCATGGCTTTAAATTGGGCATTGCTATGTTGTGGAAACCCCTCTAGAATAGAAGAAGTTAAAAGCCCATTTTAAAAATATGGAAGTTTTTGGATATTTTATTTGTCACATAGGGTGCGGTTGGTTTGCTCCAGTTTTCCTTTATACATAATACCCATTGGATGTGGCGTTCCCACACATTTTGTATGATCATACAGTGCTAAGAGCTTACAACAGCGTTATGGAATGCAGAATCTCCACATCCATCACAAAGTAATGAGTTTCCACACATATCTTCACACAATATTGCATTTACACACCCGTCTTCAAACACTGCTGAGTTTTCACCCAGTCTTCAGACATTACTGCGTTTTCAACCCCATCTTCATACAATGCCGAGTTATCACACCCGTCTTCACAAAATGCTGTGTTGTCATTTCACGCAATACAGTACTGTTCCTATTTATATATTGCTGTATCTTTTATTATACGGTTTGTACGTTTCTTTGTAGACGCCTATAAGTGTCAGACTATCATTTATTAGTGTATCACACTTATATTACCACCTTATACTATGATGATTATTAATAATGCACTAGCAATTTATATTGACATTTTTTCTTTATTGCTCTTACTTGCCATTTGATTGAGCAATTCATTTCTTTTGCAAGGGAAATAGTTATTTATTTTGTCCTTCCCAGTCTTACTCTGATTTTTCAGAGGAGTATTAAGGATAATTATATAGGGAATTGTGTCTTCTCTCCTTTTGCCTTGCGTGCTGAAGCTTTAGTGTTTTTAATTGTATGAAGTAATTGACTAAAACAAATGAAGGGTTTTTTTACAGGAAGGGTGGTAAAGCTATGGAATTCTGTGTCTTGGGATTTTGTACTTGCAGATAATGTTACTGCTTTCTATAAAGCAGTGGGTGCCTATCTAGCACAGAACAATATTGAGAATTATGACAGATAGCTTCAATGCAGATAGGATGTTGATCCAGGTAAATATCTGACTGCCATTTAGAGTCAGTAATTAATTTTTTTACCCACTTGGGGCTAAATCGGAAATGGCTTCAGTGTTTTGTTTTGTTTTTTTGCCTTCCTCAACAACAGGGGTGTTTTTGACATGGTGTCTTGATGGACGCATGTCTTTTTCAGCCTCGTCAACTATGTTACTATGTCACTATGTTAATTGACTATGTTTAACCATTAATAATTTATTATGATATACCTTCATAAATGGTTATTTTTGACTTATTGGACTCTTTTCTTGGAGTGTCCTTTCTTGACTTTTGGTTTCTGTATTGTCTATTAAAGTGATAGTAATGTTTCACAATAAAAGCAGCTCGGATTAATCTTCATAGTATTTGGGCCATGGAGGGTGTTATATCAATACTGTCAGAGTTGTAGTACAAGAGTAATTGAATGATAAAGTATCCCCCTCCCGCCCCTTTTACTGATGTAACACTGCTCACCTCAGAGCAGCAAGACTGTCCGGATGAATCGCAGAGAGGGACAATCTTCAGTGATCATAAGAGAAACCTGATAAACGTGTCAATGGGGGCAGGGTTTTCCTTATGATCACAGTAAGAAGATTGTCCCTTGCTGTGAGCTGTACGGTCAAGAGACCAGATTCCACATCTGAGGGGAGGAGTCTTACACTAGGTAAAAGGTTCAAGTTACTCTTGAACTACAACTCTGACAGTATTGATATAACTCTCCATGGCCCAAATATTATGAAGATTAATTGGAACTGCTTGTATTGTGACACATTACTGTCCCTTTAACCTGAGAGTGCATCATATTATTTGAGTAGTTAGGTATATATCTAGATATATACTTGTACAAGCGACTATGGTGTATTTGTATGTGCATTGCTTAGCTTTTTTTGCCTTCCTCTGGATCAACGGTTGTTTTTGGCATGGGCTGGACGCATGTCTTTTTTCAGCCTTTTCTACTATGTTGCTATGTTAATGCGTTAGATAACCCTATGGCACACAAGGGGTTAAACTCACTCCATTCCAAATCACAGCAGATGTGAGAGGGTTTTTTTGCCATGCAGACAGGCAGATATAAATATAGAATCTTGGATGCCTTTAATGGACACCTTGTAGAATAGAGAATAATATATTTCACACCCAGCCTTGTGCCATATGCCCACAAGCTACAAGATAAGAAATATTTCACTGTCAGTCTGAGATTCCCAAAAACTAACAAAGTCTGCTCCATCCGCACAGAGAGCGGGATCACTGGAGGTGACAGGATGACTTTGCCAGCGATGTCGTGTGGGCATCTGCCAGCGTAACACATCAGAATCTTGAGATCAGGGTGAGTTAGTGTGCAGCGGGTCTGACACATCAAAGCCCTGCTCCTGGCAGTGAGGAGCTCAGCCAGTTCACTGTTTGTGTGCCAAAGGGCTTTGCAGTGCATTGGACACAAAACAACGATTAACCGGCTAATGTCTGTTGCATTCGGGGGAGGGCTGGGAACTTGTGGCCTGGGGGGCAAATACAATCTACTGGCCCATTTCTTTAGTCGCCCCAGCCCAGCGTCCCAGACCATCCCCTTTAGTTACTTTTAATATTTCATTAATGCTGTTAAAGGGATAGGAATACTTCGTTTTATCTTTATTTTATTTTGTAGGCATTAAAAAAACATGAAGAACGATATAAGTCTTATCTCTCAAACCTTTATGGTTTGAGAGATATTCACAAGCAAAGTTTCCCCTCCCGCCCTTTTTCCTAATGTAAGTCAGATGTGAATCTGGTTGTAAGACCAGACAGATAACAGCAGGGGACAATCTTCTTCCTATGAGAACAATGAAAGCCCTGCCCCCCTTGACAAGTTTTTCAGGTTTTTCCCGTATCTTAATTGAAGATCGTCCCTCTCTGCAGTCTGCCTGGGCAGCTCCCTTCTGATCTGGCTGAGCAGTGTTACATCAGTAAAAGGGACGGGAGGGGGATACTTTGTCATTGAATTACTCTTGAACTACAACTCTGACAGAATTGAAATAACACTCTCCAAAGTCCAAAAACTATGATGATTAATTAGAGCTGCTTTAAAGGGATAGTAATACTTCTTTTTATCTTTATTTTATTTTGTAGGCATTAAAAAAACATGAAGAACGATATAAGTCTTATCTCTCAAACCTTTATGGTTTGAGAGATATTCACAAGCAAAGTTTCCCCTCCCGCCCCTTTTACCTAGTGTAAGCCATCTCTTCTCAGATGTGGAATGCAGTCCATAGACCAGACAGATAACAGCAGGGGACAATCTTCTTCCTATGAGAACAATGAAAGCCCTTTCCCCCCTTGACAAGTTTTTCAGGTTTTTCCCTTATCTTAATTGAAGATTGTCCCTCTCTGCAGTCTCCCTGGGCACCTCCCTTCTGATCTGGCTGAAGAGGGGGAGGGAAACTTTGCTTGTGAATATCTCTTAAACCATAAAGGTTTGAGAGATAAGATTTATATCGTTCTTCATGTTTTTTAATGCCTACAAAATAAAATAAAGATAAAATGAAGTATTACTATCCCTTTAAGTAAGGCAAACGAGACCACATAGCCTACAGCTGAAACGTGGCTGTTCTAGTGATACCATAAAGCTTACAATTTAAGTACAGCAACATGATTGCTACCATAGATCTTACAAGAAAAATGGGTTATGCTGTTAGTGTAGCTCTATTTGTATTTTAGCTCTGTAGTATCACTTGTGTAGATCCATTTCAATTGTAAGCTCTGTGGTATCACTAGTGTAACTCCATTTACAGCAGCAATTGAGAGACTGAGTGAGGCAGTGGCCCACTGGCCCAGACATGTGACCAGTCGAGGGGGCAATTGCCTCTCTGCCCCCCCAGGCCAGCCCTCCCCTGATTGCATTGTTCTGCACCCCTCTGGCACTCAAAGCGTTTCAAGATCTCGCAGCAACACAGTCGTACCACTGAACACTACTCCAGCTGTAAAGTCACCTGTGTAAACTACCTCATAGAAAGCAATGACACTGATGTACTAAATAGAACTGGTTCAATTCCAGGGCAGACCAGGAGCACCACAGGGAACGAATTAAAATCCCCACTGGGAATTTTTGTAATTTGGCTCCAGAATCGCACCATTGCTTTGTACATCGGCCTCAGCAATATCTATTCTGTGAAATTTATTGTTGCAACAAAGTCGCACGTGTGAACTTAGTCCGTTTCACCTGGAAAACGTGACATTCTTTACTGCCCTACGGATCTTGAAAAAGGGATGTTAATGTTGCGAAACGCGTTGATGTAGGTTTTATCCATATATATCAATTGATGTCATATATTTTTTATTGTTTGGAATAAACTTTTTTATGGACAAGATCTGAGCGTGTGCTACTGAGTTTGGAGAGACACGCACTGTGTCAACCTCTAGATAGAAGCGGAAGGAGATACTGGCAATTGACCGTAAGAACCTAGCAGAGACCGTTATATATCCTCCGTAAACTTATATGGCTGTTCATGTGCATAAGCACTGAAACAGCATATTTTAAAGGGATAGTAATACCTGAAAATAAGTTTATTTTATATTGTAGCCCTTAAAAAACCATGAAATATGATATAAGTCTTATCTCCCAAACCTTTATGGTTTGGGAGATATTCATATGTAAAATATAGTATAGTTCACTTTTCCTTGCTGTTTCAGCCAAGTCTGCCATCTAGTGGACAGATTTGGAATTCGGTCCACATAGCAACCGGTAGCTCTTCAGCAGTGCCGAGATCAGGATCTTTGAAAAGAACTACTTCATTGGAACTGTGTACAAAGTGTGCCTGGCTTGAAAGCACACTTTGTAGACCATTCCAATTAAGAAATTCTTTTTAAAGATCATGATCTCAGCACTTCTGGAGAGGCACAACCGGTCCCCGGACCGGATTCCAAATCTGAAGGGTGGAACAATGACATCACTCCAGGGGAAACTTTACTTCTGAATATCTCCCAAACCATAAAGGTTTGGGAGATAAGACTTATATCATTTTTCATGTTTTTTTAAGGGCTACAATATAAAACAAACTTATTTTCAGGTATTACTATCCCTTTAAATGTGAGTGATATATTATATTGTTTTTGGTTTCACTAAGATTTTGTGTGATAAGGCACTATTGGCGCCCCTCTTCTCTGTACATGTTACTCTGTTTTGTGGAGCTTCTGAGGGTGAGTGGCCGAATGAATTGAGTCCTGGAGAGAAGCTGAAGGGATACAGCTTGATTCTGTCCCAAGTGTGAAAGCTGGTGTGCACGTAGGTGTGATCTCAGCAGATCCCCTTGTGAGTATCAGTTCACTTGGTGATGATGTGGTGATAATCAGACTTTATTTCCAATATCGCACAAAGAAGCGCCTCTGTTTTTTTTTTATTTTGCACTTAGGTGGGTACCCCACCTCTGAAACCAGGCCCGGACTGGCCATCGGGCATACCGGGCATTTGCCCGGTGGGCCGGTCCGGGCATTTAAATAAAAATCAGCATTAAACGAGTTTGGGCCGTCCTTCACTTTCTGAAAGACGGCCACCTCGTTACAAGTTTCCTGGTGGGCGGGCAATCAACATGTGGCCGTGTGGCTCACCGCACGTGATTATAAGCTCAGTCCACGATCACAGTCGGCCGACAGCCCAACCCCGCGACATAAAAATGGGCTGCTCAGCTTTAAATGCCCGGGCCTATTTGTTGTCCCAGTCTGGGCCTGTCTGAACCCTCTAGCTTTGCCATGCTAAGTAAGATCTGGCTACATTATGATGCAACTAGTTTAATTTGGGTACTACCGTCCCCAGCCCTGTGTGTTTCTCATGGGCATGAGATAAATAGGTTCCCAGATAGGAAAAGATCTGCACAGTGACCTGAGCGGCCATCTGTAGACCGTTCACACTACTGTAGAAGAATGGGCCGGAATTCCCAGTTGGCAGAGTAGGGAACTGCCTAGAACTGATTTGCTGGCAACACCCACATTCTGAATTGTGGGTTTGGCCAGAGCAATCTCATTATCCCTACAAAAGGCTTATACTCCTTTACAGGACATTATTTAACCCCGTGGATTCTCTTGGAGATATCTCGAGCAACAAAGAGGTTTTTTTTTGTTCTTGCGTGTTGTGGGGCAAGAGTATCATATGTGCCAGGAAATAGAAGATGATACTGGGGGCAGGGGCAGATGAAAAGTGTGGGTGTGGTCATGGGTGGAGCTAATGACTCCTAGAGTGCCTTACCTAGGGGCTCTTGGGTGTAGATCCGGCCCTGAACACAGGAGACAGAACTCTCTCAGGTGGATACAACAGTAGTGTCCCCGTGTGAAAGTGGCACAGTAGGTTATCCTGGGAGCTTACAATCAAAGATATAAAATAGTTGAATATGAAAAAAAAATATAAAAATCATATGAAATTTGACTGTACATATTATGCACTTGTGTAAAGTCAAAAATTTAGTTTAATACTTTTAATAATCATAAGTATGGAGGAACGCCTAGAAAAAAATTCCTTGTGGCACAAATCCCTGATTATACAGAAGACCTTTCTCAGTGTGTAACATTTAGTGAAGGTGAACTTTCTAAATTACCAAGATGAGAAATAAAGTTTATGTTTCAGTACATCTGGGTTCAAAAGGACATCGAGTTTGACAGATCAAAAGAATTATAAGGACGGCACTGTCTCTTCCCGCCGTAAATGCTCAGAAACTGTTTGATTGCTGAATTTGTTTAATATTTGGTATAAATTTAGGGCAAGGTGACTCGAACTGGGGACCTTCATTTATTGGGGTACCCAACTACTGCAGGTCCAAAGCTTGTCTACGCCTGCTTTAAAGCTTACTGAAGTAGAAATGAATTTCTTTGCTGTATTAGAGTGTACCAACTCTTCTGAGAGCCTGCTCCATGAATCCACTGCTCTTTATGTGAAGTAGCAACAAACATTGATTGTATTTCAGAATTTCTCTAGCAAACTACCATAGCTTCTGATTAAAGGAGTCTTTTTTTAATGGAACAAAATTTGTGTATCTAGGGAGGAAGTATGTGTAGGTGTGTTTATATATGTGTTGGTCTGTGTGTATTTATATATATATATATATATATATATATGATGTATATGTATTTTTTGTGTGTGTCTGTGCATTCATTTATTAGTTTGTGTATATGGACTTGTCGATGACTGTGTGTGTGTATGTATATATATATGTGTGTATATGTATGTTTTGTGTGTAGCTATGCATTCATAAGTGTCTGTGTGTATATATATATATATATATATATATATATATATATATATATATATATATATATACAGTGTATGTGTATGTCTGTGTGCATGTATATGTGTGTGTCTATAAATGCAATGGCGTGCATGTGTGTGAGTGGGTTTGTGTGTGTGTGTGTGAGCATGTGGTTGTGTGTATTTGTGACTGTGTCTATGCGTGTATCGTGTGTATGTCTCAGTGGATACCTATGCATGTGTCATATATGAGTACTGCTGCTGCTGGGAGATCTGTTGTTCTAACATTATTACAGCTGAATCTTATTTTTTAATCAACATCACTAACTAGAGTTCAAAATGCAATATTTTTATAATTAGCTTTTTTATAATGCGTTGTGTGGGACAGCTTGAGTTACTGACTACAGCTCTGCATAGTAAGGGCTAAGAACAGCACCACCAGGTGGCAACTTTAGAATATTGCAGTTTAATAAAATAGAACATTTGAGGTGTAATAACTTGTTTTATTCATCAGAGGAATCAGGGAAACCATTTTTTTTTTTTTTTTTTTTTTTTAAAGTTTACTGCTTCTTTAACCTACTGGATGCTAGAGGTATATCCAGCTCATTGCAACTGATTGAACCCCTTGGTGTTTCTCCAAGAGGAAAAGAGAATTAAATAGAAAAATAAAAATAATTATGGGGACCTGTTAACTCATTGACGGCTGGTGGGGTGTGCATTAATCTGCCAAAAAGGCCTTTATCCACTAAGAACAGTGGCTCTAGAGAAAGCCAGCTTCTCCGTAGGGAACAATGCATTGGTTACCTCTATGGCACTCAAAGGTATAAATTGGGGCTTTTATCACCATGAATTCTAGACTGTAAGCTAACACATAGCTTTTCAATATACTGTTTAAGGAACATGTTGGAAACCTTCGTAGCTTTCAAGATGTTAAAGGGATAGAAATGTTTCACAATAAAAGCAGCTTCATAGTATTGAGGCCATGGAGAGTGTTATTTCAATACTGTCAGTATATTTTCATGGATTTTAATGGGATAGTAATGTTTCACAAAAACAGCAGCTCCAATTATCTTCACAGTCTTTGGGCCGGGGAGAGTGTTATTTCAATACTGTCAGAGTTGTAGTTCAATAGTAATTGAATGATAAAGTATCCACCTCCAGCCCCTTTTACTGATGTAACACTGCTCACCTCAGAGCAGCAAGACTGTCCGTGTGGATCACAGAGAGGGACAATCTTCAGTGATCATAAGGAAAAACCTGTCAAGTGACCAGATTCCACATCTGAGGGGAGGCGTCTTACACTAGTTAAAGGGGTGGGAGGGGGATACTTTATCATTCAATTACTCTTGAACTACAACTCTGACAGTAATGAAATAGCACTCTCCATGGCCCAAATACTGTGACGATTAATTGGAGCTGCTGTTTTTGTGAAACATTACTGTCCCATTAAAATCCATGAAAATATACTTCAGCCCCTATGTTAGTTGGTTTGTAGAAAACAGGGGTGTGGATCAGGTAGATCAGGGGCATTCAATTGTTGAACCTCTAGCTGTTGGAATCTGGAATTCAAAGGGGATGATGGTAGTTGTAGTTCCCTACAGCTGAGGGTCTGACAGCTGGCTCCCCCTGTAGCAGACAGTATGAATGGTTTAGGATTTGTAGGAAGCTTGCGGATAAACATGCCCTGAATGTTAGCAAAGGAAATTCCCCCAGACAAGTCCTTCTCTTGGCAGCCGTGAAGTGACTGGTCCAGGGATGGGTTGCTATGGCAACCAAAGGATGCTGCATTGTAAAGAGGAGAGAGAGAGAGTAACGTGTGGGTTGTTTAAGTGGATGGTAGATAAGATTTTTATTGTCCTCAGCTGAATCCTGGGGCAGTGCAGAAAATGTCACCATTTCAGATATGTGAAGCTTTTCTATCTAAAGGAGATTAAAAAAAAAAAGAGATTAAGCCATTATTAACTTGGCGACATAGAGCAATATAGAGAGAGAGGACTTATCCTGCAACAAACAAGGGAAAAAATGTTTCTAAATACTTAACTCTTTAAGTGACAGAGGGTTAGTCAATGCATTGTTTGTGCAATCCTCTGGCACTTAATACTATATATATATCAATATATATCTATCTATATATATCTATATATATCTATATATCTATCTATATACCTATATCTATCTATCTATCTATCTATCTATCTATCTATCTATCTATCTATCTATCTATCTATCTATCTATCTCTATATATCTATCTATATATATCTATATATATCTATATATATATAGGTTTGGTAAAAGTGGGCACTACAAAACTCATATCACATTAACCCTTTGAGTGCTAGAGGGTTAAGAGTGCATTTGCCTAGGTGCCTCCTCTAGCAAAAATGCAAATATACCAAAGTTATTGGAACAACAATCCCAACAAATGAAGCTCACACACACTGGGACTTTCAAAATAAATGAAAAATGGGTGTTTATTAGGCAATGTTTTCCTGAAGGCTTTCTCTCATTGACATGAAGGGGTTTCTTGATCCCGCTGATTCCTGCCTGGTACTTGGGGGGGGGGGTAGTGTGGAAGCAGGGGGGCTGTCTTGCTCCCCTAGGTCGCCTCTATTGGTCTCCCATCTGAATCATCTGGGAGGCCAGTAGCTGGGGAACATTAGGAGGGGTCCTGATACCTCACCACAAGGTCTGACTTTTAATACAAGTTAACCCTTTAAATGCCACAGAGGTATCCAACACATTGCAACATACATTTAGCGAATTATTATATAGGATATAAATAATAATATATAATTTGTATTTTTTTTCTGTATCCCTGGAAGCAAATATGGAGGAGGAGCCTGTGGCTGCTGCATTTTAAGCCTCAATGGACCAAAGGGGAAGTAGAACAGGGGTCTGAAAATTAAACCCCCTTCCCCCAGGGTCCCACATTTGTCAATTAGGCCCTCCAATGATAACTAGTTACTCCACTGAGCTCTGTTCTGTTAAAGCGGAACTAACACCCCTATAAGATGTAGCCTCAATTAGAGGGCTACAATCCGTGATAACTCGCTGTGTAATTATTTTTTTTTTTTAAAGCGTGTTATTAAAGAGTAATCCGTTAATTCAAAAAGGTACCTGGTGATGTCTTCCCCCGGTCAAAGTGCATTGTGCATGTCAGCACAGAGCCAATCGGCTCTCTTGTAACTCCCCCCAGCTATACGAAAACGCCTACGTCATCAGGTTTAGATTCTTGGACCAGCAGGAGAATCTAAAGCTGATGACGTAGGCGTTTTCGTGTAGCCGGGAAGAGTTACAAAAGAGCCGATCGGCTCCGTGCTGACATGCGCAATGCGCTTTTCCGGAGGGAAGACGTCACCAGGTACTTTTTGGAATTAACAGATTACTCTTTAATAACACCTTTTTTAAAAAAAAAAATTACACAGCGAGATATCACTGATTGTAGCCCTCTAATTGAGGTTACATCTTGCAGGGGTGTTAGTTCCGCTTTAAAGGTTCACAAATTAATATACACTCATAAATAATAATATAGATGATGAGGTTGAGAAAAGACATGCGTCCATCAAGTCCAGCCCATGCCATATCACCCCTGTTGATCCAAAGGAAGGCAACAAAAACCAAACATTGAATCCATTTGCAATGAAAAAATTCCTTCCTGACTCCAAATGGCAGTCAGATATTTCCCTGAAACCAACTGTCATTTTCTCAAGTATTGTTCTGAACTAGAAAGGCATCCATTACTTTTTTTTTTATTAGATCTTTAGTAAAGGGATAGTAATACTTCGTTTTATCTTTATTTTATTTTGTAGGCATTAAAAAAACATGAAGAACGATGTAAGTCTTATCTCTCAAACCTTTATGGTTTAAGAGATATTCACAAGCAAAGTATCCCCCCCCTTCAGCCAGATCAGAAGGGAGGTGCCCAGGTAGACTGCAGAGAGGGACAATCTTCAATTAAGATAAGGGAAAAAGTTGAAAAACTTGTCAAGGGGGGCAGGGCTTTCATTCTTTTCATACAAAGAAGATTGCCCCCTTCTATTATCTGTCTGGTCTATGGACTGCATTCCACATCTGAGAAGAGATGGCTTACACTAGGTAAAAGGGGTGGGAGGGGAAACTTTGCTTATCAATATCTCTCAAACCATAAAGGTTTGAGAGATAAGACTTATATCATTCTTCATGTTTTTTTAATGCCTACAAAATAAAATAAAGTTAAAACGAAGTATTACTATCCCTTTAAGTCAAGGAAAATCCATACAACATAGTAACTGACCAAGTGAGTACAACAGAAGGTCAGATAAAATCACAAGACAAGGTTGTGTAGCATGGAGCAATAGATGACGGAAGAGACACATTAATGCAAATAATAGGGAATAATAATAACGCACAACCCTCTGAATGAAACTAAAATATAGATACTGGTCTTAAACCAGTTAACACAACAAGTATCAACCACTTCATAAAAGTAGAGGTGGAGGAGGGCATCTCCTTGACTAGCATATAGATAAAAAGTAAAATAGAAAGGAAGCAAGAAAAGGGGAAGTTCAGACCAGAAGAGGGGAGCGTCACGGTAGGGTAGGAGGGTAGGGAAGTGCACGGCAGTCGGGCGTAGGCCCCTCATGTATCTGTGGCTGAACTGAAATCAAACCAGTCTGCCAACAGAGGCCAAATAGAGTCTGGATTAAAGGGATAGTAATGTTTCATAATAAAAGCAGCTCTAATTAATCTTCATAGTATTTGGACTTTGGAGAGTGTTATTTCATTACTGTCAGAGTTGTAGCACAAGAGTAATTGAATGATAAAGTATCCCCCTCCCACCCGTTTTACTGATGTAACACTGCTTACCTCAGAGCAGCAAGACTGTCCGGATGGATCACAGAGAGGGACAATCTTCAATTAAGATAAGGGAAAAACCTGAAAAACTTGTCATGGGGGGGCAGGGCTTTCATTGTTCTCATAGGAAGAAGATTGTCCCCTTCTGTTATCTGTCTGGTCTATGGACTGCATTCCACATCTGAGAAGAGATGGCTTACACTAGGTAAAAGGGGCAAGAGGGGAAACTTTGCTTGTGAATATAAGACTATATAGTTCTTCGTGTTTTTTTAATGCCTACAAAATAAATTAAAGATAAAACAAAGTATTACTAGCCCTTTAAGGTTCCTACGAATTAAAGTAAGTCTCATGAGGAGGATTTGATCTTCAACCCTTGCCTTCCAAGAGGCATGGGTCGGAGTCATGGTTTGTTTCCAATGAAGGGGAAATAACGCTTTAGCTGCATTTAACATGGTGTAAAGTAAAATCATTTTGATAGTGGGGAGGGGCAGGAGATCTTTATAAAAGAGGATTTGGAGGGGGAGCCTTGGTACATGAATAGAAAAAGTGCGATTAATAGTTGAGATGCATGCATCCCTATATGGCTGAATGATGGGACAATCGCACCACAAATGAAGAAGTGTTCCCGGGGCGCCCCCACATCTCCAGCAGAGACGGCTAGAGGAAGGGAAAATCGCATGTAGTCTAATGGGGGTCATATACCAGAGCATCATAAATTTATAGTGCATTTCAAGTGTCTGGGAGGAGAGGGAGGAACCAGAAACAGTGGACTATATTTCTTTCCAATCTTGTAATCCTAGACACTTACCCAGCTCCTGTTCCCATTTAATAGCATACTGGGGTTTGTCATTCGAGGGATCCCCTATCAAAAGCTTATAAATTTTCCCTAAAAAGAGGTGTCTAAAAGGGCAATCCTTCTGAAGGAATGACTCGGATTTTGTTGAGTAGTTCCATTACTTTTTTAAAGCAACTACAGTGTCTGAAATCACAGCATCCTGAGACAAAGAATTCCACAACTTTACTGCCCTTACTGTAAAATAAAAAAACCTCTTGGAATGCCAAAGGGGTGTGGAAAAACTTTACTCTACAATGCACTGCACATCACTCTGGCTCCCAAAAGAGTTAAACAGATATGAAGAAATGTAACCTTTGGACTCATAGCGCTAACAGCAACATCTCTGATCATCTGCACGTTTTAGACTTTTAGAATGAATTGGATACCCCACATGCGCTCAAAGGATTAACCCCTCGGTTGCTGCAGAGACCTACAACGCATTGCATCGGCAAGGTCTCTAGCATTCAAAGGGTGGTTCTATAAATCAGGAACCTGGCCAAAATCAGAATATTTTAAAATTAAATTCTGCTGAATAAAAGTTTCAATTTTTCAGCATATGCCCATAAATGGCCAGCGATAATGTGCGCCGTTAACAAGGCAGGTGTCAAATCTGCCATCATATTTTTCTCTTTATGGTTCCTGGAAGCACATCAGTCCTCAGCAACGATTGTTCCTATTGCAAATTCTGCCATCAGAATGATGTATCCAGATTTTATTGGAAATAAATGCTGGAATAGGCTGCCTTTTAATGGGGCCAGTATTTTATTGGTTAACCTTTTTGGAGGCAGAGGAAATAAACGCAGGAGGATATAGCCTGTAGCAGTGACAGGCAACTAGATTCATGCCTAGGGCCGCAGACGTGGCCCTCAAGTCAACCAAGGCCACATATTTCTCCTTATCTACAAATAAATTAGAAAAACTTTCATTTATTTAAATTGATTTTTAGTGCTAAAGAGGTCTCCATCGAATTGCTTTGCAATGCACTGGATACATATCTAGCAATTAATGAGTTAAAAGCTCCATGTAATCTAATTTTTGGCTTTTATGGACCTTCTGTTACACACAGTAATTATATAGATACACCTGACTGCTGTATGATGGACTCCTACCTAGGTAAGTGCTTCTGTTACACACAGTAATTATATAGATACACCTGACTGCTGTGTGATGGACTCCTACCTAGGTAAGTGCTTCTGTTACACACAGTAATTATATACATACACCTGACTGCTGTATGATGGACTCCTACCTAGGTAAGTGCTTCTGTTACACACAGTAATTATATACATACACCTGACTGCTGTGTGATGGACTCCTACCTAGGTACGTGCTTCTGTTACACACAGTAATTATATAGATACACCTGACTGCTGTGTGATGGACTCCTACCTAGGTAAGTGCTTCTGTTACACACAGTAATTATATAGATACACCTGACTGTTGTGTGATGGACTCCTACCTAGGTAAGTGCTTCTGTTACATACAGTAATTATATAGATACACCTGACTGCTGTATGATGAACTCCTACCTAGGTAAGTGCTTCTGTTACACACAGTAATTATATACATACACCTGACTGCTGTATGATGGACTCCTACCTAGGTAAGTACTTCTGTTACACACAGTAATTATATAGATACACCTGACTGCTGTGTGATGAACTCCTACCTAGGTAAGTGCTTCTGTTACACACAGTCATTATATAGATACACCTGTCTGCTGTATGATGGACTCCTACCTCAGTAAGTACTTCTGTTATACACAGAAATGATATAGATACACCTGACTGCTGTATGGTAGACTCCTACCTAGGTAAGTGCTTCTGTTACTCACAGTAATTATATAGATACACCTGACTGCTGTATGATGGATTCCTACCCAGGTAAGTGCTTCTGTTACACATTAATTATATAGATGCACCTGACTGATGTATGATGCACTCCTACCTAGGTAAGTGCTTCTGTTACACACTATAATTATATAGATACTTCTGACTGCTATATGATGGACTCCTACCTAGGTAAGTCCTTCTGTTACACACGGTAATTACATAGATACACCTGACTGATGTATGATGGACTCCTACCTAGGTAAGTGCTTCTGTTACACACAGTAATTCTATAGATATATCAGTCTGCTGTATGGTGGACTCCTATCTAGGTAAGTGCTTCTGTTACACACAGTAATTATATAAATACACCTGACTGCTGTGTGATGGACTCCTACCTAGGTAAGTGCTTCTGTTACACACGGTAATTACATAGATACACCTGACTGATGTATGATGGACTTCTACCTAGGTAAGTGCTTCTGTTGCACACAGTAATTCTATAGATATATTAGACTGCTGTATGGTGGACTCCTACCTAGGTAAGTACTTCTGTTACACACAGTAATTATATAGATACACCTGACTGCTGTATGATGGACTCCTACCTAGGTAAGTGCTTCTGTGATACACAGTAATTCTATAGATACACCTGACTGATGTATGATGGATTCCTACCTAGGTAAGTGCTTCTGTTACACACAGTAATTATATAGATACAACTGACTGCTCTGTGATGGACTCCTACCTAGGTAAGTGCTTCTGTTACACAGAGTAATTATATAGATACACCTGACTGCTGTATGATGAACTCCTACTTAGGTAAGTGCTTCTGTTAGACACAGTAATTATATAGATACAACTGACTGCTGTGTAATGGACTCCTGCCTAGGTAAGTGCTTCTGTTACACACAGTAATTATATAGATACACCTGACTGCTGTGTGATGGACTCCTACCTAGGTATGTGCTTCTGTTACACACGGTAATTATATAGATACACCTGACTGCTGTGTGATAGACTCCTACCTAGGTAAGTCCTTCTGTTACACACGGTAATTATACAGATACACCTGACTGCTGTATGATAGACTCCTACCTAGGTAAGTGCTTCTGTTACACACAGTAATTATACAGATACACCTGCCTGCTGTATGATGGACTCCTACCTAGGTAAGTGCTTCTGTTACACACAGTAATTATATAGATACAACTGACTGCTCTGTGATGGACTCCTAATAAGTTAAGTTAGTCTGTTATACAAATTAAAAGCCCCTTACACATAGGGTAAAGTTCCCTTTTAGTAGTTTAGATGAAAAACAGGGTTAACTTGTAATGTACTATTTGTTAATTACAGACGTCGGCCTTAGTGCTTTCCGTATCAGCAACAAATCCTTTGTGAGTATGTTGCTGTTGGGGTGTCATTTCTTCATTTCTCAAAACATCATCTCGCTGCAATTAATTATTTTGCTGCAAATGAAAGTCATGCCCGGCATTGATTTAGCAATGTAGCAATTAACCAGTGGGGCAAAACAACTGTTTGTAATTATACTGAGCTGAATGTCTCAATGCGATCAACTCAGGGACGGTGAAAAACTTTCTTCCTATGCGCCGGGGGGAATGTGCGCGAATCTGACAGAGCTCCGTAAATATAATTACAGGTTGAAGGAGTTGGGCTACGCCCCCCATTATCATTGGGTGCCTTGTGTTTGTGAGGTGTGTAATTTACAGAACACGTCTGAAAAGAGTTAGTAAGGATTGTACGTATTTATTTTTGTTCTCTATACAAGTAAAACTTTCTGTGTTGATGTGAGTCTTTGAAAAGTGTAGGAAGATAATTACATTTTTGGTTTGTGGCAGTCGTGTACCAAACGCGTGGACCATTTTACATTTGATTAGCTTTAACCCTTTGAGTGCCAGAGGGGTACGCAACGCATTGCTTTGCAAAAGGTTAACCTCTCTAAGGATAACTAACACCTTCTAATAGTAACTACCTTTCACTTGCCTTACTGTTGCCAGAAAATCCTAATGGCCCTTTGATTTTTTTTTTTTCTTGTGACTTTAAGAGATAACACGTTCAATCAATCTGGGATGTCATGTCATTACTTAGATTGTAAGCTCTATGAGGCAGGGAGCTTTTATCCTAATGTATACTCACCTTTATAAGGGATACTAATATTTGGAAATAATTTTATTTTATATTGTAGCCCTTAAAAAAACATGAAAAATGATATGAGTCTTATCTCCCAAACCTTTATGGTTTGGGAGATATTCACAAGCAAAGTTTCGCCCTGAGTGACGTCACCGTTCCAACTCACAGATTTGGAATCCGGTCTGCGGACCGGCCGCGGCTCTTCAGTGGTGCCGAGATCACGATCTTTAAAAAAGAATTTCTTCTTTGGAATGGTCTACAAAGCCAGGCACACTTTGTAGACAGTTCCAATTAAGTAGTTCTTTTGAAAGATCGTGATTTCGGCACTGCTAAAGAGCTGCCCGCTGATCTGTGGACCGGATTCCAAATCTGTCCACTAGATGGCAGACTTGGCTGAAACAGCCAGGAAAAGGGAACTTTGCTTTATTTTACTTGTCAATATCTCCCAAACCTTATAATGTTTTTTTAAGGGCTACATTATAAAATAAAATTATTTTCAAGTATTACTATCCCTTTAATTACCGCACTTATTGTACCCCTTCTATATCAAATTTTAACTGTAAAGTGGCAAGCACACTGGTTGGCGCTATATAAATAAATATACAATACAATGTCTGTGGGGACGGACATGACAGTTGCTGGGCCGCAGACTGTTCTCCCCACACAGGATAATCTAAAGGGATAGTAAATAAATTTCAAAATAAATGCAGCTCCAATTATTCTCTATAGTTTTTGAGTCATGCAGAGCAGTATTATCATTCTCTTCAACGTGTAGTTAAGAGTAATTGAATGATAAAGTATCCCCTCCCGCCCCTTTTACCCAGTTTAAGCCGCCTCCCCTCAGATGTGGAATCTGGTCTCTTGACCGGACAGCTCGCAGTGAGGGACAATCTTCTTACTGTGATCATAAGGAAAGCACTGCCAGGAGTGAGTGGGCTGGCAAGGTTATTGCCCTGTGTTGGCGTATGTTTTGAAATTGTAACAAAAAAAGATATAACGATGAGGTATTTAGGGAGAAATAACCCAAAGGGAATTTTTGTCCCGGATGTATATCGCGGGTGGTCACGTTACCCGTTGGAGCTGGCTTGGTCTGGCACCATAGGGGTAATGGGTTAACTGTGTTTTAGGAATGTTGGTAATGCATTTATCTTAGCATGAGCCCATTCCATTGGCTGTGCTGGGGGTTTTACATTTGGATAAGCGGTATTGTTCTAAAAGCATTTTGTAATTTTATATTTCTGACAGAAACAGCATTGTCAATAAAGTTGGCCTGCTTTATCCACATTTTGGTGTTCGTTCCTCGCACCCTATGCCCTTTTCATGTTAAGTGCATTGGAACTTCCAAGGGTTAAATGTGGAGTTTAACCTCTTGAGTGCTAGACACTTTGCGACCTCTAGAGCATTCAAAAGGTTAAATGCCCCGTTTATATCAGTGGGAATTGGGGGGATGTTTATTTGTCACACAGGACCTTGTTCGTAAATTCAAAACATGTAATTTCTCAACAATTAAAAAAAAAAAAAGCGGATTCAATTAAGCCTTATAGGGGGTGAGAACAACAGTAATTTGCATTTATCTCAATTGTGGACGCGGAACGTTTAAACGTTTCAGCTGGAAATTATACCTGTCAGCGAAAGCTCTTTTAATGTGGGACTTTCCATACATCTGTCAGTCCCTGTATTCATTCTCTGTGTCTCTCGACATCCATCCTATTCATTCTGGCACTGTGCGCAAACGGCATTATCTTCTACATAAAGGCCCCACTGTGCCAATCATCGCACCGCGGCCATTGTCATTTTAATAGCTTGGCTTGTTCGCGATTTATAACTTCCTGTTTGTGTGTGTGTGTATGTGTGTGTGTGTGTTGTTTAAAAGGACATAATGCAGCTGGAATTATATGCTGTGCAGATAACATTAGTGTGAATATTAACGCCTTCTCATTCCCCAGATAGACACATTAAATAGTCTGCACATATACATGTTGATCTCTAGAAAAACGCTCTGGGTTATAATCACGGAACAGCGGTTCTAAATTGCTACCATGTAATAATCATAAGGAAATTCACACTGGCTTATTTTAAGTTATTTTCTGTTTGTGTGTGTGTTTACTTTCTAATATTATAACAGTTTCGCTGTTAAATGTGCGCATTACGCCACTGATACTGTTATAAGAGCACACAGAAATGGCGGGGGTGCGCATTTATGTACATCTAGGGCCTGGAGTATAGAAATCTGGGTTTATTATAGACATGCCATAAACAGGTATTTAGGGATGTATTCAGGGAGCTACAGAGGAGAGATTGTCCACATAATGAATACATACAAAAATTCCCCACATCTCCTTTCATTAATTTAAAGGGATAGTAATACTTCATTTTAACTTTATTTTATTTCGTAGGCATTAAAAAAACATGAAGAACGATATAAGTCTTATCTCTCAAACCTTTATGGTTTGAGAGATATAATCACAAGCAAAGTTTCCCCTCCCGCCCCTTTTACCTAGTGTAAGCCATCTCTTCTCAGATGTGGAATGCAGTCCATAGACCAGACAGATAACAGCAGGGGACAGTCTTCTTCCTATGAGAACAATGAAAGCCCTGCCCCCCTTGACAAGCTTTTCAGGTTTTTCCCTTATCTTAATTGAAGATTGTCCCTCTCTGCAGTCTACCTGGGCACCTCCCTTCTGCTCTGGCTGAACAGTGTGACATCAGTAAAAGGGACGGGAGGGGAATACTTTGTCATTGAATTACTCTTGAACTACAACTCTGACAGAATTGAAATAACACTCTCCAAAGTCCAAATACTATGATGATTAATTAGAGCTGCTTTTATTATGAAACATTACTATACCTTTAACACTTTGAGTGGCAGAGAGGTATCCAACGCATTGCACGGGCACTCAGAGACTTAAGCCAGGTGTGTCGGACTACATTCTTAACCCCTTAAGGACCGGCCGCGCACGCACGGTGCGGTCACTTAAGGACCAGGGACCTTTTTTTTTTTTTTTTTTTGGATTCCGATTTTGGACTCCCCGAACGGCATGCAGCCACGCGGGGAGCCCGGAATTCCATGGCGGTCCAAGACCGTCATGGGTCCTTAAGGGTATAATAACCAATGACGGTCCAGGACCATCATGGGTCCTTTAGGGGTTAACCCTTTAAGGATCATTGACGTGCTAGGACCATCAAGGTGGTCCATCACTTAAGGGCCAGTGACGGTCCTGGCACGGCATGGAGTTCAGGGCTCCTGGCGCGGCTGCACGCTGCTCTGGAAGCCCTGAACCGGAATTTAAAAAAAAAAAGCTCTGTGGTCCTCAAGTGTCGGCCGAGCGTGCGCTCGCTGGTCCTTAAGGGGTTAAAGGGCTGACACAGTATACATTTTTGGGGTATCCTTTCTGTAGTCAACAGGAGTGAGATAACTGCAAGACTTGTGCAAAATCAGGCATAATCCGCGTAGGGTGACCATATTTTCATTCTGAGAAATCTAATAATAACTGGTGCGCCCCTACTGGGTTATATTATTAATACATACATAAAAGTAAACACAAGATGCACAGTATATTAACAGTGTCCAGTTATGCAGCTTCTTCCGTTGGTGTCCTAGACAGCACCTTCGCAAAACTAATGCACAGAAAACGAGAAAGAGAAGAGCGCAAAATCTGAGAGCACGTCTGTATGTCAAAGTATTCCAACTCTCGTGTTATTCTGTACTCACAAGATGTATTCTTGTAAGCAGCCACATACGATCAGTATAGGAATCGCCTCAGGGTCTATCTTTGCATAAATCACACGACTTCAAGAACCGTCAGGTATATGGAATATGCACACGAGCCCTCCAACAAGACCATGTGAGGCACAAAGACAAAAAAATCCTCTAAGTGTAATATGTTGAGCACAGCATATAATAATGCCCCCCAAAAATATACCCTACTTACCAAAAGTAGGGAACAGTACACATACACATGGAGGAATTAAACTGATGGATATCGTCCAAAACTTTTTATTCCAACGCGTTTCGTGCGACTCAGCGCACTTCGTCAGGGAACAGTATATACATATATCAATGAAAGTACACTTACATTTATACAAAGGATTGTCGTCCCGGACACGGACGAAGCGGCGTCCGCTCACCAAACTAAAGCCACAACGAGGCCTGGTTGAACTTGCCACACCCCGCACAGACGGGATCTGACGTATACAAACAGCCATCGGAACATACCCGATCGGCTCCATGGCAACGGGCGACTCTCCATACCGCCACCGGACGCAATCGTTCAATTGTAAAAAATCCCCAAAACAAAAAAGTGAAAACATACAATATATATATCACTCATAAAAGATTACTAAAAAGATGTATATTAAGGTAAAAAACTTAGGTATATTAATACAGCAATGCTAAAACATCATATGACACATAGGTTATATAGACCAACCCAGCTACCTACAGGGAAAAGACGGGGGGTCATTCTCCAATATTCCTAAACGGCAATCTCCTCCTTCTAGTCACATCAAAAAAACGGGAACCAGGATCAAAAGACAAAAACAAATCCAGAGGAACAGAACTCAGAGCTCTGCTCTTCATGAGGAGCTAGAGGAAATTACTAACCTCCAGTTCCTCGTTTAGGCCCCCCGGAGATAAAGTGCCCAGATGGTAAATCCAAAAAGCTTCACGGTTACAGAGTCTAGCAAATCTATTTGGAGTGGATGCAGGTATATGCTCGACTCCAATAATATGGAAACCCCGCAAACCTCCACATGGGCACTTATTGAAATGTCGGGGAACGGAATGATCTCTGGACTGTTTCCTGATCAATAGTCTGTGTTCCCTAGAGCGATCCCTTAGTGCTCTAGTTGTGCGGCCAACATATTGAATACCGCAACCGCAAATAACTACATAGATTACAAAGGACGTTGCACAAGTTATAAGACTTCTAATGTCAAACTTTTTGTGATTAATATAACTTGTAATAGAGTTGGCCTTATTCACAATGACTTCGCAATTTGTGCACCTATTGTGTAAGCATTTATAATTGCCAAAAACTGGTACCATGTTGAAAATTCCCTGAAAACTACTATTCTCACTCAGTTTTTTAGGTCTACTAGGGGCAATACTTCCTCTTATGTTTTTTGCCTTTTTATATGTGATTCTGGCTTTTTTAGTTATACTATCTTTAAGTAGGGGGTCCTGTAATAGGATCCCCCAATGTTTAGATACAATATTATATATTGTATTAGAGGAACCACTAAACTGGGTGATAATAGAAGGTGAGCGTCTCCAAGATGTATTTTTCTTTTTGGGTTTGGTGCTCAAAATGGTTTCTCGGTCCAAGTCTTTGGCTCTCTGGTATGCTGACTCAATGACAGTTACTCTATGACCCCTTTCTGTTGTTTTAAAAGACTACTTTTTTCTTCGTAGTCTTCCATTGTGCTACAATTTCTACGAAGCCTGTGAAATTGTCCGAAGGGTATGTTATTAATCCAGCGGCGATGATGGCAACTGTCCGCTCTTAGGTATTGATTCCTACATACCTCTTTTTGATAGAGAGATGTGACAATGGTGGAATTCGCCGAAACCCCTAGGTACAAATCCAAAAAGTTGATATTGTCGCTATAGGTTTAAGCTGTGAATTTGAGTCCTAGCGTATTGCTGTTGAATTGATGAATCATAGACATCAGTTCACATTCCTCACCCCCCCAAATGATCAAAATATCATCTATGTATCGGCCATAGAATACCAGACTGCCCCCCCTGCCCTGTGGTCCTCAAGTGTCGGCCGAGCGTGCGCGCGCTGGTCCTTAAGGGGTTAAAGGGCTGACACAGTATACATTTTTGGGGTATCCTTTCTGTAGTCAACAGGAGTGAGATAACTGCAAGACTTGTGCAAAATCAGGCATAATCCGCGTAGGGTGACCATTAGTGATGAGCGAGCATGCTCGGCCGAAGCTCGGTTCGGCTCGAGCATCGCTCTGCTCGGCACATGGCGGTACTCGTACGAGTACCGCATGTGCTCACCCGCCATGTTCGGGTCTCCTCCCCGCACGTTTCGCGGCTGCTGCGCAGCCAATAAACGTGCGGGGAGGCTCTGACATCAGTGTAATGCCAGCAGCCATGTTGGCTGCTGGCATTACACTGATTGGCTGGCCAGAACCCGTGATCGGGTGCTGTATAGCACCCGACTCGCGAGTTCGGCTCATTCTCAGCCAGGGAGAGATGAGCTTAGGCAGGGAAAGTCAGTGTAGGGAGAATAAAATTGTTTAAACTCTTTCAAGACCCAAAAGTCCTTTTTAGGACTGTTGTGTGTGGGGGCAGCATTTATATTTTGTTTGGGGGGGCACAATTTCATTTTTTTTGTGGGGGGGGATATTTATAAGGTGACATTGTACTAGGTGCACAGGGACAAATATTTCACAGTGCAGTGACAAGCTGACATATTCTGTTAGGTGCACAGGGCCAATTATTTTACAACGCAGCGACAAAAAGGGCCATTTTAAACGTGTGCCTAGCCATAGATTATTGTCACATTCTGTTTAGTGTGCAAATTCACAAATTAACGTCACATATTCCGTTCACTGTGCCTAGCCGCAGATTAGCGTCACATTCTGTTTCGTGTGCCTAGCCGCAGATTAGCGTCACATTCTGTTTCGTGTGCCTAGCCGCAGATTAGCGTCACATATTGTTTAGTGTGCCTAGCCGCAGATTAACGTCACATATTGTTTAGTGTGCAAATTCACAAATTAACGTCACATATTCCGTTCACTGTGCCTAGCCGCAGATTAGCGTCACATATTGTTTAGTGTGCAAATTCACAAATTAACGTCACATATTCCGTTCACTGTGCCTAGCCGCAGATTAGCGTCACATATTGTTTAGTGTGCAAATTCACAAATTAACGTCACATATTCCGTTCACTGTGCCTAGCCGCAGATTAGCGTCACATTCTGTTTCGTGTGCCTAGCCGCAGATTAGCGTCACATTCTGTTTCGTGTGCCTAGCCGCAGATTACCGGCATATATTCCGTTTAATATGAAGAAGGCGGGTAAAAAGGGACAGGGAAGTGGACGTGATCCTGATAGTTCAGGGCGCGGGTCAGGACGCGTAGAAACTGTGCCTGGTGCCAGAGCACAAGAAAGAAAGACATCCACCATACCTAGCTTCATGTCTCAGTTTACAGGGCGTCACAGGACATCACTCTCGAGGTCAGACCACTGCGAACAGGTGGTCGGTTGGATTTCAGCTGATACTGCTTCCAGTCGGTTAAGCACCACCCTGTCTTCCACCAAGTCCACTCTCACTAGCCAAGAGTCTGGTCAACATAATCCTCTCCCTGATCATCCTTCCTCCCACCATAGAGGGTCTGGCCAAAGAAGTGATCCCACACTGGGATATAGTGAGGAGCTCGTCTCATCACCAATCCTTGATTTGAACCTCTCTCCAAGCACGCTTGCAGAGGAACATGAGATCTTGTGCCCTGATTCACAACCTCTAGAGGGTACCCAATCACAAGAAGATGACAGAGGGGAACGGCATTTAAGGTCAAAGGAAGTGGATGATGATGATGAGACACAGTTGCCATCAAATCAACCACAATTACTGTCTCAAGACCTTGATGAGGAGGATGATACACAGTTATCAATGACTGAGGATGTGGTGGGATCAAGAAATGAGGAGGATGATCAGAGTGAGGAAGTGGAGGAGGACTTGGTGGACGATGAGGTCACTGACCCCACCTGGGAAGGTGGAGAGCCGAGCGATGACAGCAGTCCTGAGGGTGAGCCGTCTGCAGCACCGCAACAGGCTGGAAGAGGCAGTGGTGTGGCTAAAGAAAGAAGGCGGACCGCACCAAACCGGCCCGCAAATGTTCCACGGAGCACCCCCTTGCGTAAATCTCCCTTGCCAAGGGCTAGGTGTTCCGCGGTATGGCGTTTTTTTAAGGAAAGTGCGGACGACAAAAAAATTGTAGTTTGCAACCTGTGCCACACCAGAATGAGCCGAGGCATGAACACTAGAAACCTCACCACCACCAGCATGATCCGACACATGGCATCCAAGCACCGTAATAAGTGGGAGGAACGCCCGGATCGCCAATCTGTGTCTGCAGGCCACACCACTGCCTCCTCTTCCCCTGTTTTCGGTGCCGGCCAATCGCCTGTCGAAGGCGCAGGCCCGCATACCTCCCGCCCTGCACCTGTACCATCTGAAGCACCATCAGCGACCACATCCACTTCCCTGTCCCAGCGCAGCGTCCAAATGTCGTTACCCCAGGCATTTGAGCGCAAGCGAAAATACGCAGCCACCCACCCACAGGCCATAGCACTAACCTCACACCTTTCCAAATTACTGGCCATCGAAATGCTGCCATTTAGGCTTGTGGACACTGAGTCCTTCCGCAGCCTGATGGCAGCAGCTGTCCCTCGGTACGCAGTCCCCAGCCGCCACTACTTTTCCCGGTGTGCCGTCCCCGCCTTACACCACCATGTGTCCCGTAACATCACCCGTGCCCTGACCAACGCAGTTACTGGGAAGGTCCACTTAACGACTGACACATGGACAAGTGCTTGTGGCCAGGGACGCTACATTTCCCTGACGGCACACTGGGTGAATGTCGTGGAGGCTGGGAGCGACTCGGACCCTGGGATGGCACAGGTGCTACCCACGCAGAGGATTGCGGGCCCTACCTCCATCAGGGTTTCCGCCAGCACCTACGTTATTGGCTCCTCCTCCTCCTCCTCCGTTTCCACCTCCAAATTCTCTGCGCGCAGCGCCACTCACCCATCAGCCGGTAGCTGGAAGCAGTGTAGCACTGCAGTGGGGAAGCGTCAACAGGCCGTGCTGAAGCTGATCTGCCTTGGGGACAAACAGCACACGGCCTCAGAGCTGTTGCAGGGGATTAGTCACCAGACCGAGCAGTGGCTCTCGCCACTCAACCTGCAACCAGGCATGGTTGTGTGTGATAATGGGCGTAACTTGGTGGCGGCTTTGGAGCTCGGCAAGCTCACACACGTACCATGCCTAGCGCATGTATTTAATTTAGTGGTTCAGCGATTTCTAAAAACCTACCCCAATTTGCATGATCTCTTGACGAAGGTGCGCCGCGTGTGTGCACATTTCCGTAAGTCATCTACAGCTTCAGCCGGCCTGTTGAAGCTGCAGCAGCGCTTACAATTGCCAGCTCACCGGCTGCTGTGTGACGTGAGCACGCGCTGGAACTCCACCTTCCACATGTTGGCCCGGCTTTGTGAGCAGCAGAGGGCAGTAGTGGAGTACCAGCTGTTACACGGTCGTCGCCTCTCCGTTCAACTTCCTCTAATCAGAAGTGAGGAGTGGGAATGGATGTCAGACCTCTGTGAGGTTTTACGCAATTTTGAGGAATCGACACAGATGGTGAGCGGCCATAACGCTATTATCAGTGTAACCATCCCACTTCTGTGTCTACTGAAACGCTCGCTGCTCACAATTAAAACCGACGCTTTGCATGTGGAAGAGGTGGAAATGGGGGAGGAAGAGCTTACACAAGGTGATAGCCAGAGCACCCTCACTTCGTCTTCTCAGCGACAATTGGAGGAGGAGGAGGAGGAGGAAGACACGGTTGCCTCCACTACAGAGGGTAGCCATGGAACTTTATTTCCATCTCTTCAGCGTGGGTGGGCAGAAGAGGAGGAAGAGGATGAGGAGAGTGAGAGTCATCCTCCTGGTGAGGACAGCGAAATCTTGCCTGTTGGTACTCTGGCACACATGGCTGACTTTATGTTAGGCTGCCTTTCCCGTGACCCACGCGTTATTCGCATTTTAGACAACACGGATTACTGGGTGTTCACCCTTCTGGACCCCCGCTACAAAGAGAATTTCTCATCTCTCATTCCTCCGGTGGAGAGGACAAGCAAAATGGTGCAATACCAGAAGGTTCTTGTCGAAAAATTGCTCCAAAATTTTCCATCTGACAACGCTGGCGGCAGAGTACGTGCTACCTTGGCCAACCGAGAAGGAGAGAAAAGGGGAGCACACAGCAGTTCCGACAAAGGCAGGGCAACACTCTCCAAGGCGTGGGACACCTTCATGACACCCCGCCAGCACCCTCACCCTGATGCGCAGCCTAGTGTCACAAGGAGGGAAAAGTTTTGGAAGATGGTGAAGGAGTACGTAGCAGACCGTGTCAGCGTCCTCAATGATCCCTCTGTGCCTTACAACTACTGGGTGTCCAAGCTGGACACGTGGTATGAACTGGCACTCTACGCCTTGGAGGTGCTGGCCTGCCCTGCTGCCAGCGTTCTGTCTGAGCGGGTATTTAGTGCTGCTGGTGGCATCATAACAGATAAGCGTATCCGCCTTTCCACCGAAAATGCTGATAGGTTGACACTTATAAAAATGAACAAGGCCTGGATTTCCCCTGACTTCTCCACTCCACTGGAGGAAAGCCCCGGATGAACATAAAGTCACTTTAGATATGTTATTTACAATGATGGGAATACTCTGTATTCCCATTCACCCCTTCCACCCAAAAAACGGGTATATGGTTGACTCTTAATCTTCTCATCCTCCTCCTCCTCTTCCATATGCCCTGTGATATAATTTTTATATAGGGCCAGCTCACCAGCGGGCCCTGTGATATAATTTTTATATAGGGCCAGCTCACCAGCGGGCCCTGTTTGACAATTTTTGTATAGGTCAGCTCACCAGCGGGCCTTCTCATATAATGTTTTATTGGGTCAGCTCTCTAGCGGGCCCTCTCATATAATGTTTTATAGCGTCAGCTCACTATTGGGCCTTCGCATATAATGTTTAGGATGGTCAGCTCCGCAGCAGACCCTCACCCATAATGTTTTAGATGGTCGGCTCAGCAGCAGACCCTCATTCCTAATGTTTTAGATGGTCAGCTTAGCGGCATGCCCTCGCCCCTAATGTTTTAGAGGGTCACCAGCAGGCCATTAATCCCAATTTTTCAAGGGTGTGTATGATGCCCTCCTTTATGTGTAATAAAGGGTGTATTGGAGTGACATTTCAGTCTAATTTTTGGCAGCCCTTTCACTTAGTGCATAGGCTTTATGAGTGTTGGACCACTACCTGAACTATTGTACCACAATGTGAATGAGGCCCTCCATTTTGTGATATACAGGTTGTATCGGAGTGCCTCAGGTCCTCCCATTGAATTAAATAGGGCTGGGGTGTTCGACAGAGCAGAAGGTAGTTCTTGGCTTCATCCACTAAGTCACTTCGTCACTTTTACTCAATGGATCAGACCCCACTGTTCCGACTATAAATTTTGGACTTAACAAGGGCAAACGGACATGTTGTAAAACCTGTGGTAGCTGCGGCCTCCGTTCCTGAATGCTGTACCTTACCCGGGCCATAACCACGTTGAACACCTGCTTTACGCTGCGCACGTTTCCCTCTTAATCATGGCCCCAGTTCCGAAAAATCGATGAAATTTTTAGCAGAATTTGCAGATGATATACAAGTAAATATACAGCAAATACTGTTTGGTAACAATTTTTCGCCTAAAGTCGTTTTTATCTTCCTTTTTGTGTGTTTTACGGTCAGTCTGTAAAAATGGCGTAATACGGGCGAAACATCGTTCCCAGCAGCGACGTTGGAGTCCAAGATGCATCCAGACATCCTCCCTATGCTGTCCCTGAACCATTTCTGAGGTGTTTCCATCATTTTCTGACCTTTTCCTATGAACCAGGCACCCTCCCATCATCAGAGCAGGGGGTGCCTGGTGTAATGCTCGAGTCCTCCCATTGACTTCAATGGGGCTCGGGTGCTCGGCCGAGCACTCGAGCCTCCGGGGGCGCTCGGCTAGAGCACCCGAACACCCGAGCATCGGGGTGCTCGATCATCACTAGTGACCATATTTTCATTCTGCCATTCTGGGACATGTGAGCTGACCATCTTTCTGAGGCTGACAGAGTAAAAGTTCCCAGTGGGAGCAGCCTCAGAAAGATGGTCAGCGAGGTGCTCCAGCGGGAGCCTCAGTCGCGGGTCTCACTTGCCATACCAGCATACCTGCTCCTTCCAAGCTTTCTCGCATGCACCAGTCCAGCCAGCCAATGAGGACCATATAGTAAATACGTTTCATTGGCTGGCTGGACTGGCGCGTGTTGCTCCATTCCGGGACTCTTTGTTGTCCTGGTGGGGGGTGACCCGGGACGCGGGACACAGACCCCCAAAAAGGGACAGTCCCGGGCATTCCAGGACTTGTGGTCACCCTAAATCCACGCTGTCTTGGCCCTTTTAGAATGTAGTGTTTCATCTTTGTTTTAAAGGATTAGTAATGCCCATATTTAAGATGACGCTATATTGTAGATGTTAAAAAAAATAAAGTATCTGGAGAAAGTCCCATCTCTCAAACCTTTACGGTCAGATTTCTAATACGAAAAAAAAATAATGCTCCTTAAGTGACTGCCACATGCGTGCGCGGCTGGTCCTTAAGGGGTTAAAGGAGAGCTAAAAATTTATACTAATGAACCCCCAGTTTTCTGACTATGGCCTGAAAATCCTATTGCCCCCTAAAAAGGTTGCTCTTGTGCCTTTAATCAAGAGAGAACACCTTCAATAAGTTCTAGATATCATGTTCATGGAGGCGGACATTACGGTCATGACAGTGTTTTCAAACTGAATCTGACCCTTTAAGGGCCAGGCGGGTGTGTAACAGATTCCAATGTGCTGCACAACCGTCTGACCATCAAAAAGTTAACAATGCTTTGTGCACCTCACTCGTCCTTAAGGGGTTAAACAGAGAAAGATAATCCGTCTGCGAGTTTGTCACAGCGTTGTGGAATTATTACTTTTTAATGACATGTTTTATTACACCCTAATTATAAGGTGAGATGAGGTACAGCCAGTCGCTGGGATTTGCAGCTCCTGGAGTAGATTAGGAGAGGAGGTCATTATAAATTAAAAGAAATTATTAACGAAGCACCAAGCTTTTTCTCTGTCTTTGGCATCTAATAGTTGAGCGTGGAGAGATTGAGCTGTGGCGCACATTTCTACAGATGGTCACTGCCGGCTAATTATACTAATTCCACCGACACCTTGAACTCTTCAGCCTTTCTTTCTTTTCCTTTTCCACTGAGTCGTCACACACATTCTGTTTTGTGCTTTTTCCGCGTGAACACGGCAATGATTTGCAGGCGAAAATAAACCCTAATTAAAAGTTTTGTTTCTGCCGTATACACAAAGCCAAGATGCACAATTCTGGAACACCCCAACGGCACAGTAGGGGATAAATTAAGATTCCTGTTGATTTCAATGGGGTGTTTAACCCCTTCAATTCCAGAGTGCCCTCCAATGCATTGCTTCACAAGGAGTTTACAATCTAGTATTATAATGGGAGACCTACCCCAAGGAGCTTACAGTCTAGAGGTATAATGGGAGACCTGCCCCAAGGAGCTTACAGTCTAGAGGTATAATTGGAGATCTGTCCCAAGGAGATTACAGTCTGGTGGTATAATTGGAGATCTGTCCCAAGGAGATTACAGTCTAGTGGTATAATGGGAGGCCTGTCCCAAGGAGATTACAGTCTAGTGGTATAATGGGAGATCTGTCCCAAGGAGATTACAGTCTGGTGGTATAATGGGAGACCTGTCCCAAGGAGATTACAGTCTAGTGGTATAATGGGAGATCTGCCCCAAGGAGATTACAGTCTAGTGGTATAATGGGAGACCTGCCCTGAGGAGATTACAGTCTAGAGGTATAATGGGAGACCTGTCCCAAGGAGATTACAGTCTAGTGGTATAATGGGAGACCCGTCCCAAGGAGATTACAGTCTAGTGGTATAATGGGAGACCTGCCCCAAGGAGATTACAGTCTAGTGGTATAATGGGAGACCTGCCACAAGGAGATTACAGTCTAGTGGTATAATGGAAGATCTGTCCCAAGGAGATTACAGTCTGGTGGTATAATGGGAGATCTGTCCCAAGGAGATTACAGTCTGGTGGTATAATGGGAGACCTGTCCCAAGGAGATTACAGTCTAGTGGTATAATGGGAGACCTGTCCCAAGGAGATTACAGTCTAGAGGTATAATAGGAGACCTGCCCCAAGGAGATTACAGTCTAGTGGTATAATGGGAGACCTGTCCCAAGGAGATTACAGTCTGGTGGTATAATGGGAGATCTGTCCCAAGGAGATTACAGTCTGGTGGTATAATGGGAGACCTGTCCCAAGGAGATTACAGTCTAGTGGTATAATGGGAGATCTGTCCCAAGGAGATTACAGTCTAGTGGTATAATGGGAGATCTGCCCCAAGGAGATTACAGTCTAGTGATATAATGGGAGACCTGCCCTGAGGAGATTACAGTCTAGAGGTATAATGGGAGACCTGTCCCAAGGAGATTACAGTCTAGTGGTATAATGGGAGATCTGTCCCAAGGAGATTACAGTCTAGTGGTATAATGGGAGACCTGCCCCAAGGAGATTACAGTCTAGTGGTATAATGGGAGACCTGCCACAAGGAGATTACAGTCTAGTGGTATAATGGGAGACCTGTCCCAAGGAGATTACAGTCTGGTGGTATAATGGGAGATCTGTCCCAAGGAGATTACAGTCTGGTGGTATAATGGGAGACCTGTCCCAAGGAGATTACAGTCTAGTGGTATAATGGGAGACCTGTCCCAAGGAGATTACAGTCTAGAGGTATAATAGGAGACCTGCCCCAAGGAGATTACAGTCTAGTGGTATAATGGGAGACCTGTCCCAAGGAGATTACAGTCTGGTGGTATAATGGGAGATCTGTCCCAAGGAGATTACAGTCTGGTGGTATAATGGGAGACTTGCACCAAGGAGATTACAGTCTAGTGGTATAATGGGAGACCTGTCCCAAGGAGATTACAGTCTAGTGGTATAATGGGAGATCTGTCCCAAGGAGATTACAGTCTGGTGGTATAATGGGAGAACTGCCCCAAGGAGATTACAGTCTAGTGGTATAATGGGAGACCTGTCCCAAGGAGATTACAGTCTAGTGATATAATAGGAGACCTGTCCCAAGGAGATTACAGTCTAGTGGTATAATGGGAGACCTGCCCCAAGGAGATTACAGTCTAGAGGTATAATGGGAGACTTGCACCAAGGAGATTACAGTCTAGTGGTATAATGGGAGACCTGTCCCAAGGAGATTACAGTCTAGAGGTATAATGGGAGATCTGTCCCAAGGAGATTACAGTCTAGTGGTATAATGGGAGATCTGCCCCAAGGAGATTACAGTCTAGTGGTATAATGGGAGACCTGTCCCAAGGAGATTACAGTCTAGTGGTATAATGGGAGACCTGCCCCAAGGAGATTACAGTCTAGTGGTATAATGGGAGACCTGTCCCAAGGAGATTACAGTCTAGTGATATAATAGGAGACCTGCCCCAAGGAGATTACAGTCTAGTGGTATAATGGGAGACCTGTCCCTAGGAGATTACAGTCTAGTGGTATAATGGGACACCTGCCCCAAGGAGATTACAGTCTAGTGGTATAATGGGAGACCTGCCCCCAGGAGCTCACAATCTAGTGGTATATTGGGAGAGACCTTCCCCATGGAGCTTACAGTGGTATAATGGGGGAGACCTACCCTAGTGGTATAATGGGGGGTCTGTGCCAAGTAGCTTACTGTCTAGTGGTATAATGGGAAGCTTGCCCCAAGGACATTACACTCTAGTGGTATAATGGGACACCTGCCCCATGAGCTTGCAATCTGGTGGTATAACTGGATAACTAACCCAGGGAGCATACAATCATGTGATATAATGGGAGATCTGACCCAATGAACTTACATAGTAACATAGTAGATAAGGCTGAAAAAGACATGCGTCCATCAAGTCCAGCCCATGCCAATAACACCCCTTTTGATCCAGAGAAAGGCAAAAAAAAGCCCTCTGGTGCCATTTCCAATCTAGTCCCAAGTGTGTGTGGGGGGGAATTATTCCTTCCTGACTCCAATTGGTAGATAAATAGTTCCCCGGATCAATATCCTATTTGCTTTGAAGCCATCTGTCATAATTGCCAATAGTGTTCTGTGCTAGATAGACATCCATTGCTTTTTTGAATGCAGTTGCATTATCTGCAAGCACAACATCCCGAGGCAAATAATTCCATACCCTTACCACCCTTACTGTAAAGAATCCCTGCCTTTGTTTTAGTCGAAAGCGCCTTTCCTCAAGCCTTAATGGATGACCTCTTGTTCTTAGCTCAGCTCTTTGTATAAATAATTCATTGGATAGTTCTTTGTATTGACCTTGAATGTATTTGTAAATGGTAATCATATCACCCCTTAGACTTCTCTTCTTTATTGTAAACAAACCCAGTTTGGCTAGTCTCTCATTCTAACTTAGATCTTCCAATCTCTTTATCAGTTTTGTTGCACGTCGTGCACCTTTTCCAGTTCAGTAATGTCTTTTTTTAGAACAGGGGCCCAAAATTGTACTCCATATTCTAGAAGAGGCCTAACCAAGGATTTATACAGAGGTAGGATACTATTAGCATCCCTTGCTTCTACACCTCTTTTTATGCAGGCTAGTACTCTATTTGCTCTTGCAGCAGCTGAGTGACTCTGCGCACTGCTGTGAAGACTATTGTCTATCAGTACACATAAATCTTTCTCTAATGAGGATTCCCCAAGTTGTTTCCCATTTAGAGTATATGTAGCAAGTTGGTTTCTACAGCCCAAATGCATAACCTTACATTTATCTACATTAAATGTCATCTGCCGCTTTTCTGCCCATTCACTCAGTTTATCTAAATCCTTCTGTAGGGAAAAATCATCCAGCTCTGTATGTATTTCCTTACATAGCTTAGTGTCATCAGCAAAGATTGAGATGCTACTTTCAATTCCTACTTCTAGATCATTAATAAACAAATTAAAAATCATTGGTCCCAGGAATGAACCCTTGCAGTATAGTGATGTAACTGGATATTTAACCCAGTGAGCTTACAATCGTGTGGTATAATGGGAGACCTAACCCAGGAAGCTTGTAGTGTAGCGGTATGATAGGGACCTGTCAAGTAGAACAATGTGAGTCCTTTGTTTTCAGTCCTTGGTTTCCTTTGTTGATGTCCCCTGGTGCTGCGCCTCTCATCTCTAATTGTCTGCTCTCCTATCTCTTAACCCGTATTATTTTTATCTTCCATGAACCCACAAAATGCTCATTTATAGCAAATAATTGCTGGGAACATAACAAGAGGTCTGGAAATTTCTCCTAATTATCTGTGTGCCCTATTTCTGAAGCAATTTTGGCTCAGAGCGATTTGAACGCAGGAAAGTAATATGGAGGTTCGGCAATTAGCAATGCCTTGCGGTGTATTGAGGTGCAACTGATAAAGGGGGAATATGTGCTACATAATAAGTGGAGAGGCAAGGTTAACCATTTGTTTTAAAGAGACAGTAATGTTTCCGTTAGACCGTACCTCATATCCCTCCTTACCATGTGTACAATCACTCTGTTGCTAATGGTAAAAGTGCTATATTTTCCAAGTTATCATATTATTAAAGGGATAGTAATGTTTCATAATAAAAGCAGCTCTAAATCATCATAGTATTTGGACTTTGGAGAGTGTTATTTCAGTACTATCAGAGTTGTAGTTCAAGAGTAATTGAATGATAAAGTATCCCCCTCCCGACCCTTTTACCTAGTGTAAACCACTTCCCCTCAGAGACGGAATCTGGTCTCTTGACCGGACAGATCACAGCAAGGGACAATCTTCTTACAGTGATCATAAGGAAAACTCTGCCCCCTTGACAGGTTTTTCAGGTTTTTCCTTATGCTCACTGAAGGTTGTCCCTCTCTGTGATCCATCCGGACAGTCTTGCTGCTCTGAGGTGAGCAGTGTTACATCAGTAAAAGGAGCGGGAGGAGGGAACTTTATCATTCAGTTACTCTTGAACTACAACTCTGACAGTATTGAAATAACACTCTCCATGGCCCAAATCCTATGAAGATCAATTGGAGCTGATTTTTATTGATAAACATTTCTATCCCTTTAAGTACCTTAGAAGACTGCTCTTTTAGCCCGTTGTTTTTCAATCTTTTTCTTTTTTACTCAAGGCACCCCTAACAAGCAATCTGGAATTTTCAGGGACCCCTAAAATATGTCATTTGTCAAGGGTGTACTGAACGTTACAAGTCCAAAAATATAGTTTTCTAAGGCTAAGCTCTCACAATCATAATAATAAAAACATGCACATTGTGCTTATCAATTCCCACAAATATACATTTTAAAGTCAACACCCATATTTTTGTTGATGTCTTTATGGAAAAAAGGGAACACCTGAAGTGGATATCTGTGGGTGTGTCGCATATATGATAAATCACAACCTATAGAGATGAAGAAAACCGCAGATTTGCAGTACATAGAGATAATTTGGAATCCGTCTAAAACGATCCGGTACTAATCACTTATGGACAGTGGTGGGGGAGGGAGAGTGTGGGAGTAGTGGTGAAATGGAGTTTAGGGAAATAAAAGAAGGCAGACAAGGTGGGGTAGAGTCAGGGCCGGCCTTTACATGGGTCCCGGTGGAGTCATAGACCCAGGCGGCACTCTGACAGGGGAGGCAATTTGCCGCCCCAAGGCATGCTGTTTCCTGTGTGCCGTCTCCCCACTGCCCGCACTGATGATGGCTGGAACCATGTCACATGCAGAGACGCCGTGTGCAGCATGCTGGGGTTTTCTTCCTCTGTTCGGAGGCCAGTGCAAGTTTAAAACTGGCGCCCACACTTACGAAGAAAATCCCAGCATGCACCACGCTGCGGTGCCGGCTGTCATCAGTGCGGGTAGTGGGGAAACTGAGTAAAAAGCAGGAGAAGAGCCAGACAAGCAGAGAAGAGAAGGAGCGAGCCAGAAGGAGAAGAGAAACAGGAAAGGGGGGGGGCACAAGGGGTTAAAAGAGAGGCACAAGGGACGAAAAAGAGGGGAAAAGAGGCACAAGGGGTGAAAAAGAGGCACAAGAGATGAAAAGAGGGGAAAAGAGGCACAAGGGGTATAAAAAGAGGCACATAGGATGAAAAGAGGGGAAAAGAGGCACAAGGGGTATAAAAAGAGGCACATAGGATGAAAAGAGGGGAAAAGAGGCACAAGGGGTATAAAAAGAGGCACATAGGATGAAAAGAGGGGAAAAGAGGCACTAGGGGTATAAAAAGAGGCACATAGGATGAAAAGAGGGGAAAAGAGGCACTAGGGGTATAAAAAGAGGCACATAGGATGAAAAGAGGGGAAAAGAGGCACTAGGGGTATAAAAAGAGGCACATAGGATGAAAAGAGGGGAAAAGAGGCACTAGGGGTATAAAAAGAGGCACAAGAGATGAAAAGAGGGGAAAAGAGGCACTAGGGGTATAAAAAGAGGCACATAGGATGAAAAGAGGGGAAAAGAGGCACAAGGGGTATAAAAAGAGGCACATAGGATGAAAAGAGGGGAAAAGAGGCACTAGGGGTATAAAAAGAGGCACATAGGATGAAAAGAGGGGAAAAGAGGCACTAGGGGTATAAAAAGAGGCACATAGGATGAAAAGAGGGGAAAAGAGGCACAAGGGGTGAAAAAGAGGCACAAGGGATGAATAGAGGGGAAAAGAGGCACTAGGGGTATAAAAAGAGGCACATAGGATGAAAAGAGGGGAAAAGAGGCACAAGGGGTGAAAAAGAGGCACAAGAGATGAAAAGAGGGGAAAAGAGGCACAAGGGGTATAAAAAGAGGCACATAGGATGAAAAGAGGGGAAAAGAGGCACAAGGGGTATAAAAAGAGGCACAAGAGATGAAAAGAGGGGAAAAGAGGCACTAGGGGTATAAAAAGAGGCACATAGGATGAAAAGAGGGGAAAAGAGGCACAAGGGGTATAAAAAGAGGCACATAGGATGAAAAGAGGGGAAAAGAGGCACAAGGGGTATAAAAAGAGGCACATAGGATGAAAAGAGGGGAAAAGAGGCACTAGGGGTATAAAAAGAGGCACATAGGATGAAAAGAGGGGAAAAGAGGCACAAGGGGTGAAAAAGAGGCACAAGAGATGAAAAGAGGGGAAAAGAGGCACTAGGGGTAAAAAAAGAGGCACATAGGATGAAAAGAGGGGAAAAGAGGCACAAGGGGTGAAAAAGAGGCACATAGGATGAAAAGAGGGGAAAAGAGGCACAAGGGGTGAAAAAGAGGCACAAGGGATGAATAGAGGGGAAAAGAGGCACTAGGGGTATAAAAAGAGGCACATAGGATGAAAAGAGGGGAAAAGAGGCACAAGGGGTGAAAAAGAGGCACAAGAGATGAAAAGAGGGGAAAAGAGGCACTAGGGGTAAAAAAAGAGGCACATAGGATGAAAAGAGGGGAAAAGAGGCACAAGGGGTGAAAAAGAGGCACAAGAGATGAAAAGAGGGGAAAAGAGGCACTAGGGGTAAAAAAAGAGGCACATAGGATGAAAAGAGGGGAAAAGAGGCACTAGGGGTATAAAAAGAGGCACATAGGATGAAAAGAGGGGAAAAGAGGCACTAGGGGTATAAAAAGAGGCACATAGGATGAAAAGAGGGGAAAAGAGGCACAAGGGGTGAAAAAGAGGCACAAGGGATGAAAAGAGGGGAAAAGAGGCACAAGGGGTGAAAAAGAGGCACAAGAGATGAAAAGAGGGGAAAAGAGGCACTAGGGGTAAAAAAAGAGGCACATAGGATGAAAAGAGGGGAAAAGAGGCACAAGGGGTGAAAAAGAGGCACAAGGGATGAAAAGAGGGGAAAAGAGGCACAAGGGGTGAAAAAGAGGCACAAGAGATGAAAAGAGGGGAAAAGAGAGGGACAAGGGGTGAAAAAGAGGCACAAGGAGTGAAAAGAGGGGAAAAGAGAGGCACAAGGGGTATAAAAAGAGGCACAAGGGATGAAAAGGGGAAAAGAGGCACAAGGGGTGAAAAAGAGGCACAAGAGATGAAAAGAGGGGAAAAGAGGCACAAGGGGTGAAAAAGAGGCACATAGGATGAAAAGAGGGGAAAAGAGGCACAAGGGGTGAAAAAGAGGCACAAGAGATGAAAAGAGGGGAAAAGAGGCACTAGGGGTAAAAAAAGAGGCACATAGGATGAAAAGAGGGGAAAAGAGGCACAAGGGGTGAAAAAGAGGCACAAGAGATGAAAAGAGGGGAAAAGAGGCACTAGGGGTAAAAAAAGAGGCACATAGGATGAAAAGAGGGGAAAAGAGGCACTAGGGGTATAAAAAGAGGCACATAGGATGAAAAGAGGGGAAAAGAGGCACTAGGGGTATAAAAAGAGGCACATAGGATGAAAAGAGGGGAAAAGAGGCACAAGGGGTGAAAAAGAGGCACAAGGGATGAAAAGAGGGGAAAAGAGGCACAAGGGGTGAAAAAGAGGCACAAGAGATGAAAAGAGGGGAAAAGAGGCACTAGGGGTAAAAAAAGAGGCACATAGGATGAAAAGAGGGGAAAAGAGGCACAAGGGGTGAAAAAGAGGCACAAGAGATGAAAAGAGGGGAAAAGAGAGGGACAAGGGGTGAAAAAGAGGCACAAGGAGTGAAAAGAGGGGAAAAGAGAGGCACAAGGGGTATAAAAAGAGGCACAAGGGATGAAAAGGGGAAAAGAGGCACAAGGGGTGAAAAAGAGGCACAAGAGATGAAAAGAGGGGAAAAGAGAGGGACAAGGGGTGAAAAAGAGGCACAAGGAGTGAAAAGAGGGGAAAAGAGAGGCACAAGGGGTATAAAAAGAGGCACAAGGGATGAAAAGAGGGGAAAAGAGGTACAAGGGGTGAAAAAGAGGCACAAGAGATGAAAAGAGGGAAAAAGAGAGGGACAAGGGGTGAAAAAGAGGGACAAGGGGTGAAAAAGAGGCACAAGGGATGAAAAGAGGGGAAAAGAGAGGCACAAGGGTTGAAAAGAGAAGCACAAGGGATGAAAAGAGGGGAAAAGAGAGGCACAAGGGGTATAAAAAGGCAAGGGGGAGAAAGGTACAAAGGGTGTAAAAAACACTACAGTTCTATGTGGTTTTAGGGACAGGAGAGGGGTTAATATAATTAAGGATGTGGTGTGTTTTGGTGTGCGTGGTTTTGGTGTTCGGAGGGGGGGCTGCATTTCATCCTTGGACACAGGCAGCACAATGTCTTGGGCCGGCCCTGGGTAGAGTTTTAGATAGGGGAGGAGTTGTGTAGGAGTCCTACTTGCCTACTGACCTACCAAAGAAGGTCACACAAGGACCTGTTTTATTGACATCTGAAAGTAAGCGGACCTGATTTTTTTCATGGATCCTGCTCCCTGAAATCTGATTGGTTAAAACAGCACATGAGTCATGTAACAGAAGTGCTTTTTCACAAGATGTGTTTGGTTTCATGCAGAATGGAATTCTGGGCCTACAGAGTTTCATTCATGCCTACGTACATAACCCAAATTGCAGACGAGTGATTGTTATCTGCTCTGGTGGCTCGTGCGTTTTTGGAGGTGTTTTGGAGGTGAGCAGTTTTTCGACCCTGAGGATAATGGTAATAGTAGTCCAATTATTGTTGAAGAAAAGCACTTTGCACACACCAGGTTTATAGTCAAGTGGGTGGGTATATACAAATCCACCAGCATAGAGACTCTGGATTAGCCTCCAACTGCTGCACCTGTACCCATGGTATACACTAGAGCGCATAATCACTTTAGTACATACCGGAGCGTTCACTCTGCCACCATTAAAGGGATAGTAATACTTTGTTTTAACTTTATTTTATTTTGTAGGCATTAAATGAAGAATGATATGTCTTATCTCTCAAACCTTTATGGTTTGAGAGATATTCACAAGCAAAGTTTCCCCTCCCGCCCCTTTTATCTAGTGTAAGCCATCTCTTCTCAGATGTGGAATCCAGTCCATAGACCAGACAGATAACAGCAGGGGACAATCTTCTTCCTATGAGAACAATGAAAGCTCTGCCCCCCTTGACAAGTTTTTCAGCTTTTTCCCTTATCTTAATTGAAGATTGTCCCTCTCTGCAGTCTACCTGGGCACCTCCCTTCTGATCTGGCTGAACGGGGGGGGGGGACTTTGCTTGTGAATATCTCTTAAACCATAAAGGTTTGAGAGATAAGACTTATATCGTTCTTCATGTTTTTTAATGCCTACAAAATAAAATAAAGATAAAATGAAGTATTACTATCCCTTTAAGACTTTTTTAAATCTATTTTTATTGAAAGCCAAAAACGTACAGACAAGGTATACAGATCATTACAGAAGCAATAAGAAAAGGTACATATCGTATCAAAAAGAATGTATAGGCAGTAATGCCGATGAAAGTGGAGATGAACTAGCATAATATAATGTCTTTGAATTTGACATAAGTCCCAACACCCAACCAGAGAGATGAGGGGAAAAAAAACGGGTTGGGGGCTCTGAAGTTTATTGACCCATGCGAGACATCCAGGGGTCCCAGACCTCCTCAATCCTCATTAGGTTTCCTCTAAAATTAAGACTTTAATGTGAGTAAGCCCCAGACGCATCCCTTATAGGGTGCATGGGAAAAAGAACTCATTTTACATGATTTTCTCTGAGCTTTGTTAGTGCAAAGTAAGGGGAAAGGGTCAGAACATCCAGAGAGAAGCAGACATTTGCTCATTGTCCTCCTGTTGGTGCAAGAGACATATGGAATAGAATGTTCTGCATCAATAGCAGAGTAAAGTGGCATCTGGCAAGCACCACACACAAGAATATGTTCCAGTGCATATTTTACTGTAGAATCGAATTAATACATCCCCTAATATAATCACTATATCATTAATAATTACGTCTTCCATCAGTCCATAATTTTCTCTTTCCTGCATTTGCTTTTATTTAAAATATGAGAATTAACAGAGGACAATAATTACAGTTTTTTCTCATTTCCGCGGGGCAGGTCATGCCCCTAATCTACTTTCCTATGCATTCATAGTAATGATGTTGTTTGGTCTAATTTCTGTCATCTGGTCAAATAAATGTCAACTGATTGCTTTGTTGGAGACTTCCAATCATGCTTTATGTGATACAGTAAAACCTCACCCGGTTTCACCTTACCCAGTCCGTGCCAGACATTATCTGTGACAGAATGACGCTTGAAGTTGACTAGAGATGCTCCACCGTTGGTTCATTCCCAAGAAAGATGAAACAGATCAGGCACTATGGTGTAACGTGATATTATGAAAAATAGCATATATTGCAGGAATTTTTCGTGATGTGGGGAGTTGCTAGTATTACAGCTCAAACACATTTTTATATTTGTTTTATGTATTCCTTTTAAAAAGTAACCCTTCTGAAGTTATTAAAGTTTTATTCCTTCCCATCTATCCTCTTTCTCTGACATCAGCTAAGCGTTCACATAGTATAACAACAAACAAAGCTAGGGTTGCCATTTAAACCGTAACTGTCCAAGAAGGCCAGGATAGAAATCCCTTGGTCTATAACATATTTTACTGTGTCCTGAGCCCTAGCTGTGTTGTATTTGGTATGATGACCACAGTAAAATGATCCACAGAGAAGGAATTTCAGACTTGCTGCTCACCGAGTAGGTTTGCTATGGCAACCCTAGCTCTTCCATTTCAAAAGAGCAGATGTAAGTGTAAGAGGTTGAGGACTGGAGAATGAAACTTAAATAACTTCAGAAGGGCTGCATGATAAATAGCGTGATTTAGGTGAGTCTCATTCTTAAATGCTAAACAACAGATTTTTGTATTTCACACCCTTCTGGTCCTTATAGGGTAAAATAGGCTCATGCACTCTGCCAGTTTCATCAGCTCTCACGTCCAGGCATTTCCATTGGCTTGAATGAAAAGGTCTTGACAGGGCATTGCTCGAAGCGGGCGGCAAATGCAAGCATTCCGCCTCCTTTAAATCTATCACAAAGGACTCCGGAGGGGGTGAGGAGCAGGAGGGTAAGCTGGAAGCTGCTTTCGGTGGGTGGAGGGAGGGAATCAGAGCCCCAGTAAGTGACTTTATTTGAGGGGGAAAACAAGGGTGCATATTATACGTAGGCACTTCTGTTTTCTCCTAAAATCTTGGGTATAATTTAAACCTGAGTATTATACACAGGTGCGTGTTATACTCGAGATGTTACTGTAATTGGTGCAGATCATATAGTGGGTAAAACCGGATGATCTCACCTTGAGAATTCCATCCCGAGATATGAGTCAAAACCCTGAGTCTCAGGTCAAACCCTGCGAGTTCCCAGGTATAGATAGCATGGAGAAGACATCTTAGTTCATATGACGACATGGAATCTGTGCAGATACTCCACAAGGTCGCCAGCCTCGATTCAAATGCAAGAGGTAAATGTTACCTTATGTTTTGTCAAATATTTACCTGTTAAGTCTACGGGGATACCTGGAGATAAAAGCAGAGATAAAATTAGCACCTGCATTTAATCTAGCCCCTGATCCCTTATGAAACCTCAGTGCATCTCCCTCCAGGTCTGATTCAAGACATTCTCTCTTCAACCAAGGTAGAAATACAAAATTCATTGGGGCCATTAGGATTCTCTGGACATAGTAAGGGAAGTGAAGGTTTGTTATTAAGAGATGTTTGTTCTGTTTTAAAGGGATAGTAATTTTTCATAATAAGAACAGCTCCAATTAATCTTCATAGTATTTGGGCCATATAGAGTGTTATTTCAATACTGTCAGAGTTGTAGTTCAAGAGTAATTGAATGATAAAGTATCCCCCTCCCGCCCCTTCTACTGAGCAGCAGGAAGTGTCCAGGTAGACTGCAGAGAGGGACAATCTTCAATTAAGATAAGAGAAAAAATTGAAAAACCTGTCAAGGGGGGCAGGGTTTTCATTGTTCTTACAGTAAGAATATTGACCCTTGATGTGATCTGGCTGGTCTATAGACTGGATTCCATATTGAGGAGTGGGGGCTTACACTAGGTAAAAGGGGCAGGAGGGGGAAACCTTATCATTCAATTACTCTTGAACTACAACGCTCACAGTCACGAAATAACACTCTCCATGGCTCAAATACTATGAAGATTAATTGTATCTGCTGTTTTTGTGAAACATTCCTATCCCTTTAAATTGGGAACATTTTCCATACTAGTACTGGCCCTCAAGAAATGATCTCTCTATTAAATAGTCCCCAGAAATCACAGCAATTTTGCAGAACGTGCTTTTAATTTTTATGAATTTTAATTTTATGTAAATATCCTTAATGAGTCCATTTGAAAATGATTCCCCTGTTGAAGAAGCAATTTGCAGTTAATGGCTTCTGTTTTACATAGTAAAGTTTTTGATTCGGGCTCACTTGCTTTTAGCTTGGAAAAAAATTAAATAAAATAATGCTTTTTTTTTTCCTGCAGGGCCTGGAAAGGGTTAAATAATCTCAAGAATTGTTCTGTAAATTCAGCCTGGAGCATTGTGTTTATACGGGAGTTGAAAATCAGTGGCTTTCCTTTAAGGAAGGTGCAAAATGATTCTGTTCACCCTTTAAGGACGGGGTTATGCATTTGGGCTGTAGAAACAAACTTGCTACATATAGACTACATTGGAAACAACTTGGGGAATCCTCATTAGAGAAAGATTTAGGAATACTGATAGACGATAGACTTCACAGTAGTGTGCAAAGTCACTCAGCTGCTGCAAGAGCCAGTAGGGTACTAGCCTGTATAGAAAAGTGGTGTAGATGGGATGCTAATATTATCCTTCCTCTATATAAATCTTTGATAAGGCCTCATCTAGAATACAGAGTGCAATTTTGGACACTCATTTTTAAAAAAGGCAATATTGAACTGGACAAATCGTAGAGACATGCAAGAAAACTGATAAAGGGTTTGGAGGATCTGAGTTATAAAGAGAGACTAGCCAAACTGGGTTTGTTTACATTAGAGAAGAGATGTCTAAGGGGTGATATGATTACCATTTACACATATATTCACGGTCAATACAAAGAACTATCCAATTCATTATTTACTCAAAGAGCTGAGCTAAGGACAAGAGGTCATCCATAAAGACTAGAGGAAAAACACTTTCAACTAAAACAAAGGCAGGGATGTTTTTACTGTAAGGGCAGTAAACTTTTGAAATATTTTGCCTCGGGATGCTGTGCTTGCAGATACTGTAACTGCTTTCAAAAATGTAATGGATACCTGTCTAGCACAGAACAGCATTGAGAATGATGAAGATGGTGTCAATGCAGATAGGATGTTGATCCAGGGAAATATCTGACTGTCATATGGAGTCAGGAAGGAATTTTTTTACCCACTCAGGACTTAATTGGAAACAGCTGCAGTGATTTTTTTTTGCCTTCCTCTGGATCAGCAGGGGTGATTTGGCATGGGCTGAACTTGATGGACACGGGTCTTTTTTCATCCTCATCAACTATGGTACTATGAGGTGCACAATGCACTGTTAGTATTTATCCAAAACAGGATTGTGCACAAGAGAAGAAAACTGCAATTCTGGGGCAAACAGCTGTTCTGATTTCAATGCAAGTTTTAACCCCTTGAATCTTAGAGAGGTCTTCAATGCATTGTGAAGCAACATATTTGGAGAACTCTCTAGCATTCAAGGAGTTAAAAGCCTTATTTAAAGTGGAACTACCACCCCACCTAAAGTTTCCCCCAAATAAATACCCATCTGGCGACTAGCTGCTCAGCAGTGCTAGTCGCCAGAATAATTACCTCCTTACAGAGAATTCCTACTGCTCCCGGGACTGACAGCCAGGAAACAGCGCAGACATTTTTGCATAGTGATGTCTGCGCGCCTGCACTGTCAGTCCCAGTCTGCTGTAAGAGACATTGCTTGGGACCTTAAGGTACCGGACGGAACTGACAGCTCAGGTGAGCAGATGTCACTATGCAAAGATGTCTGCGCTGTTTCCTGGCTGTCAGTCCCGGGAGCAGTAGGAATTCTCTATATGGAGGTAATTATTCTGGCTACTAGTACTATTGAGCAGCTAATCAACAGATGGGTAATTCTTTGGGGAAAACTTTAGGTGGAGTGGTAGTTCCACTTTAAATCAATTGGAATTTTGATTACACCCCTAGGGAGCAGTTGGCTTGCCCCAGAATTGCAATTTTGTTTCTTTTGTGATTCAGGTCTGTTGCTTCTAAAGACCTGACACACGTTTCTAAGACAGGTGTTTCGTTTTTTGTTTATTTTGTCATTTTATAGGATCTTTTAATTTTGTTTTAATGGAAAAAATATATGTATCTTAATTTATTTCCTAGTATTTAAAACCAGGGAACTTCCGCTGCTAAAAGATATTGAATTCAATAGTAATCATAGGAAAACCTGTGTGTTTTTTTTTTTTAAATTCCAACTGCAATTTTCTACTGTGGCCACCTGGTAGTGCTCTTTCCTTCACTTACTGTGAAAGTTGTAGCCACTGACTCTCTCACAGAGTGCATTAGGAAGGAAAAACGATTTTTGGACATGAATTGGCCTTGTTGCTAACAATTCAGTAAGAAAAAGAAGTCTGTGTTGTTATAACTTGCTTTATTATTTGTGTAACGCAAACCTTTTCAGAATAAAAGTTTACCTCTATCTCTAGCCCCTCCCGCTCTCACCTCCAAACTCTTCCTCTTCTATTCTATCTTTACCCCTCAATTTCTTTCTCTCATTCTCTCTTCCTCCTCTTAATTTAAACTCTCTCTCGTTCTCTCTTTCTTTCTCTCTCTCTCACACACTGTTGCTCTCGATTTCTGTCTCCCATTCCCTCTCTCGTCTCCTCCCCATTCGTCTCTCTCTCTTCACCACCTTTTCCTCAATCTCCTGTCTGCCACTCTCTCTTCCCCTCTAACCATATCTCTAGCTCCCCCTTTTCCTCTGTCTCTCACATACATGCACTATTCTGTTCACCCTCCCGCCACCCTCTCTTTTCATCCCAAGTCAATTTAGAAGGAACCAGCATTTTCCCAATATCCGCCCTGTAGTTCAGCAAACCAATTTGTGGACAGTTATTTGAGAGAAAATTACAGTTTGAACTGTGCCCAGAAGCCTACTTCCGGGTCGGCTGCTTTGTGACAGGAGCAGAGGCAGAGCGGCAATCTTCAGCTAGAGCGGCCTCCCTGGAAGTAAGTTGCTGGGCACAGTTTAAACTGTAATTTTCTCTCAAATAACATTTTTTTTTTTTTTTTTTTAAATAGTAACATTATGTAATTATTCGCTAAGTATTCTACATAATAACCATAACTTGTAAAGTGGTGAGAGATCCACTTTAATGTCAGGATGAAGGCTCAGTTCTCTCTCTTGTGTGCAGAGCTGTGTCTGGAAGCCATTTTATTGTAACCCAGCAGAGTCATCACTTCCTGTCACAGTAGGCAATGGGCAGTGCTCCTTCTAGTGTTTAGGGCTCTGTCTGGAAGCCATTTTCTTGTAGCCCAGCACAGACATCACTTTCTGTCGCAGTAAACAATGGGCAGTTCTTAGAACCCAGTGCTTTGGAGTCTTCATTCCAGAACTTTGTATGGTCCCAGAAAGGGGGGCTGCCCGGGACACGGGACACTCATTTAAAATACTGGACTGTCCCAGGCAATCCGGGACATGTGGTCACCCTACTGACAACAGCTGAAGGGATGCAGGTTTCCCCCCACTACTGTAATATATATCAAGGATGTCCTGAGCGAGCATCATCGTTCCTGCAGTTAACATGTGTGGGATCTTGTGATCTGTTCTTCTCTATCCCTTTCCGACTTGTTCCTTTCCATTTAATCGGAAGGCTGCAACTCATTTCCTGACCTTTCTTCGGTGGATTTTAATTCTACACAGCAAAGTAAAATGTCATCAAAATTTTATGGCAGGATACGCCGGCTGAAATATATCACAGCCCCCCCCCCCCCCCCGCTTTCCCAGTAGCTGAAGACTAGGCTGCCCATGGAAAGATAATTAGCTCCCTATAAACGTTTCATTTGACCAAAAAAGCCCCCGCATTGCACTTTGTCTTTGTGAACAAATAAATGGAGTCTGCACACAGATTAGATAAATATTTTTCTCGTAATTCAGTTAGTGGTTGGATTACGCGAGTCCTCCTGATATTTATTTTGTAGAATGGAATTTAAGCCTCTTTAATATGCCTGCATCTGATGGTTAAAAAGGACTAGTTATTAAAAATGTAATGAATTTTCTTTTTTATGTGGTATTTAACAGCAGGTATATAAAGGGACACCTTTATATCAAAGGTGCCCTAGAGTAAAACTTCCAAGGTGCACGTAGCCGTGTCCTCGTGCCTTTCACCAGTCCAGCCCCATTTATGGTTGCCTGGTACAGTACCCTTCAACTGTAACATACAAGCACATACAATGCTCTCCGGGCTGGATTTCCCAAGAGGCAAAGCGGTAAACATTCTAGAGTGGCCATAGCCACATTCTGAATTCCAGCGGTGCCTGTACTACATCTCCCATCATCCCCTGCCTTTGGTTTGCAGGGGAGGATAAGAGTTGTAGTTCAGCAATAGCTGGACATTGCCCACCCCTGCCCTAAAATGTACATAAGTGATCATCATACATAGGCCGATGTGCAGGCGCTGGATTTCCCAAGAGGCAAAGCGGTAAACTTTCTAGAGTGGCCATACCCACGTTCTGAATTCCACTGGTGCCTGTACTACATCTCCCATCATCCCCTGCCTTTGGTTTGCAGGGGAGGATAAGAGTTGTAGTTCAGCAATAGCTGCCCTAAAATGTACATAAGTGATCATCATACACAGGCCGATGTGCAGGCGCTGGATTTTTTTCATGCCAACGTGCAAGTACAGAAAATACATATATGCAAATTTGAACATTTCCTTCAAAGTATAGTTAGCTTTTTGTTATTATTTAAAACTATAGGTATTTAGCTTAATTTATTTGTAGCGTATACAAATTAGGCAGTATGGATTGGCATGGCCTGGTGTGTCAGACACTAACATTCCACTCTGCCTCCCAACTGTCACTTCCTACAAACCAGATACTAGCATTTCACTCTAGCTCCCAACTGCCACTTCCTACAAACCAGATGCTAACATTCCACTTTCCTTCCCAAATGCCACTTCCTATCAGCCAAGTACTAACACTTCACTCTCCCTCCCAACTACCACTTCCTGCAAACCAGATACTAACATTCCACTCTCCCTCCCAACTGCTACTTCCTACAAACCAGATACTAACATTCCACGCTAGCTCCCAATTGCCACTTCCTACCAGCCAGATACTAACATTCCACTCTCCCTCCCAACTGCCACTTCCTACCAGGAGGTACAGGCTAATTTACATAACATGGCAAATTATATTAGCTTTGTTGCATTTTGTTAGAAGCAGAGAAATTCCCCAAAAGGGACCACAGGGTACAGGAGGTGAAACATGTCATGATGAGGGTTTATTCATACAGGAATTGTGTGTGATAGAGAGGAGTAAAGGGAAAGGGCTTAAAAAGGGTGGTAACAGGAAGTGGACTGTTATTTGGAAGAAGAGAGGACAAAGGAAGGTGGGTCTAGCTGGGTGGATAGTCCTTGCATGATTTTCAGAGATCAATAACTGGTGTGGTAAAGTTAAGGGATTTTATCCTCGTCTGGAAACTCTTTGGAAGTTTGCTTTGGACTTAGGTTGCGGGAGGTGACGTTACCCATTGAAGCTAAAGTGGATGGCCAATGGGGTAATTCCTCGGGAGTCAGCTGTAAGTGCTGTAAAATGGTGGAGTCAGCTGTAAGTGCTGACAAACGTTGGGATCAGCTGTAGTGCTGAAGAATGTGGGGGATTTTAGCATGACCCCGTACAATTTGGCCATGCTTGATTTCAAGGAAAAGCAGATTGGCAAGGACTGTCAGTTAATGATTGATTATTGGTTAATGATTAATTATTGTTCTTTTGAATAAGAACAATAATAATAATGTGAGTGAAAATATTTCAATAAAGCTGTGGTCTGTTATCCCCAAAATAGATATGTTTGTACTTATTTATGGATCATACCCTCTCCCTATGACATGCAAATTTTTATTTGCAAAAATGTGAACTATTAGTAGCAGACATGTTAGTTTTTATTGGTTTTATTTATTTTTTACAAATGTGATTTTTCTATTAGTATTGTTAATTCTGTTTAGAAGCAATGCCACATTTATTATCAATCCAGTTTTTTCTGTAAATATACATTTTTTATAATAAACAATACAAAAACATTTTGGACACAAAATTACCTTCTATCTTTATTTTGTTTGACAAACAGACTCATAATCGCTATTTGTTTTGCTTTGCTTTTTTGAAATTCATTTTTATTAAATAGACCAAAAACACATTTACTCTACGTTCTATTCATTTATATCCACCGGGAGAGAATGTAATCTGATTTATGATATAATTCCTTTAACTTTCATTGGCAATTAAGTTAAATCACTGACTGGTGGGCATCACTGCCAGATGTGATAAAATACTCAGAGACTAGCAGTCTTGAGCAAAATTATTTACAGGTAGGCAAACAATGCAGCAACACAGTGGGAAAAGTCAGCAGGATACTAGATTGTACAGACAATAGGAGCAGGAAGAGAGAGGCACTAATGCCACTTTATTGTTCACTGCTGAGATTAATGGAAACCATGGCAGTTTTATACAGTGTGTTGACCACTACTATCTTCTCTATGTAGTGATTAACTCTTTAACACCTTAACGACGCAGGACATACATGTACGTCATGTCTGGATGTCCCTAAAGGACCCATGACATACGTGTGCATCATCGATTTCAGGCTGCATGCTGTTCGGGGAGCCCTGAATCAGATTAAAATGCTTTGTGGTCCTTAAGTGCCAGCCTCGTGCTTGAGCGTCGGTCCTTAAGGGGTTAAGGACCAAAGGGACGTGCAATAACACACACATATACACTGACACACATACACTGAAACACATACAGACCCTGAGACACATACCTATACACTGACACACATACACACCCTGAGACACACACCTATACACTGACACACATACACACCCTGAGACACACACCTATACACTGACACACATACACACCTTGACACACACACATATACACTATACCCTGACGCAGACATATACACTGACACACACACATACACACCCTGACATACACACACATATACACTGACACACACATACCCTGACGCACATATACACTGACACACATATACACTACACCCTGACACAGACATATACACTGACACACACACACATATACACTGACACACATATACACTGACACACATACATACCTTTAGAGACGCACACATATACACTGACACACACACACGCCATGAGAGACATGTAAATATATACATTGACACACATACCTTGAAAGACACACACACACACACACACACACATATATATTACACTGACACATACACACCTTGAGAAACACATATATATACATACCCTGAGACAAGTACATATATGCCCCAACACACACGCATACGTACCCTGAGATACATTCACAGTCTGAGACACATACATGCACACACACACAAATAGATACCATTACACACCCTGAGATACAAACACACCCTACATACACACCCCTGACACACACATAGACATCCAGAGACACACACATGCAAACCCTGAGACACACATACACACAGTGACACACAGACACTCACAGTGAGACACACACAAATACACTCCAGGACACTTACATATAGACTCAGATATACAGCATAGCACAACCTGAGCGCACACTCTAACACACACTGATTACCTTGGGGGGGGGTGTATTTTGTTTGCAGGGTTCTGAGTTGTAGCATGCTTATGTTTATGGGGTACCTGAACCATTGGGGGTCCTGGGTTGTGATAGGCTGTTGTGTGTTGTCTACGAGGGTACTTAATATTTGTACTATAGAACGTTTGTGGGGACAAGGGGTACCTGACCTTTGTGGGGCCTATATTAGACAGATGATGAGGGAGTAGGATGTGGGGCGCTTCTATGTAAGTGTGAGGGGGGCAGTATGAGAGGGCATGTATAATATATATATATATATATATATATATATATATATATATATATATACATCTTATCAGAAACCTTCAGATGTTGACTAAGTTCTGGATGTGTTAGGGACCATATGATGTGATCTGCATCATTAAGTGGGTGGGGCTTAATTGCAGTGGGCAGGATTAGGCAGAGGAGAGGCGGATTTGCGCTTAAATAGTGGGAAGAACAGACAGGAGAGTGCGCAGAACTGGCAGGGAAGGGGGCGGAGTTACCAGGAGACTCACTGAGCACTGAGAAACAGTCTCTGTCCACAGAGAGTTGGTTATTAACCCTTTGAGTGCCAGAGGGGTACGCAACACATTGCTTTACAATGCGTTGCGTACCCCTCTGGCACTCAAAGGGTTAAGTATAAAAAAAACAGAGTCTCCAGATCCGGAGACTTCCCTGGTGTGTGTGTATATAAGTTCACTATCAAAATGTCACCCGTTATTGGGCGACCAACTAAATGACTCATTAAACCTGTCGCCAGCATGAAAACGGTGACATGACAATCTCGCCAGCATGAAAAGGGCGAGATTGTCATGTCGCATTCTTAAAGGGATACTAATGTTTCATAATAAAAGCAGCTCTAATTAATCATCATAGTATTTGGACTTTGGAGAGTCTTATTTCAATTCTGTCAGAGTTGTAGTTCAAGAGTAATTCAATGACAAAGTATCCCCTCCCGCCCCTTTTACTGATGTAACACTGCTCAGCCAGATCAGAAGGGAGGTGCCCAGGTACACTACAGAGTGGGACAATCTTCAATTAAGATACGGGAAAAACCTGAAAAACTTGTCAAGGGGGGCAGGGCTTTCATTGTTCTCATAGGAAGAAGATTGTCCCCTGCTGTTATCTATCTGGTCTATGTACTGGATTCCACATCTGAGAAGAGATGGCTTACACTAGGTAAAAGGGGCGGGAGGGGAAACTTTGCTTGTGAATATCTCTTAAACCATAAAGGTATGAGAGATAAGACCATCGTTCTTCATGTTTTTTTAATGCCTACAATGCAAGCAATGTAAAGATACCTTGCTGATGTGTGTGTATTAGCTGTGTGCAGTCCCGCACTCCTTCTCCTCACTGTCAGCAGCTAAAAATAGTAAAAAAAATCATTGTGAGAAGTGCACGTACCAGACCAATGTCGCAAAAGGCCCAAAGAATGAAGCAGAGGGGATCTCTCACCCCTATACATGTTTGTCTAAAACATTAGTTTATATAGCGATTAGCTTGAAAACTGTTTTCTTTTTTTTTTTAAATCGTTATTTTGCCAAGATTAAACTTGTAGAAATTACCCTGCGGCTTCCTCCCGTACATACTGCGGTTACCAGCTGTGTACTGCAGTCTGTCACTCTTCCTCTGCTCTCCTCCCTCTATCCATCGTCCAATGACGGAGGCTTTCTGCGTGTAAGCTGGAGCACTCACATTGGCCAAAGACAGCTCCAGCTTACAGGCAGAAATCCTCCGTCATTGGACGATGGATAGAGGGAGGAGAGCAGAGGAAGAGTGACAGACTGCAGTACACAGCTGGTAACCGCAGTGTGTCCATAAGGAAGCCGCAGGGTAATCTTTAGATGTTTAATATGGGCAAAATAATGATTTACAAAAAAAAAAAAATTAAAACAGTTTTCAATCTAATCGCTATATAAACTAAGGTTTTAGACAAACATGTACTGGGGTGATAGATCCCCTTTAAATATAGAGCAAGCTGGTCGGATGTATATACATACATGCTCTATATATAACCTCTGCTCAGTCTTTGGGCAGAGTTGGTCTGGTACGTGCGCTTCTCACAATGATTTCTTTTATTATTTACATCCGTGGACAGCGAGGGGAAGGAGAACAGGACAGCACACAGCTAATACGGACGCATCAGGAAGGTATATTTACATTGCTTGCAAATCAGCAATGTTTTTTTTTTTGATGCAGGTGAGATTGTCATGTCGCTCTTTGCATGATAGTGACATGTTTACTGCGTCATTTAGGTGGTCGCCCAGTAGATGGCAACATCTGAAAAGGATACCGTGTGTGTACTGTATATATCCTATAACATAAAGTCCTGAAATGAGTCGCTCACTGAGTGCGTAACCACACATGCTCAGTGGGGACTCTCAGAACGGGGTGATCTGGAGCGGGGAGCTCCAGAATGCTGACAGCCTGTCTGTGCTCCCGGCTCCGGGGCAGCAGCGGAGGCGGCTGGGTGACAAACTGTCTCCCATCGCTTCCACTGCTGCCTCGGAGCCGGGAGCACAGACAGGCTGTGAGCCATCCCAAGCTCCCTGCTCTGGATCACCCCGTGTATACGGGCTTTGTAACTAGTATATATATTATATAGATATAGATATATATACATATATATACATACAGTTTTGAAGTTTGTAGAAACGGCACACACAGGGTCCTTTTTCAATGTGAAAGTAGGTTACATTTATTTGATTCGACGTTTTGGCCGACACAGCGGCCTTTTTCAAGGCTGTGTCGGCCGAAACGTCGATTCAAATAAATGTAACCTACTTTCACATTGAAAAAGGACCCTGTGTGTGCCGTTTCTACAAACTTCAAAACTGTACGTACTTATTCTTTTGATGCGAGCGCCCAGGTCAGAAATTCGGTTCAGCGTGTGCAACCCAACCTCCATTATAATATTATATGTGTGTGTATATATATATATATATATATATATATATATATATATATATATATATATATACAGTTCCATTGAGGTTTGGGATGCACTCACTATTAATCCCGTCAAATAACCTGGGTGCACATCATGAGAGGAGAGACGGCACTCACAGGGTCCTTTTTTCAAATATCAAATAGTGTTTTATTGAAATCGACGTTTCGGTTATCACTGTAGCCTTTATCAAGATTGATAGGACCCTGTGAGTGCCGTCTCTACTCTCAAAACTGTATATATATATAAATATATATATATATATATATACACACACACACACATATATTTTCTACTCCTTTAACGCTTTGAGGAATTTGTGTTTGTGTAAAATTCCTCCACTTTGGCTACTAACAGGTCGTCTTTGTACCATTGTGTTCTTTCCTTGTCGCTCCTGTCTCCATATATTATCACTTTACGGAAGGTTTCCTCCATCCTCTTCCCAAACTTCGTTTTTTTTGACGTTTCGTTATTAAAAACTGTTTGAGCGAAACCTCTTCCTGTCCCCAATGATCGTGCAGTTTTCATTCTAACACCCTCCAAAGAGTTTTTTTTCTGAAACGGCTGTGATATCTCGTCCGCTCTGTGCCACTCATCCCCCTGCCTGGTTATCACAAAACAGCTTTTACACATAATTAAAAATGAAGAGGTTGAGGGGTTAAGCCCAAAAGACTGCTAATGAGGTTTGCAACGGACACCTTGTCTTTTATTGTTCGCTGATTGTTCCGCACGTGTCGCGCATGGCTGAGTGTGTTTACAGTGGCTGAAGTATGAATTGCCTCTTCTAGACCACAATCCTAAAATAAACCCCAATCTGCATGGGAGGTGTGGCGTGTGTATACGAAGCACTAATTACTGACGGCTTTTGAGGTCCATGTGAATTTCACCTGGGATTTGGTGGGATTGAAATAGATACATTTCCTTGTCGTTCAGAATGAGATATTTGACAGCGCTTGTTAAAAGGAAAAAAAAAACCCTAGGAATAGATAGGTGTCATTTATAGAGCAGTCATATATAAATATATATATCAAATTGTTTCTGGTTTATTGTCCGCCACTGGGTCGGCAGGGGGTCAGAGACTGGCTGCACAGGCAGCACCCCACTCCTAAGAAAATCAATGCAGCAAGACTCACTGATGCAGCAGTCCAACAGGTCACAGAAGTGCATGGCTCCCCTAACTGGACGGGCAATGCCGTGCACCACTTGTTACGATAGATAGATAGATAGATAGATAGATAGATAGATAGATAGATAGATAGATATGATATATATGGATAGATAGATAGATAGATAGATAGATAGATAGATAGATAGATAGATATGATATATATGGATAGATAGATAGATAGATAGATAGATAGATAGATAGATATGAAATAGATAGACAGATAGATAGATAGATAGATAGATAGATATGAAATAGATAGACAGATAGATAGATAGATAGATAGATAGATAGATAGATAGATATTAGATAGATAGATAGATAGATAGATAGATAGATAGATAGATAGAATGTCTAGAGAAGTACTCATGCTTAATGAGGATAATTGCCTGGGTGCTGTAGATCTGGCCAACAGTATACAGAATTTCTCCAACAGAAAAAAGCACTCACAGGACTTAATTAAGTCCTGCGAGTGTTTTTTTTTTCTATTGGAGAAATTCTAGATAGATAGCTAGTTAGATATGAGATAGAGAGTCTTTATCAGATTTTAAACTGAAACAATTAGAAGTGGCTTACAAGTGACACCAAACGCAAACAAAATAGGATATGGATATAACTGACTGTGGTTGCAAAAAC
>CM074727.1:173424123-173669123 GCA_037306005.1 Rhinophrynus dorsalis | reverse complement strand
CCATGTATTGCGGGGTTGTGGGGGTGAAACCCACCTGCTGTTTTCTTGGTTTTTACGCCCCCTCCTCTCCGCGAGCTGTCAGTTTAATGGTGGAGGTAAGAGATGCAGAAATCGGGGGAGGGGGATACTAAAAGTGATAGTAATGTTTCACAATAAAAGCAGCTCCGATTAATCTTCATAGTATTCGGTCCATAGAGAGTGTTATTTCAATAGTCAGAGTTGTAGTACAAGAGTAATTGAATGATAAAGTTTCCTCCTCCCGCCCCTTTTACTGATGTAACACTGCTCACCTCAGAGCAGCAAGACTGTCCGGATGGATCACAGAGAGGGACAATCTTCAGTGATCATAAGGGAAAACCTGTCAAGGGGGGCAGGGTTTTCATTGTTCTCACAGTAAGAAGATTGTCCCTTGCTGTGATCTGTCCAGTCAAGAGACCAGATTCCACATCTGAGGGGAGGAGTCTTACAGTAGGTAAAAGGGGCGGGAGGGGGATACTTTACCATTCAGTTACTCTTGAACTACAACTCTGGCAGCATTGAAATAACACTCTCCGTGGTCCAAATACTATGAAGATTAATTGGAGCTGCTTTTTTATGAAACATTACTATCCCTTGAAGTTTCATTTATTGCAGTGTGAGAAGGAACAGGAGAGCTCAGATGTGTCCTCAAGCCCCTAAACAGGGCACATTTTCAGGACCTCCTCAATTAAACAAATGTGAAGGTCTTTAACTCAGACAGACCTTACAGCAGGGACAGACAATGTGGGATCTTCCAGGTCAGTGTCAGCGAGTGGGGGAGGTAATATAGGGATAAGACAGGAAGTCAGTGGTGGGTGAGTGGGTAATGCATTGCTGAGCAGTGTCAGTGAGTGGGGGAGGTAATGTAGGGATAAGACAGGAAGTCAGTGCTAGGAGAGGTGGGTAATGCATTACTGAGCAGTATCAGTGAGTGGGGAGGTAATGTAGGGATAAGACAGGAAGTCAGTGCTAGGTGAGTGGGTAATGCATTACTGAGCAGTGTCAGTGAGTGGGGGAGGTAATGTAGGGATAAGACAGGAAGTCAGTGCTAGGGGAGGTGGGCAATGCATTACTGAGCAGTGTCAGTGAGTGGGGAGGTAATGTAGGGATAAGACAGGAAGTCAATGCTGGGTGAGTGGGTAATGCATTGCTGAGCAGTGTCAGCGAGTGGGGAGGTAATGTAGGGATAAGACAGGAAGTCAGTGCTGGGTGAGGTGGGTAATGCATTGGTGAGCAGTGTCAGTGAGTGGAGGAGGTAATGTAGGGATAAGACAGGAAGTCAGTGCTAGGGGAGGTAGGTAATGCATTGGTGAGCAGTGTCAGTGAGTGAGGGAGGTAATATAGGGATAATACAGGATGTCAGTGCTAGTGGAGGTGGGTAGTGTATTGCTGAGCAGTGTCAGTGAGTGTGAAGGTAATGTAGGTATAAGACAGGAAGTCAGTGCTAGGGGAGGTGTGCAATGCATTGCTGAGCAGTGTCAGTGAGTGGAGGAGGTAATGTAGGTATAAGACAGGAAGTCAGTGCTAGGGGAGGTGGGTAATGCATTGCTGAGCAGTGTCAGTGAGTAGGGGAGGTAATGTAGGTATAAGACAGGAAGTCAGTGCTAGGGGAGGTGTGCAATGCATTGCTGAGCAGTGTCAGTGAGTGGAGGAGGTAATGTAGGTATAAGACAGGAAGTCAGTGCTAGGGGAGGTGGGTAATGCATTGCTGAGCAGTGTCAGTGAGTAGGGGAGATAATGTAGGTATAAGACAGGAAGTCAGTGCTAGGGGAGGTGGGTAATGCATTGCTGAGCAGTGCCAGTGAGTGGGGGAGGTAATGTAGGGATAAGACAGGAAGTCAGTGATGGGAGGTGGGTGATGCATTGCTGAGCAGTGTCAGTGAGTGGGGGAAGTAATGTAGGGATAAGATAGGAAGTGCCTGCACTGCATATCTTAAATGCCATCAGCAATACATCTAAATAACTTATAAATGTGTTTTCTGCATCAGAAATGTCTTTCAGCATCATAAGCAATGTTTTAGTGATAACAGTTCATTTAAAGTCAAAGATAAGCCTTACAGGATGCCCAGACACCTTAGATGTGAAAAGATAATTTCTGTCTGTCCAGCTATTGTTGGATATAATTCCCATCATACTTTAGCAATCAAGGGTTTAAACGAGCAATTTAAATCAATGGTCATTTGTATTTGTCTCCTATAATGCAGTGTCTTTTCTCCTGAATTCTTCCCGTTTTTCTAAATTATCAGCCTCGGTAAGAAAGTCGCCTACTTTTTGTGTTTTTTTTTTTCTTTTCCCTCCCTGAATAAATAGTAATTAAATCATGAGCTCCCTGACAGAGAAATTGCTGAGAAATGAATCCTCCTACCATAATTGCCCCAATTCTCCTGTTTTTTTTTAAAACATATAAATGCTCTTTAACTTTTACCTATCGGTTTCCGCAAGAGAAAGTGACACTTGCTCCATGTGGCGGGTGATTTACCATTACACCGGCTGACACTTCCATCCCTGCATGCATATATAAAGTGTCCTAATGTGGATTTAATAAATATTCATTTCGGAGAGCCTCCCCTCGGCGCTGCTACTGCTAAAGTGTCTGCCTAAATCGTTCTGGGAGATGCTATCAATTCCAGCAGTTAATTGAGGCTCTGTGGTTGAGACTTCATATTATGACTGCTGGGTCAGGCCGCAGAGCATTTCGCTGGATTAGACAATAGAGCTTTACACTGGACTAGGCTGCAAAGCATTCCACTGTATTTCCTAATAGAGATTTATATTGGATTAGGCTGCAGAGTATTGCAGTGGATTCGCATACCACCCAGGTGTCCCTTTTTAGGAGATATTAGGGGTCCAGACCCCCCAGTTGTCCCTCTTTATGAGATATTGGGGGTCCATACCTCCCAAGTTCCCTCTTTATGAGATATTAGGGTTCCATACCTCCCAAGTGTTTCTCTTTAGGAGATATTAGGGGTACATATCCACAAGTTTCCCTCTTTAGGAGATATTAGGGATCCATACCTCCCAAGTGTCCCTCTGTAGGAGATATTAGGGGTCCATACCTCCCAAGTGTCCCTCTTTAGGAGATATTAGGGATCCATACCTCCCAAGTGTCCCTCTTTAGGAGATATTAGGGATCCATACCTCCCAAGTGTCCCTCTTTAGGAGATATTAGGGATCCATACCTCCCAAGTGTCCCTCTTTAGGAGATATTAGGGTTCCATACCTCCCAAGTGTCCCTCTTTAGGAGATATTAGGGATCCATACCTCCCAAGTGTCCCTCTTTAGGAGATATTAGGGATCCATACCTCCCAAGTTCCCTCTTTATGAGATATTAGGGGTCCATACCTCCCAAGTTTCCCTCTTTAGGAGATATTAGGGGTACATATCCACAAGTTTCCCTCTTTAGGAGATATTAGGGGTCCATACCTCCCAAGTGTCCCTCTTTAGGAGATATTAGGAGATATTAGGGATCCATACCTCCCAAGTGTCCCTCTTTAGGAGATATTAGGGATCCATACCTCCCAAGTGTTTCTCTTTAGGAGGGACGGTCCTTCTTTGAGACCCGAAGCCCTCTGTCCCACCCTGGTGCCCCTGTATTTAGGAGATCAGACTGTGTGGTGTGTATAGAATTGTGTATCACCCTGGTGTCCCTGTGTTTAGGAGATCAGACTGTGTGGTGTGTATAGAAGTGTATCCCCCTGGTGTCCCTGTGTTTAGGAGATCAGACTGTGAGAGGTGTATATAAGTGTATCACCCTGGTGTCCCTGTGTTTAGGAGATCAGACTGTGTGGTGTGTATATAAGTGTATCACCCCGGTGTCCCTGTGTTTAGGAGATCAGACTGTGTGGTGTGTATAGAAGTGTATCACCCTGGTGTCCCTGTGTTTAGGAGATCAGACTTTGTGGTGTGTATAGAAGTGTATCACCCTGGTGTCCCTGTGTTTAGGAGATCAGACTGTGTGGTGTGTATATAAGTGTATCACCCTGGTGTCCCTGTGTTTAGGAGATCAGACTGTGTGGTGTGTATAGAAGTGTATCACCCTGGTGTCCCTGTGTTTAGGAGATCAGACTTTGTGGTGTGTATAGAAGTGTATCACCCTGGTGTCCCTGTGTTTAGGAGATCAGACTGTGTGGTGTGTATATAAGTGTATCACCCTGGTGTCCCTGTGTTTAGGAGATCAGACTTTGTGGTGTGTATAGAAGTGTATCACCCTGGTGTCCCTGTGTTTAGGAGATCAGACTGTGTGGTGTGTATAGAAGTGTATCACCCTGGTGTCCCTGTGTTTAGGAGATCAGACTTTGTGGTGTGTATAGAAGTGTATCACCCTGGTGTCCCTGTGTTTAGGAGATCAGACTGTGTGGTGTGTATATAAGTGTATCACCCTGGTGTCCCTGTGTTTAGGAGATCAGACTGTGTGGTGTGTATATAGGTGTATCACCCTGGTGTACCTGTGTTTAGGAGATCAGACTGTGTGGTGTGTATAGAAGTGTATCACCATGGTGTCCCTGTGTTTAGGAGATCAGACTGTGTGGTGTGTATAGAAGTGTATCACCCTGGTGTCCCTGTGTTTAGGAGATCAGACTGTGTGGTGTTTATATAAGTGTATCACCCTGGTGTCCCCGTGTTTAGGAGATCAGACTGTGTGGTGTGTATATAAGTGTATCACCCTGGTGTACCCGTGTTTAGGAGATCAGACTGTGTGGTGTGTATAGAAGTGTATCACCATGGTGTCCCTGTGTTTAGGAGATCAGACTGTGTGGTGTGTATAGAAGTGTATCACCCTGTTGTCCCTGTGTTTAGGAGATCAGACTGTGTGATGTGTATAGAAGTGTATCACCCTGTTGTCCCTGTGTTTAGGAGATCAGACTGTGTGATGTGTATAGAAGTGTATCACCCTGGTGTCCCTGTGTTTAGGAGATCAGACTGTGTGGTGTGTATATAAGTGTATCACCCTGGTGTCCTGTGTTTAGGAGATCAGACTGTGTGGTGTGTATATAAGTGTATCACCCTGGTGTCCCTGTGTTTAGGAGATCAGACTGTGTGGTGTGTATAGAAGTGTATCCCCCTTGTGTCCCTGTGTTTAGGAGATCAGACTGTGAGGGGTGTATATAAGTGTATCACCCTGGTGTCCCTGTGTTTAGGAGATCAGACTGTGTGGTGTGTATATAAGTGTATCACCCCGGTGTCCCTGTGTTTAGGAGATCAGACTGTGTGGTGTGTATAGAAGTGTATCACCCCGGTGTCCCTGTGTTTAGGAGATCAGACTTTGTGGTGTGTATAGAAGTGTATCACCCTGGTGTCCCTGTGTTTAGGAGATCAGACTGTGTGGTGTGTATATAAGTGTATCACCCTGGTGTCCCTGTGTTTAGGAGATCAGACTGTGTGGTGTGTATAGAAGTGTATCACCCTGGTGTCCCTGTGTTTAGGAGATCAGACTTTGTGGTGTGTATAGAAGTGTATCACCCTGGTGTCCCTGTGTTTAGGAGATCAGACTGTGTGGTGTGTATATAAGTGTATCACCCTGGTGTCCCTGTGTTTAGGAGATCAGACTGTGTGGTGTGTATAGAAGTGTATCACCCTGGTGTCCCTGTGTTTAGGAGATCAGACTTTGTGGTGTGTATAGAAGTGTATCACCCTGGTGTCCCTGTGTTTAGGAGATCAGACTGTGTGGTGTGTATAGAAGTGTATCACCCTGGTGTCCCTGTGTTTAGGAGATCAGACTTTGTGGTGTGTATAGAAGTGTATCACCCTGGTGCCCCTGTGTTTAGGAGATCAGACTGTGTGGTGTGTATATAAGTGTATCACCCTGGTGTCCCTGTGTTTAGGAGATCAGACTGTGTGGTGTGTATATAGGTGTATCACCCTGGTGTACCTGTGTTTAGGAGATCAGACTGTGTGGTGTGTATAGAAGTGTATCACCATGGTGTCCCTGTGTTTAGGAGATCAGACTGTGTGGTGTGTATAGAAGTGTATCACCCTGGTGTCCCTGTGTTTAGGAGATCAGACTGTGTGGTGTTTATATAAGTGTATCACCCTGGTGTCCCCGTGTTTAGGAGATCAGACTGTGTGGTGTGTATATAAGTGTATCACCCTGGTGTACCCGTGTTTAGGAGATCAGACTGTGTGGTGTGTATAGAAGTGTATCACCATGGTGTCCCTGTGTTTAGGAGATCAGACTGTGTGGTGTGTATAGAAGTGTATCACCCTGTTGTCCCTGTGTTTAGGAGATCAGACTGTGTGATGTGTATAGAAGTGTATCACCCTGTTGTCCCTGTGTTTAGGAGATCAGACTGTGTGATGTGTATAGAAGTGTATCACCCTGGTGTCCCTGTGTTTAGGAGATCAGACTGTGTGGTGTGTATATAAGTGTATCACCCTGGTGTCCTGTGTTTAGGAGATCAGACTGTGTGGTGTGTATATAAGTGTATCACCCTGGTGTCCCTGTGTTTAGGAGATCAGACTGTGTGGTGTGTATATAAGTGTATCACCCTGGTGTCCCTGTGTTTAGGAGATCAGACTGTGTGGTGTGTATAGAAGTGTATCACCCTGGTGTCCCTGTGTTTAGGAGATCAGACTGTGTGGTGTGTATAGAAGTGTATCACCCTGGTGTCCCTGTGTTTAGGAGATCAGACTATGTGATGTGTATAGAAGTGTATCACCCTGGTGTCCCTGTGTTTAGGAGATCAGACTGTGTGATGTGTATAGAAGTGTATCACCCTGGTGTCCCTGTGTTTAGGAGATCAGACTGTGTGGTGTGTATATAAGTGTATCACCCCGGTGTCCCTGTGTTTAGGAGATCAGACTGTGTGGTGTGTGTATAGAAGTGTATCACCCTGGTGTCCCTGTGTTTAGGAGATCAGACTGTGTGGTGTGTATAGAAGTGTATCACCCTGGTGTCCCTGTGTTTAGGAGATCAGACTGTGTGGTTTGTATATAATTGTATCACATTGTTCCACAGCAATAAAACTCACATTAATGATTGTATGAACTTCAGCATTTTTACTTGTAAATCAGTCTGTGTAAATAAAATACTTTGGTTTTATTCTAAATAATTTATTCACTTAAAGAGGTGCAATAGATCATGAAATCACCTAAAAATTCTCAGTAGAGCCCCAACCACCAAAAACTCCCCTAGCGACACCACCTAAAGCAAAAAAATTCTCTAATTGGCAATTTAAATGTTGGGAGGTATGCATTCGGCAAGAGAGCCTTACTCTGTATTAAACTGCAGACTGTTGCACTGGATTAGATAAATAGAGCCTTACACTGGATTAGGCTACAGAGCATTGCACTAGATTAGGTAGTAAAGCAATTTGCTCTGTATTAGGCTACAGAACACTGCATTGGATAAGGCAATAGAAGATTGTATTGGATTAGACTGCAGAACATTGCATTGGATAAGGCAATAGAAGATTGTATTGGATTAGACTGCAGTGTATTGTACTGGATTAGGCAGCAGAATTTAGCACTGGATATAGCAGCAGAACATTACACTATATTAGGCTGCAGAACATTACATTATATTAGGCTGCAGAGCAGCGTAGTGCATAAAGCAAAATGTAGATCATTTGGGTCTCCAGCTGTGGGAGACTGCAACTGCAACTGCAACTACCTTTGGTTGGATGAGGGGTATTGGGAGTTGTAGTCCCCAAAATCTGGAGAGTCAGAGGTTGCCTACCCCTAGATAGGCCGTAGAGTATTACAGCGGATAAGACAGCAGACCATTGCACTGGATTAAGTTGCATCTGGGTTGTTTTTTGTGTTTTTTTTTTACCTGTAATGGGGTATTGGTCTGCTGGTGACATACCTGGAAACTTTGACTTGAGTCCTTTGGTGCCGCTGGGGGAGATAAATTATGTGATTTGCGTCAAAAGGGGGCATGGCTTAATCACAAAAGGGGGTTGAGCTTCTAAAACCAAGAATAAGTAGAAGGAATCGGCTGGGGAAGAAGGAAAGTGGGCGGGGAGTGGGAGAAACAGACTGGGAAGTAGCAAAAATGGGTGGAGTTTCATTAGAAACTACCCACATCTGGTAATTAGCAGCATAAACCGGTCTCCAGGGCAAAACCGCAGAGCTCCCAGCTATGGCTTGTGGTATGTAATAGTTTATTGCCCTGCTGGGGGCATATAATAGTTAGGGTTGCCACCTTTTCTTCAAAAAAATACCGGTCATGGCATTTCCTCCATAGACTTAACATTGGACAGAAGCCAATTTTTACTGGCCTGCCAGTAAAATACCGGCTGGGTGGCAACCCTAGGTGTATTGCCCCGTGCTGTTGGTAGTATGTAATGGTATATTGCTCCGCTGGCAGAATGTAATTTTTATTACTTTGTTAGTGGTATGTCATGGTGTATTGCTCTGCTGGTAGTCTGTAATGGTGTATTACCCTGCTGGTTGCATATAAAAATATATTACCCCGCTGGTTGTAGTAATGGTATATTGCTCTGCTGGTGGATTGTTTTGGTATATTTCTATGCTGGTTGAATGTAATTTTTATTGCATTGCTAGTGGTATGTAAAGGTGTATTGCTGTGCTGGTGGTCTGTAATGGTGTATTGCTCTGCGGGTGGCTTATAGTAGTATATTACCCCCGCTGGTGGTATGTAATGGTGTATTACTGTGCTGTTAGAATGTTTTGGTGTATTACTGTGCTGGTGGAATGCTTTGATGTATTACTGTGCTGGTGGAATGTTTTGGTGTATTTTTGTGCTGGTAGAATGTTTTGGTGTATTGCTGTGATGGTGGAATGTTTTGGTGTATTTTTGTGCTGGTAGAATGTTTTGGTGTATTGCTGTGATGGTGGAATGTTTTGGTGTATTTTTGTGCTGGTAGAATGTTTTGGTGTATTACTGTGATGGTGGAATGTTTTGGTGTATTTTTGTGCTGGTAGAATGTTTTGGTGTATTGCTGTGATGGTGGAATGTTTTGGTGTATTTTTGTGCTGGTAGAATGTTTTGGTGTATTGCTGTGCTGGTGGAATGTTTTGGTGTATTTTTGTGCTGGTAGAATGTTTTGGTGTATTGCTGTGCTGGTGGAATGTTTTGGTGTATTACTGTGCTGGTACAATGTTTTGGTGTATTACTGTGCTGGTGGAATGTTTTGGTGTATTTTTGTGCTGGTGGAATGTTTTGGTGTATTTTTGTGCTGGTACAATGTTTTGGTGTATTACTGTGCTGGTACAATGTTTTGGTGTATTACTGTGCTGTTTGAATGTTTTGGTGTATTTCTGTGCTGGTGGAATGTTTTGGTGTATTACTGTGCTGGTACAATGTTTTGGTGTATTTCTGTGCTGGTAGAATGTTTTGGTGTATTACTGTGCTGGTACAATGTTTTGGTGTATTACTGTGCTGGTAGAATGTTTTGGTGTATTACTGTGCTGGTGGAATGTTTTGGTGTATTTCTGTACTGGTGGAATGTTTTGGTGTATTACTGTGCTGGTACAATGTTTTGGTGTATTACTGTGCTGGTGTAATGTTTTGGTGTATTTCTGTGTTGGTGGAATGTTTTGGTGTATTACTGTGCTGGTACAATGTTTTGGTGTATTTCTATGCTGGTAGAATGTTTTGGTGTATTTCTGTGATGGTGGAATGTTTTGGTGTATTACTGTGCTGGTGGAATGTTTTGGTGTATTTCTGTGATGGTGGAATGTTTTGGTGTATTACTGTGCTGGTGGAATGTTTTGGTGTATTTCTGTGCTGGTACAATGTTTTGGTGTATTACTGTGCTGGTAGAATGTTTTGGAGTATTACTGTGCTGTTGGAATGTTTTGGTGTATTACTGTGCTGGTGGAATATTTTGGTGTATTTCTGTGCTGGTGGAATGTTTTGGTGTATTACTGTGCTGGTGGAATGTTTTGTGTATTACTGTGCTGGTGGAATGTTTTGGTCTATTTATGTGCTGGTGGAATGTTTTGGTGTATTACTGTGCTGGTGGAATGTTTTGTGTATTACTGTGCTGGTACAGTGTTTTGGTGTATTACTGTGCTGGTGGAATGTTTTGGTGTATTTCTGTGCTGGTACAATGTTTTGGTGTATTACTGTGCTGGTAGAATGTTTTGGAGTATTACTGTGCTGTTGGAATGTTTTGGTGTATTACTGTGCTGGTGGAATATTTTGGTGTATTACTGTGCTGGTGGAATGTTTTGATGTATTACTGTGCTGGTGGAATGTTTTGGTGTATTACTGTGCTGGTGGAATGTTTTGGTCTATTTATGTGCTGGTGGAATGTTTTGGTGTATTACTGTGCTGGTAGAATGTAATTTATATTGCTCTGCTAGCGGTATGTGATGGCATTTTGCTCTGCTGGTCTCATGAAATACCAGATTTAAAAGGTACACTGCCATCCAATTAGCATGACCTTGCTGAAAATCAGCCCTGGGCTGCAGAGCATTGCACATGATTATGGCACATCTAAAAAATTTACTGCATCTAAAAAGTTTAAGTTTGAACTGAAATAACCTTTGCATAAAACCCCTCTCAGCGGTGGGAGTACCCTTGTTTTACTCGGGAAGATAAACCCTGCAATATAATTTTTGTTTTACTTATTAAGACCATGCGATGTACCGTAAGGAACAATTAAAGTGCACCTGTCATCCTATTACACTTTTTGGTTTGTTTTATATGGAATTAAAATCTGTGATTTTTTTTCTAGACATTTTTCTGTAAACAAAACTTTTGTTGTAAAAATTAACCTTCGTGTGTTGGTGGCACAGTACGGGAGGCTGATATGATGCAGTTTCTACTAATCTAGGGGGTTTCTAATAGCACAGCGAGCTGTAGGTCTGGCATCAAACTTACCAAATTCTTTGCTCTTAGGGCCAAAAGTAGAGGATTTCTCAGTCAAACTATTTGCACTTAAAGGGATCGTAATACTTCATTTTATCTTTATTTTATTTTGTAGGCATTAAAAAAAACTTGAAGAACGATATAAGTCTTATCTCTCAAACCTTTATGGTTTGAGAGATATTCACAAGCAAAGTTTCCCCTCACGCCCCTTTTACCTAGTGTAAGCCATCTCTTCTCAGATGTGGAATGCAGTCCATAGACCAGACAGATAACAGAAGGGGACAATCTTCTTCCTATGAGAACAATGAAAGCCCTGCCCCCCTTGACAAGTTTTTCAGGTTTTTCCCTTATCTTAATTGAAGATTGTCCCTCTTTGCAATCTACCTGGTCACCTCCCTTCTGTTCTGGCTGAGCAGTGTTACATCAGTAAAAGGGGCAGGAGGGGGATACTTTATCATTGAATTACTCTTGAACTACAACTCTGACAGAATTGAAATAACACTCTCCAAAGTCCAAATACTATGATGATTAATTAGAGCTGCTTTTATTATGAAACATTACTATCCCTTTAAGGGGAGAACTAAAAATTCCCATTGATTTAAATGGGGATTTTAACTCCTTGAATGCTAGAGAGCATTCAAGAGGTTAAAATAGCCATTTAAATCAATGGGAATATTTGTAATTTTTAGCTTCACCTACAGTGGAAATGGTTTTCCCCAGGACGCCTCCACTTTTCTTTTGACCATAGATCCTTAGAAACCCTCTGTACGTTGGTTCTGCCAAGATCCATTCATGGAAATGTGTTTATGATAATACTGGCTCAGCACAGACACTTATTAACATAAAATGCCTAAGCATGCCACCAACAAATACAGGTTCATTTCACACAGGCTGTTTATATTACAAACAAATGGCTAGCACAGAATATGAGTAGATTTTCACTTCTCTTTAAAATACACTAGACCTTTCTAAAGGGATAGTAATGTTTCACAAGCAACAGCAGCTCCAATTAATCTTCACAGTATTTGGGCCATGGAGAGTGTTATTTCAATACTGTCAGATTTGTAGTTCAAGACTAATTGAATGATAAAGTATCCCCCTCCCGCCTCTTTTACCTAATGTAAGCCACCTCCCCTCAGATGTGGAATCAGGTCCACAGACCAGACAGCTCACATCAAGGGACAATCTTCTTACTGTGATCATAAGGAAAACCCTGCCCCCATTGACAGGTTTTCCCTCATGATCACTGAAGATTGTCCCTCTCTCTGATCCATCCGGTCAGTCTTGCTGCTCTGAGGTGAGCAGTGTTACATCAGTAAAAGGGGTGGGAGAGGGATACTTTATAATTCAATTACTCTTGTACTACAATCTGACAGTATTGAAATAACACTCTCCATGGCCCAAATACTATGAAGATTAATTGAAGCTGCTTTTATTGTGAAACATTATTACCCCTTTAAGGTGACAGATCTGCTATAAGAAACTAAGAACCTTATGCACAAAAGCTGAGAAATTCTGGACAAAGCCAACCGCATTGATCGGGAAAAATGAACATTTCCAATGCGTTAAATGGGGATTGTATCCCCTTGAGTTTTAGCGAGGTCTCCAAATCATTGTTTGCATTCAAGAACTTAAAAGGCGGATTTAAAAAATATAGAATTTTACTACATGACAGGAGGCTTCATATTTTGCATTGACTTTCTTTACTTAACTCCATAGCAGCATAGAATAGAGGAGAAAAAACAACTGACCAATCAGCATATACTGAAAAGGTGATATAAGTCCCCACATAACTAAGCCCCTCCTCTTTCTTTGCTGCTCCAACGCAGACAGGTCAGATTTTGTGCAAGAATTGCTCTCCTTTTTTACTTTGAACATACGGCCCTGTCTATCCCAAGATGTTTTTCTTTCTGTTCTTGATCTCAGATCCACTACATTAGCATTTGGTGCTTCCATCGGTTTAATCTTGACTGATCATCTTCCTTTCTCCCTTTCAGTGAAATTCAATGGATGCAGCAGCGGTACCCAGGGTATCTGGTATGAGACCAGCAACCCAGACTTCAAGGTGGGCATGGATGGGGCAGTGTATACCGCCCGCAAGGTCCGGATCCCGTCCAAGCAGGCAATGTTTGTGGTGGCTGCGTGGGACTATCAGACTCCAGAAAGATGGGAAACCGCCATCCGGCTACTAGTGGAGGAGGAGCCACTGAACCAAAGTCAGCATCAGGTACTATATTATCTTAAAGCAGGAATGCAACTCTCTACCTGCTGTTGGACTCCAACTCCCATCATTCTTAGCCAGCCAACGGTTCACTGAGGATGAATGAGTCTGTAGACCAACAAAAGATGGAGGGGCAGTCATTTGCTTATGACATCTAAGGTGTCTGAAATGCTCATCTTAAACTCTAAAGTGACCCTCTCACCTAAAACACAACTTTATTGACTTTAAAAGAGCTTTTAAAATCCCCTATATGTTGTATTAGCCATTTTTAATTTAGAAAACTATTTGTGAGTTATTTAGATTTATAGATTATACTACTTCAGGCATGCTGTCTTAGTCCTACATCCCCCCCACTCACTGACACTGCTCAGCTATGCATTGCCATCTCCCCTAGCACTGACTTACTGTCTTATCCCTACATTACCTTCCCACTCACTGACACTGCTCAGTAATGTATTACCCATCTCCCCTAGCACTGACTTCCTGTCTTATCCCTACATTACCTCCCCACTCACTGACACTGCTCAGAAATGCATTACCCACCTCCTCTACCACTGACTTCCTGTCTTATCCCTACATTACCTCCCCCACTCACTGACACTGCTCAGCAATGCATTAACAACCTCCCCTAGCACTGACTTCCTTTCTTATCCTTACATTACCTCCCCACTCACTGACACTGCTCAGCAATGCATTGCCCACCTCCCCTAGCACTGACTTCCTGTCTTATCCCTACATTACCTCCTCACTCACTGACACTGCTTAGCAATGTATGGCTCTACCTCCCCTAGCACTGACTTCCTGTCTTATCCCTACATTACCTCCCCCACTCACTGACACTGCTCAGCAATGCACTGCCCACCTCCCCTAGCACTGACTTCCTGTCTTATCCCTACATTACCTCCCCCACTCACTGACACTGCTCAGCAATGCATTACCCACCTCCCCTAGCACTGACTTCCTGTCTTATCCCTACATTACCTCCTCACTCACTGACACTGCTCAGCAATGTATGGCTCCACCTCCCCTAGTACTGACTTCCTCTTATCCCTAAATTACCTCCCCACTCACTGACACTGCTCAGCAATGTATTGCCCACCTCCCCTAGCACTGACTTCCTGTCTTATCTCTACATTACCTCCCCCACTCACTGACACTGCTCAGCAATACATTACCTACCTCCCCTAGCACTGACCTCCTGTCTTATCACTACATTACCTCCCCCCACTCACTGACACTGCTCAGCAATGCATTGCCCCTATAAATGTTATGGGTAAATGATAATCTAGGGCTCAGACATGTAAAAGGCATAAATAAAGATAACATGAGACAGCTGTTCCAAATTTAAAATTGTTATTATTCAAAAGCAACAATAATAATAGCATTAATAATAAAAGTAATACAGGATTACATGCAAATAAATGTCATAGCACTTAAAAAAATGCTGTAGGGGCCCGCCCCATACCCCCAAAAAAGTCCCTTTTATGCTGTTTTAAAGGTGGTCCACCCTGGTGTATTGTCCAATCAGTGGTCTTCTCACGTAGGCCTCTTATCTCAAAAGACAGATAAATGTCTTCTCTGCAGAATTTTCATGTCAGTGCAAAGGTTTCTTTTTGTATATTAAGCAGAAATTGTCCAAAAAAACAACATGACATGGTAGAACACGTCTGTCATTTATAATGTTCTAAGCATTATTCAAACATCAACTTTATATAAAGAGCACACAAAGTATATTATGTTTAATTTGATTAAAGTAGGTACCAGAAGAGATAGTGCTTAATTAGTTGAATGTTACCATATATCTAAATGGTTTGAGATGTGGTTAAACTCTGAATATTAACCATCTTGGATCCTCTGGAGCAAAAACATTCATATATAATCACACGGGCACTGCTTAACCCCATCCTGACAATGGACTTTCCAGGTACGTCCCGCAAAAACTGTCACTTAGTGACAGAGGACGTACCTGGTAAGTCCCGGAAGTCCGGGTCTCCGTGCAGCTGCGCGCCGTTCTGGGACTCCGGAATAATTTAGAAAAAAAAAAATGTTAGCCGGGCGTTAAGGTGACAGCCGCGTACGCACGTGGTTGTCACTAAGAGGTTAAAGGAGCAGTGCACCTTATGGAAACATATAGGATATTGACCTTTTCTTTAACAGACAGGAGGAACCTGCACGCCATGCCTTAATTAGTATAATCTATAAATCAAAATAACTCAAAAAGTAGTTCTCTAAATAAAAAAATATGGTTAACACAACATATGGGTTGTTTTAGAAGTGCCACAAATCTTGTGCACACCATGAGAGGGGCCAATTAAAATACCCCCCAGGCAACTGAGGAATAAAAGTACATTACATTTTCCCCTCTTTCAAAAAATGAGGTGCATTGTCTACCTTATCTTCTTATGGGAATTTAAGGATTTAAAAAAAAAAAACAGGAGATTATACTAAAAGCTGTAAACTGTTGTAGGTGATCCTGCGTTCCCCCTTCCCGTATGTTAAGTCACACCAATGAGACGCATTTGTTATCAGGAGTGCCATTCCGAGTGGATACTAGGGTGACCACATTTCCGTTCTGCCATTCCGGGACGTGGTCACCCTACCATAAAGCCTCTCATCGCCACATTGCCCCTTGATGCCCTACCTTGAGTCCCTGGTGGTCTAGCGGCGTGGAAAGTGCTCTGTGCCTCCTCCGGCACAGAGCTGAAGCTCCCGCGCGCTTTGCTCAGTAATGCAGAGCGCTGGGAGATGATGTCATCTCCCAGCGCTCTGTATTACTAGAGTGCTTGCCTCCAGGAGATCAGGTAAGCTGCATTGCCGCCCTGGATGTCAGCCTGCAAGCGGTGTGTCATATCATGGACGCCGCGAGGGAGCGCTGGTTTATGCTACCAAGCGCTTCCTCGCGGCATCCATGATGTGACACACCGCTTGCAGGCTGACATCCAGGGCAGCTTGGCTTCATTCCGGGACACTTCATTGTCCTGGTTGGAGATGACCCGGGACGCGGGACATAGCCCTGAAATAAGGGACAGTCCCGGACATTCCGGGACCCGTGGTCACCTTAGTGGATACAGTACAAACATGTATCAGATTTTGGTATCTGTGAAGTGGTAGAAATGTACAAAATATCCTATTTTTTTCCAATACACTGGAAATGTAAATGTCTGAGCATCGTATGTGCAAGTAGCATACTTGTTACAACCATTTTGAGGGGCGGGGGTTACTTACCTGGGAGTCAGCGATAGATCCTCTGTATCTTTAGGCCTGAGTACAGGTGTCATCTTGTATCACCACCATACAGGCTTAGTGATGTCACAAGATGGTGCCTAATGGGAGGAGAAGGAGGGAGGCAAGCAACATCAAAAGCCATATCTCGCATCCCACTCCCCATGGCTCCTACTACCACAAAATAGGCATTAATGGAAATGTAAGTTTCTCGCCTTTTCCCTGATTTTAAAGCGGAATTACCACCCGACACAATCTTTAGCTTCACTAAGTCCCCATCTGGCAACTAGCTGCTTAGTAGCGCTAGTCGCCAGAATAATTACCTTATTTAGTAGATTTCTGCTGTCTTCCCCGACTGACAGGCAGGACGGAGCGCGGCCATTTTGCCATTGTGACATCCTCACTCCTGTGCTGTCAGTCCCAGCTGGAGCCAAATGGTTCCTAGCAACGTCTCCTAGACCCGGCTGGTACTGACAGCGCAGGCATGCGGACGTCACTAGGGAAAGATGTCTGCGCTCCGTCCTGCCTGTCAGTCGGGGAAAAGATCAGAAATCTATTAAATAAGCTAAATATTCTGGCGACTAGCGATACTAAGCAGCTAGTCACCAGATGGGGACTTAGTGAAGCTAAAGATTGTGTCTGGTGGTAGTTCCGCTTTAAAGGGACAGTAATACTTAAAATGTAAAAAATAAATATGTTGTAGGGTTTATCCCCCTGAGTAAAACAAGAGTACTCCCACTGCTGACAGGTGTTTCATTCAAAAGTTATTAATTTTCAAAGTTTAATTTTTTAGGTGCAATATCACAGTGGCCTGAAATTGTACAGTGGCGCTGTTGCTACACCACCCTATGGAGATTTATGGTCAACTGACCAGAGCTGTCCATAGGATGGTGTAGCAACAGCGCCACTGTACAATTTCAGGCCACTGTGATATTGCACCTAAAAAATTCAACTTTGAAAATTAATAACTTTTGAATGAAACACCTTTCAGCAGTGGGAGTACTCTTGTTTTACTCAGGGGGATAAACCCTATAACATATTTTTTTTACATTTGAAGTATTACTATCCCTTTAAAATCCAGGACTATCCCAGGAAATTCTGGATATGTGATCACCCTTCCTGTCTCACTTACAGTATGTCCACCTATTCTAATGTGGTATTAATTATCTCAGTGGAGTGGTAGCTCTGAAATACAGAAGGAAAATCCATGGTCTTCAAATAGGTCAACTTTTGAAGGGTTGAAATGTTAAAAAAAAAAAAAAAAAAAAAAGTTTATTTTATTCCGTAGAGCCACAACATTTGTGCATACCATCCTAGGTTTAGAAAAAAAATTGACCCTTCGCTTGATACTGCCAGTCATTCTAAAATGGAATGTCCTGGGTAGCTTTTGTTAGAACCATTTTAAAGCAGGTGCTGTATGTATGTTCTATTTAAAAATGCAATAAAATGGATTGAGATAAGTATAGGTGCATGCACTGAACAACTCCCCCCTTACGGTACTTTATATCATTCCATACAAATGGGGTATTGTTCTCAGACGGTATCTTGTGTCTTTATTCAACCTAATTTACTATGTTACTGTGTTAGTCTGATATGAAATTATGTGATTTTCAAAGATGTCTGTATTTTTTAAGTAGTGAATATAGTAAACAAAAAATCCATTGTGATGCAATAGCACCACCTTCTGGACATTTCACTGTAATCCATTCTTGGGGTAGAAACACAAATGACCCCTCAATAAAACTGGAATTGTGTGTACTTTTCAAAAATATGTAAAATTAGAGGGTTTCATGTTATTTTTCTACTTATTCAGCAACTAAGAGACAGACGTAACAAAGGTCGAAATTAACCTTCCATTTTTCAACTAACTGCAAATTTTTTTTGGTATTTTGGAAATTAGAAATTTTTGGTGTTTGTAAATACAAGACATTAGCAAATGTTGAAATATATCCATTTTCTAGCAGAGTGAATTAGAAGACCATTTACAGATTCAAGATTCATACAACATTAAATGGCACACTGGCGCAAATATTCCCTGGGGGCAAATGGTTAATCAAATCCCTCTGGCACTGTAGGAGTTAAAATATAAATCTTTATTCCTTCATAGTAGATTGAGTGAACTTGTGGTGTTTTTTCTTAAAGGAACAGTAACACCTAATAATAAAAACCCCACCACACACACAGGTTTATTTAAATAGTTCAGTTATATAATACACCAATTGTTCTCAATTTGGAGACCCGTCAAGCACTGGAGGGGTTTAAATTCCATTTAAATAAACTAGATTTAGTTGTAAAGTGTATGCTTAAAGCAGAACTATCATGTATATAAAAGTGCCCCCTATTCATTTTAACTGTCGCGTTAAGCTACACTTACTAAGGATAATAAAAGGATTGATATGCTTAACGCATACCTCCCAAGTGTCCCTCTTTAGGAGATATTAGGGGTCCATACCTCCCAAGTGTCCCTCTTTAGGAGATATTAGGGGTCTGTACCTCCCAAGTGCCCCTCTTTAGGACGGACAGTCCCTCTTTGTGACCCAAATCCCCCTGTCCCTCTTTTCTACCCTGGTGTCCCTGTGTTTAGGAGATCAGACTGTGTGGTGTGTATAGAAGTGTATCACCCTGGTGTCCCTGTGTTTAGGAGATCAGACTGTGTGGTGTGTATAGAAGTGTATCACCCTGGTGTCCCTGTGTTTAGGAGATCAGACTGTGTGGTGTGTATAGAAGTGTATCATTCTGGTGTCCCTGTGTTTAGGAGATCAGACTGTGTGGTGTGTATAGAAGTGTATCACCCTGGTGTCCCTGTGTTTAGGAGATCAGACTGTATGGTGTGTATAGAAGTGTATCACCCTGGTGTCCCTGTGTTTAGGAGATCAGACTGTATGGTGTGTATAGAAGTGTATCACCCTGGTGTCCCTGTGTTTAGGAGATCAGACTGTGTGGTGTGTATATAAGTGTATCACCCTGGTGTCCCTGTGTTTAGGAGATCAGACTGTGTGGTGTGTATAGAAGTGTATCACCCTGGTGTCCCTGTGTTTAGGAGATCAGACTGTGTGGTGTGTATAGAAGTGTATCACCCTGGTGTCCCTGTGTTTAGGAGATCAGACTGTGTGGTGTGTATAGAAGTGTATCACCCTGGTGTCCCTGTGTTTAGGAGATCAGACTGTGTGGTGTGTATATTAGTGTATCACCCTGGTGTCCCTGTGTTTAGGAGATCAGACTGTGTGGTGTGTATATAAGTGTATCACCCTGGTGACCCTGTGTTTAGGAGATCAGACTGTGTGGTGTGTATATTAGAATATCACCCTGGTGTCCCTGTGTTTAAGAGATCAGACTGTGTGGTGTGTATATAAGTGTATCACCCTGGTGTCCCTGTGTTTAGGAGATCAGACTGTGTGGTGTGTATATTAGTGTATCACCCTGGTGTCCCTGTGTTTAGGAGATCAGACTGTGTGGTGTGTATAGAAGTGTATCACCCTGGTGTCCCTGTGTGTAGGAGATCAGACTCTGTGGTGTGTATAGAAGTGTATCAGCCTGGTGTCCCTGTGTTAGGAGATCAGACTATGTGGTGTGTATATTAGTGTATCACCCTGTTGTCCCTGTGTTTAGGAAATCAGACTGTGTGGTGTGTATATAAGTGTTTCACCCTGGTGACCCTGTGTTGAGGAGATCAGACTGTGTGGTGTGTATATTAGTGTATCACCCTGGTGTCCCTGTGTTTAAGAGATCAGACTGTGCGGTGTGTATATTAGTGTATCACCCTGGTGTCCCTGTGTTTAGGAGATCAGACTGTTTGATGTGTATATAAGTGTATCACCCTGGTGTCCCTGTGTTTAGGAGGTCAGACTGTGTGGTGTGTGTATAAGTGTATCATCCTGGTGTCCCTGTGTTTAGGAGATCAGACTTTGTGATGTGTATATAAATGTATCACCCTGGTGTCCCTGTGTTTAGGAGATCAGACTGTGCGGTGTGTATAGAAGTGTATCACCCTGGTGTCCCTGTGTTTAGGAGATCAGACTGTGTGGTGTGTGTATATAAGTGTATCACCCTGGTGTCCTGTGTTTAGGAGATCAGACTGTGTGGTATGTATAGAAGTGTATCACCCTGGTGTTCCTGTGTTTAGATCAGACTGTGTGGTGTGTATATAAGTGTATCACCCTGGTGTCCCTGTGTTTAGGAGATCAGACTGTGTGGTATGTATAGAAGTGTATCACCCTGGTGTTCCTGTGTTTAGATCAGACTGTGTGGTGTGTATATAAGTGTATCACCCTGGTGTCCCTGTGTTTAGGAGATCAGACTGTGTGGTGTGTATAGTAGTGTATCACCCTGGTGTACCTGTGTTTAGGAGATCAGACTGTGTGGTGTGTATAGAAGTGTATCACCTTGGTGTCCCTGTGTTTAGGAGATCAGACTGTGTGGTGTGTATATAAGTGTATCACATTGCTCCACATCCATAAAACTCACATTAATGTTTAGATCATTTTCAGTATATGTGTTTGTAAATGAATCTGTCGTAAACAAAATAATTCGGTCTCGCTCTAGATCATTTTTCAGTTACACAAAGAGTTGTCAATAAGTCACAAAGTAACATAAAAATTCTCAGTAATGCCCTGCCCACCAGCCACGCCTCCAGAAACACAGTGTAAAACACAAGTGTCCCTCTTTGGCCATTTGAAATGTTGGGAGGTATGTTAACACTAGGGTAAAAATTAAAGTGATAGTCATACTTAAAATGTAAAAAAAAATATGTTGTAGGGTTTATCCCCCTGAGTAAAACAAGACAACTCCCACTGCTGAAAGGTGTTTCATTCAAAAGTTATTAATTTTCAAAGTTGAATTTTTTAGGTGCAATATCACAGTGGCCTGAAATTGTACAGTGGTGCTGTTGCTACATGATCCTATGGACAGCTCTTTTCCCGGGACCATAAATCTCCATAGGATGGTGTAGCAACTGCGCCACTGTACAATTTCATGGCCACTGTATTATTGGACCTAAAAAATTCAACTTTGAAAATTAATAACTTTTGAATGAAACACCTTTCAGCAGTGGGAGTACTCTTGTCTTACTCAGGAGGATAAACCCTACAACATATTTTTTTACATTTTAAGTATTACTATACCTTTAATTGGGGGGCACTTTTATATGCATGATAATTCTGCTTTATCGGTTATGTTAGCCAAAGTGCCAACATGTTCACAGTTTAGAATAATGATGGCGTATGTTTTTGGACCCAAGTTCCCAATTTACTGCAAGGAGACTAGGATGGAGATATCAAAATGCCAGTACTGTAAATATGCTGTGGAAAGGAGGTTTCTTTGGAGAATACACCTGTGAAAAATCATCTATATACAATTGTGTACTCCATTTAATTATTCTCAATAGCAATCGTCTCTGCCTGTTTGCATTCAAGTATAATTACGTGATTCTAGCTGCTAGAGATTTACATGAGACCAACAGCACAATATATAATTATTTGAGACCAGAATGTACGTGTGCCACATGTGCTCAAATAGGCAGGCCTGGATTTATATCATGAGTGACTATTACTTGATATATATACATATATACACACATACATACATACTACCATTCAAAGGTTTGGGGTCATTTCAGAAATTCCCTTGTTTTCCATGAAAACATACATCAAATACATTGCAAAAACGGTCAAGAAGTTGACAAGGTTATAAAAAACGATGTTTCATTTATATAATAATTATGTCCTTCAAACTTTGCTTTCGTTGAAGAATCCTCCATTTGCAGCAAATGTAGATATTCCATTAAAAATCATCTGTTTCCGGCAACAATAGACCTTTACAACATTAACAAGGAAGGGCTACTAAAATGGTGACTGGTTTACAGGAAAAGAAATATCAGAATAGACTAAAGGATCTGAACATGTATAGCTTGGAGGAGAGAAGAGAGAGAGGGGATATGATAGAAACATTTAAATACATGAAGGGCTTCAACAAAGTGAAGGAGGGAAGTACGTTTTAAAGGAGTAGAAACGTTAGGACAAGAGGCCATAGTCTAAAACTGGAGGGACACAGGTTTAGATGTAATGTAAGAAAGTTTTACTTCACTGAGAGGGTAGTAGATAAGTAGAATAGCCTAACAGCAGAAGTGGTAGAGGTTAATACAGTAATGGAATGTAAGCATGCATGGGATAGGTATAAGATAAGACCAAGGACCAAATGTTGAGGTTTTTACAGTAGGAAAATGGGCGACTAGATGGGCCGAAATGGTTCTTATCTGCTGTCAAATTCTATGTTTCTAACAATGTCTACCGTGTATTTCTGATCCATGTGATGCTAATTTAATGGACAAGATTTGCTTTTCTTTGAAAAACAAGGACATTTCTAAGAGACCCCAAACTTTTGAACAGTCGTGTTAAAACTCAAGGGGATATTATGCACTAAGGGGTGATAAAGAGGTGATAAAATGGGGATGACTTCTCCAGTGATATCACTTCTCCAGTTTCTGTGTTATTCTATCGAGCCAATATCGACCAGATTCCACATCTGTGGGGAGGTGGCTTACACTAGGTAAAAGGGGCGGGAGGGGGATACTTTATCATTCAATTACTCTTGAACTACAACTCTGACAGTATTGAAATAACATTCTCCATGGCTCTAATACTATGAAGATTATTTGGAGCTGCTTTTATTGTGAAACATTACTATCCCTTTAAATAGCAATAACTTTTTGGAAGGCATTTTATATTTTATGCTATTGCAGACTATGTAAAGACAAAAAAGAGATGGACTGTCACTTTAAATTAAGATATAAGGTTAGATTCCATAACATTATATGTATACCTGGTAACCTCCTTGTTCCCAACTCACAGAGTACTAACAAGGGCCAGAGGGAGTGTCTTAATGATGCAGTGTCATAATGTGGGCGGGTTCAATCAGGTGGGCTGGGATTAGGGTGGAGAGGAGGTGGGGCTTGCCCCTAGAGTGGGCTGAATAGGGCAGCAAGTGGGTAGGGTTACTGGGGAACTCAGCAAATTGGAGAATTAGCATTTCTGCTTGCAAATTCCCAGTAAATAACTCTGAAAACCAGAATCTCAGGGGTAGATACAAGACAGGTGAGAATATATGTAATTTAGAGTAAATCAGTACATATAGGGTCATATGTATCAATGCAAACTGAAACAATTCTGTAGCAAACCAACCGCACAATGGGGTGAAAGAGAGCAATTTCCAAAATACTGATTTTTTCAATTGAGAATTTTAACACCTTTGATGTCTCCAACATTCAAGTGATTAAAAATTCAGTTTTAATCAATATCTATGGCGAAGATGGATTACCCCAAAAAAGCCCACAGTAAAATCTATTTTTGAGGGATAAAGATTCATTACAGAAAACTGGACAACTTTATAATATGGAAGATTCTATTTAACCCTTCGGATGCTAGAAAGTGTCAACCACATTGCAACTGAGATTTTTCTAACATAAGAACAACATATCAAAATGTGAGAGGCTTGCGAGAAAGAACAGACAGCACAATGGCCTACTCTACCTCTAGTCACCATTCAGAAGCATCGCGTTTCAGCTCTCTAGTGCCATAACAGAGGAGAAATTTCCATGTACAGATTAGACTAATCCCTCCCATAACAGCGGTCCAATTCCAAAATGATGGGTAAGTCCCCTTGGCATGAGAACACCAGCTAACCCCATAAGGTGCAGCTGGATTCCCTAGGTGCTGAGAGCAAGGGGTCCACGTCTGGATAACCATTCACACTTAGGGCGATCCCCTAAGAGTATTCAAAATGCATACACAATGTGAGAGGCTTCTGAGGATGAACAACAGCACAATGACCTGTTCTGTGGCTTGTCACTGCTCAGAAACTTCATGTTTTAACTCTCTAGTGTCATTACAGAGGAGAAATTTCCACATACATATTAGACTAATCCTGCCCAAAAGGGTGGTCCAGTTCCAAAATGACGGGCAAGTCCCCCTGTATGGGAACACCAGCTAACGCCAGACGAACATTTCAGCCTTGTTGGGCCTTGTCAATGAGGTGCAGTTGGATTGCCTAGGTGTTGAGAGCAAGGGGTCCACGTCTGGATTACCCTTCACACTTAGGGAGACCCTCTAAGAGTATTTAAAATGCATACACAATGTGAGAGGCTTCTGAGGACGAACAACAGCACAATGGCCTGTCCTACGGCTAGTCACCATAGAAACATAAAATTTGACGGCAGCTAAGAACCATTCGGCCCATCTAGTCTGCCCATTTTCCTACTGTAAAAACCTCAAACGTTTTAGCTCTCAAGTGCCATTACAGAGGAGAAATGTCCATGTACTTATTAGACTAATCCTGTCCAAAAGGTCGACCCAGTTCCAAAATGATGGGCAAGTCCCCTTGGCATGAGAACAGCAGCAAATCCCGTAACTATGTTTCGGCCTTGTTGGGCCTTGTCAGTGAGGTGCAGCTGGATTCCCTAGGTGTTGAGAGCAAGGGGTCCACGTCTGGATTACCCTTCACTCTTAGGGAGACTCCCTAAGAGTATTCAAAATGCATACACAATGTGAGAGGCTTCTAAGGATGAACATACAGCACAATGACCTGTTCTACGGCTAGTCACCGCTCAGAAGCATCACGTTTTAGTTCTCTAGTGCCATTACAGAGGAGAAATTTACACATACACGTTAGACTAATCCCGCCCAAAAGGACAGTCCATAGTTAACCTTTAGCTCTTAATCTGCTGGAAACTGTAAATCCCATTATCCCAAACCAGATGGCTTGCAGGGTGATGATGTGAGATGTACTTTTTAACAGCTAGAGAGCCACAGATTGAATACGTATGCCCAACAACATACAATGTGTCAATGCTATACAAGATTTACAGACGCAAATAAAAGCATTTTGATCACTGTAAAAAATGTTTGTCACCTGCATAGATGGGTGTTCCCAGTGGCATAACTAGTCATAGGAGAGCACTGGTAAAGACATTTTATTTTGGGCCCCCAAACATTTTCTTCTTGGGCATAATTAGAGCTTGTTGTGACTTGTGATTGATGGTCCACCTTGGATGTTGGGTCACATCGCAACTGCACTGTCTGTAACCCCTGTAGTTGTCCTCTGCTTCTTTCTGATTACCAGCGTGAGAACATATGATCTAATATGATAAGGGCATCACATTCTCTGCTCCTTGTCTAAATCCCACACCAGGCAAAGGATTACCGCCAGCTAATCGCCCGTTGTCCTTGTGTGTTACTGGGAATCACAAATTGAGGTCAGGAGGTAGTTGGATCTCAAGGACATGAAGATTTGTGATGTTCTCATTTTTGTATGTAAAACTTGAGTCGTGAAGTGTTAATCCCAAATTCTGATGGTGCAGGAAATGCATGTTGTATTTCACGGAGGTCTTTGTTGTATATAAAGCATAAGGACTAATTCAGTCCAGCCATGAGGATTAACACTTTTACCAACAGCAAGGCCAGACTCACAGAGCAAATGAATAGCAGGAAGTCCAGCATTCTAAGGACAATGGATCGGAGACGCTCTATGGTGCATGTGATTTGTCCCGGAACTGCTACTTTTTCTCTTTTTTAGACAGATGTTTCACTATATCAAGTGATTAACTGGTATCTTTAGGGGAGAAGTATAAAAAGTGCAATTCATGTAGTTTTAAAGTGGACCTGTCACCTTGATTCAAGTTTGCATATTTGAAAACTTTGTTAAAGAATTCCTATGTATCATGGTAACCAGCAAAAGTACAATTAAGGAGATAGTAATGTGTCTTGATAAAATTAAGCTTTGATCATTCATCATACTTTTTCAACAATGCAGAGCGTTATTACAATCTGTAATTGGTCTAGTTCATGTGTAATTAAATTATAAAGTGTCCCCCTCCTGTCCCTTTTCCATATATAATGCTGCCTCCCCTCTGAGCAGCAAGCTGGTCCTGATGGATCGCGATGCGGAATAAAGGGGCAGGGTTTCCCTTATACTGACATCCAGAAGATTGTCCCTTGTTGCGATCTGTCCTGTCCGCTGACCGGATTCCAGATTTGAGGGGAGGCAGTGTTACGTATGTAAAAGAGGTGGGAGGGGGACACCTTATAATTTGATTACACATGAACTAGACCGATTACAGCATTGTAATATTGCTCTGCATTGTTGAAAAAGTATTATGATGAATGATCAAAGCTTAATTTATCAAGAGGCATTACTATCCCTTTAAGGAGATATTCATACTCGGCACAGTATGATAACGTATACTAATTCTGGAAACTGTGCGGTACCAGTGATGTTTCATATGCTAATTAAGCCTTTTCAGTGATGCCTCATTTGATAATGATGCTCTGTACTGCACCAGGTGACTTTCGCTTTTACTTTCCCCGGAATTAAAAGAGTGAATGTTTCCTTAGCTATGCATCTGCTGGACTTTTGGTTAATATGACCCGTAGGTAGTTTTAATGAAGTTTTCAAATATTTAAAAACTATTCAAGGTGGTAGGTCCTCTTTAACCCATTAAGGACCAGCGGTCACGAGGTGTGTGGTCCTTTAAGTACCAGATAGGAAACTTTGACGTGCCGTCCCACGTGACTGATCACGTGTGCCGGCACGGCGAACGAGGGACTGAAAGAGATCGCTCCAGTCTTGGAGTGATCAACTTCAGTCCCCGGTATTACTCACCGCTCTCCTGCAGGAGCAAGGTGATTAAAAATACGTGACGTGCCAGGACAGTCACTGGTCCTTAAGTGCAGGACCAGCGTGACGGTCCAGGTACGTCAATAGTCCTTAAGGGGTTAAGAACTGCAGCTAAATTTTGCAACGACAAGTCGTATTTATCAAGAAGGTCGTTGTCTGTCTTCCAATTTTTTGAGAATATCTCAGAAAACCTATTACACAATTTGTAAATGAAACATTTTTTTCTTACATAATTATCACTATAATATTCCATTTGGAACAGTTTATACCTGGCCTTAAGATTTAATCACTGAAACATCCTTTATTGTTGGCACAAAATAAGTTGCAACACAACTCTTATTTAGATGAGATCATTTCTACTCCACTTTACAAAAAAAAATCAATTGAGTTAGTACTTAATGAAAATGTCGCTAAAGTTTTATACGTATCCTTATGTCTATTTGTGACAATTTTACACTTTATTACGTCAGTTCTGTACAACTCCTCGTTTGTTTATTATGATTTTTAACAATCAAGTTGATTTTGGATTACTATAATATTTAACCCTTTGGTGCCAGAGAAAGTGAGCAAGCATTGGCCAGGGTTGAGCATCTTACTTCTGCAACTCCCACCATCGCTGTCTGCCTACCTATATGCCTGTCCATCTGTGTCTGTCCATCTGTATCTATCTCACTCTCTGTCATTTTTATGCATCACAGTAACATGGCAAATTAGGTTGAAAAAAGACACAACTCCATCAAGTTCAACCTTTGCCTCATAACCCAAAGAAATGAGAATTGTATAGCTTTCCTGCTGCAAAATAAGTTAGTCTTTATTTGAACTTCCTGTTTTACCTACTAATACACAGTGTAACCAGGGCCGGTGCTAGCGTAAGGCTGCTTAGGCAGTCGCCTTAGGGCGCCTCAACGGAGGGGCGCCGAAACTGGGGAGCTGCTTTTTTTTCTCCATTAATTTATTTATTTAAATGTATATATCTCTGCCGCGAGGGAGCGCTGATTTACACTACCAAGCGCTCCCTCGCGGCTTCATTCTCACGAGGAGGCAGCAGTGCAGTCAGGGCCGGTTTTAGACGTATGTGAATGGTGCCAAATACCTGGCTGCGCGGTGCCCGTTACACACACTTAAAGAAACTCAGCTGGCTTCACTGCACATGCTTATGGACCGGTACGCGACCTTATATGTCATCATGGCCTGCAGGGGCGCGTGATAAAGAAAGCATGGGGGCAATATAAATAGGTGCGCTGTTCGGAGAGTGCTAGGAAACTGAACAGGCAATCATCGCAAGTATTCTAAGATGGCTAAAGACAGCCACCGCCAGGGGGCTGCAAGACAACATGACACAGTCAGGTAAACAGGGTATGGGGGACAGCATGGAGGTGGACAACAAGGTGGACAGTGTGTGGAGCTGGACAATAATAGCGTGGACTGTGTGTGGAGGTGACTATATATATATATATATATATATATATATATATATATATATATATATATATATATATATATATAATCACCTTCAGCCGTTGTAAATCCTCCTCAGCAAATCTTCAATAACTTCGGTCCTGTGCCTTTTGTTGCCTCTTGGTACCAACAAATTTGGTAGTTTCGTTTACCCATCTCATCTTTGGTCTTCTTCCTGGATTGCGATGTCACACACAGTAATGTCAGACACAACGAGGCCTATATAAGCCAGTGCTGCATAGGTGTTGGTGCTCTCTTGTCGGGCTCTCTGCAGCTATGTCACTCGTGTTTAGTATATGTTGCTATATCAGTATATTTTGACCCTTGGCCTGTCCCTCACTTTGTCTTTGCTTATTGCCCCTTTTTTGACCCTTGCCTGGCCTTCTTGTTTCTCTAGTCTGTCAGCAGCCTGCCCTTGATCTGGGCTTGTCTTATTCCGCTCTTGAACTGCAGCAGCCTGCCCCTGACCCCGGCTTGTCTTACCGTATTGGAACCATAGCAGCCTGCCTTTTGACCTCTGTACAGTTTTTGACCCTTCTTTGCCTTATCCTCTTTGGTGTGTCGTCTTTCGGTTGGTGCCTTACTTCCTTACTCTTACTTAGATCAACCAGTGTCATGGGAACCACCGGGCCCTTGACTCCTGGAGGGGCCTGGGGGCCAGCCCCCTTCCTACAGACTATGGACTCTATGTATGGGGAATTGGCTTTCCCAGCTTCCCTGCCTCCTCCTGAGTCTAAGTCACCCTGTGCTGCTTGATGGGCACAGGGTGTGACAGAAAAGGACTGCCCTTGGACTGGGGGAATCAGCACAGGGACATGTGGTGATGTTCACCTCCAGGACTATAACATTTGATATAGTGCTCATTGTTTTGTATATTGTGTGGTATAATGTAATAGTGTGTGGTGTTATAATATCAAGTCGGTAACAGGATTTGGTAGCTGGGAGCTAGAGTGCGGAGATAGTTGGGTTTGGGCCTTGCTTCCCATATACTCCAGGTCTGTGCTAATGAATGTTAATTGATTTCTGCTGTGCTTCCTTGACCAATCAGAGGAGGTTATTTTTGAGCCAGTTAAGAATGTCTATTTTTCAAGTCCTTATTTGCATGCTTATCTTGATAAGGGTGTTTGTGGCTGATTGGTCAAGCGTAGAAACACTGTCCCAAGTCCTAGTTTGCATGCTGATCTCAATAAGAGTCTCTCTAAGTGTATAAAAGCTGTGTGTTCCATTCAATAAGGAGAGCTGATTCTAAAACAATACACTAGTCTTGCCTGGTGACTGTGGGGGAAAACTGTGATATTCCAGCACAGCAGCCTTGCTCAGGAAGCAGCGACTGATGGGAACACCCAGAGGGGGGGTCCACTGGTACCGTCACAACCAGCCTTTTGCTAACCTCTGTGCTCCCCAATTTGCACAGAGTTAGTTTTCAGGAAGCTAACACTTCTAAACAAGCAGAAAATAGTTTGGAGGAGATTGTGTCTCCTTGTCAGATACCTCTTTGAATGTTGATCAGGAGTTTATCATTGTTAACCTGATTGATGCAGTTGCATTTTCATATATTGATTGGATGGTATTACTATAAGCTTTATCTATTCCTTGGTTGATCAGGGCATCGATTATTGCTTGCTTTTTCACTGAGTTAAAGGTCTTTTGTAGTCAATGAAAGCAATGCATAATGGAAGGTTGTATTCATTATGTCGTTCTGTAACTTACTGCACCGTCTGGATGTGGCTCATTGTACTGAAAGTGTTCCTGAAGCCTGCTTCTTTAAGTTGTGCTGCGTTAAGTACTGTGTCCATTCTTATTGATAGCACCTTTGTGAAAACCTTGCAGACCTCTGGCAATAATCCCTTTTTTGTGCAGTAGGATGCCTTCTTCATTTTTCCATGTTTCAGGCACTTTACCAAGTAGCAAGCATTTTGAAAATGATTTTGCTAGAGCTTTGAATGAGGGTTGACCTCCATCTTTCAACATTTCAATAGTAACTTTATCAGTCCGGCTGCTTTGACATTTTTCATTGATTTTTATCACAGCCGCTACTTCCACCAAAACTTCTTGCTCACCTTCAGCCTCTTGCACTGCATTCAGTTGTTGTCGTTCATCCTTAGAAAGATTTGAATAAAACGATTTGTTGTTGAGTTTTTGCTGTTGTGCTTTCTTCAAGCTTTAACCCTTTGAGTGCCAAAGTGGTATGCAACGCATTAATGTTTTCTGTAGCCCTTGATTTCCTTCCAGTGTCCTTTCGATGTGCTCTGTACTGAACTTGTGCGTTTCTTCCTTTATGCGTTTTCACATGGTCTGACGCATTTCTATGTATTCTCTCCTGTTTCTAATATTGCCGTTTTGTTTCATTTCTCACTGCTTTTTCATCACATCATTATTTTGATGTCTGTGTTGTTTTTTCTTGTTTTACGTTAGGTGCATGGTAGGGTGACCACATTTCAGTTCTGCCATTCAGGGACCCTGAAGAGAAGAGCGCACCACACAGTCCTCGACACTAGAGGGAGAACTGCCCATTGAGTGTTGAGATTGAAAGCCATGTCTGTGGTGGACTACAAGATAATGTACATTATACCCAAACCCTTAGACTATCTTTACACTACAACAAAATTCCACTGCACTTCTTGTTTGATGTCAGGTTCAAGGCTCTAGTGTTTAGAATGCCGTCTGGAGGCCATTTTCCTGTAGCCCAGAAGAGGCTTCACTTCCTGTCACAGTAGGCAACGGGCATTTCTTCTAGTGTGTAGAACTCTGTGCTCTGGGGTCTTCATTCCGGGACTTTGTATTGTCCCAGAAGGGGGCTGCCCGGGACAAGGGACACATATAAAATCTAGGACTGCCCAAGGCAATCCGGGACACGTGGTCACCCTAGAGCATGGGCATGTACAGTGTCTATGATGGTCTCAATAACCTTTTCATTGTGGGTTGAAATGTCTGTGTCTGGAAGGTCTTGCAGCACAATGAAGTGATTAGGCAGAGCTATCTCGGAATTCTTATGATTTTTCAATAGCTGGCTAGAGTCGATCTTCACGATTGTTGACTTGATCATTTTCTTTCTTTTTCTTTCAGTCACTTTTGATCATTGCTCTCACTAGATGATGGTCACTTACGACATTACCAAAAATAGGGAGATAAAGAGACCCCACATTTCCCTGGTATCTGGAACCATTTTCAAAACGAATTCCTGTCGGAATAAAGTCCATGTAAAACAGTGGAACCATGGGTAAAATATTAGAATAACTCATTTTTTAAAAAATGTTTGAAAAATGTTTTGAAAAAGGTTAACAGGATAACAGGACAGTACCGAACCCCCACGCCCCTAGTTAGCACCAGATCCTACTACCCTGCCGGCAGATGTGATTCACACAGGTCACAGTCATAAGAAAGCACCAATATACAAATAAAACTTACATTTTATTCCCTTCTAAAGTAAAAACTATATAAAGTAAAAACAAAAAATAGCTGTAAGCAAAGTATGGTAATTTGTAAATCTACCTCAGGCCAAAAAGGCTAATTCTCAAATAAACTACACCGGGGTGATCCTGATATAAGCTGAACACTACTCGTGATATGAATAGTTGCTACATAAAAGTGAAAACACTTTGCTTGTATCTCCATTCAAGGAGAGATCAGGGACCACCACTCAGTATGGTGTGCAATGTTATGGAGTGCCGGTCATCATAATGATTACAGAGATATTCCGATTTAAATGCCATATCAGGTGAATGTACACTGAAAGGATGCTGCACTAAGAATCTCTTTAAAGGGATAGTAATGTTTCATAATAAAAGCAGCTCTAATTAATCATCATAGTATTTGGACTTTGGAAAGTGTTATTTCAATACTGTCAGAGTTGTAGTTCAAGAGTAATTCAATGACAAAATATCCCCCTCCCGCCCCTTTTACTGATGTAACACTGCTCAGCCAGAGCAGAAGAGAGGTGCCCAGGTAGATTGCAGAGAGGGACAATCTTCAATTAAGATAAGAGAAAAACCTGAAAAACTTGTCAATGGGGGCAGGGCTTTCATTGTTCTCATAGGAAGAAGATTGTCCCCTGCTGTTATCTGTCTGGTCTATGGACTGGATTCCACATCTGAGAAGAGATGGCTTACACTAGGTAAAAGGGGCGGGAAGGGAAACTTCACTTGTAAATATCTCTCAAAATATAAAGGTTTGAGAGATGAGACTTATATCGTTCTTCATGTTTTTTTAATGCCTACAAAATAAAATAAAGATAAAACGAAGTATTACTATCCCTTTAATTCAAAGATAATTGCAAATATAATGTGATATAACCTCAAAATATCGACTAGATCTAATAATTCAATTCCGCCATCATGCCCGTGGCAGGAATGCCTTACCAATTGTATCCCTGATGTAGCAATCTTGGATGATACCACCAGTAGCGTTTACTCCTTATTAAGACCACATTAGTGTAGCTAATATTGATATATAGCCATAAGCATTAGGAGATCCGTTCACTAATATGGACACACACTGGTTAATCGTTTGACTATTGATAAGTGTACACTGTAGCTCATTAATTCTGTAATAGATATCTACTTATTACAGTGAGTCACATCTTCTTCACAGACCCCTTGTTAATTTAATCCAGCGGTGATACAATTACAGGGCATTCCTGCCACGTGCATAATGGTGGACTTCCCTTATTACATCTAGCTGGTATTGTGAGGGTATATCACATTATACATGCAATTATCTCTGAATTAAAGTGATTCTTAGTCTGTCTTTTCAGTGTACATGCATCTGATAGGACGTTTTAATCGGAATATCACTGTAATCATTATGTCACTCCATGACTTTGCACAGTATACTGAGTGGCATCCCTGATCTCTATGAACGGAGCAATATATTCATACCAGGAGTAGTGTTTAACTTATATCAGGACCACCTCAGTGGAGTTTATTTGAGAATCAGCCTTGTTGGCATGAGCCAGAGATATTATTTATTTATACAGGGCTATACAATAGGGAATAGACATAAAGATATATTAAAGGGATAGTAATACTTCGTTTTATCTTTACTTTATTTTGTAGGCATTAAAAAAACATGAAGAACGATATAAGTCTATCTCTCAGACCTTTATGGTTTGAGAGATATTCACAAGCAAAGTTTCCCCTCCCGCCCCTTTTACCTAGTGTAAATCATCTCTTCTCAGATGTGGAATCCAGTCCATAGACCAGACAGATAACAGCAGGGGACAATCTTCTTCCTATGAGAACAATGAAAGCCCTGCCCCCCTTGACAAGTTTTTCAGGTTTTTCCCTTATCTTAATTGAAGATTGTCCCTCTCTGCAGTCTACCTGGGCACCTCCCTTGTGATCTGGCTGAGCAGTGTCACATCAGTAAAAGGGGCAGGAGGGGGATACTTTGTCATTGAATTACTCTTGTACTACAACTCTGACAGAATTGAAATAACACTCTCCAAAGTCCAAATACTATGATGATTAATTAGAGCTGCTTTTATTATGAAACATTACTATCCCTTTAAATAGTACAAATCGAACAGAAGGATCAGAGGGCCCCCTGCTGGTAAGAGCTTACAGTCCAGAGGAAGGTAGGTTGGACACAAAAGTGCCTTGGGGTGCAAGTGCCTCCTGGCACATGGACTGCCGGTCAGTGGGTGGGAGAAAGAAGTGCTATTGAGTGCAGTGGTCCAGGCAAGAAGTGGTACGTATTATACACAGGTGCATAGTATACACAGGTACATATTGCACAGAGGTACGAATTATACCTGAGATTTTATGGTAATAACCAAAATATATATATATTGTAGTGTTTATCCTCCCGAGTAAAACAAGGAATCTCCCTCTGCTATAAAGAGTTTTAATCAAACGTTGTTATAGCTCAAACTTGAATTTTTTTTAGGCACAATAACTCCATGACCTGAATTATTACAGTGGCGCTGTTGCTACACCATCCTATGGACAGCTCTGGTCAGTTGACCATAAACATCCAGGCCATCGAGATACTTCACCTAAAAAAAAAAAAAAAAATCTATATTTGAATAAAACATCTCTCTGGGGAATAACCTTGTTTTACTCGGCACGATAAACCCTTCAGTATAGATTATTTTACATATTAAGTGTTACTATCCTTTTAACCTTTTGGGCTCTAGAAAGTCCACAGACGTCTCTGGCATGAAGGAGTTAATTACCCAGGTAAGTTATGACTGGTAGAGGGCGAGTGTTTTCTCCATTTCAATAAATCTCCCCAAGCTTCACACACACACACACACTTTTGCCTTTGAATCAGCAGAAAGTGTTTTTCTCTCTGTTCATTCTTGTGGGAACCCTGATAGCAATTCAATTAGAATATGCAGATGAGGCTGGATTTCCCCCAAAGAAAAACATTCATTTCCTTAGAGGCCTTAAAGCTCCGGATTCCAGCACGTCCTCCACCCCTTTTAACTCGTTCGTTCTCACAACCGCCTGTGGGGCTCATTCATCAAACTAAGGAGGTGCAGTCCTGGAGCAGACCAACTGCATCGTAGGGGTGAAATGAGAATCCCTGTTGATTTAACCCTTTGCGCGCCAGAGAGTTATCCAACGCATTTACACCTGCCTAGCGCTCAAAGGGTTAAATCTTTGAATGCTGAACCATTAGGAATTTTCTGACTATTTTTATTTGGTGAAATTGGCTTGGTCCAAATTTGTACCTCTTTTGCTTACTGAACCCTGTCGTTTTGCCTTTATTCATTGCTCTGCAGAGGGCCAAAACCTGAGGAAACCAACTGCACGGTAAAAGGAATTAAAATCTGCATTCATTTGAATGGAGTTTTTAACCCCTTAAATGCTGAAGAGGTCTCCAGCTCATTCAAGGAGTTAAATCTAATGGGATTTGAGGAATTTTCATTTGTTCCCTGTGGTGCAATTGTATGTGTGTGTATAATTGGTATATATGTATAGAAAGGGATGTGGTTATACAAACCAGCAAGGACAAAGAGCACTCGTAGGACTTGATAATTCAAATGAAAAAGGAGGATTTAATGGTTTAACGTTTCGGCTCCATTACAAGCCTTTCTCAGGACAAACTCACATATGACGATAATGATAATTTAACGTTTTGTATAAAACACAATCACCACAACTGGTTCACTGACGCATTGTCCTCAATTGCGTTAGACAGGTGGAGGTGATGTAGATGACATAGTGTCTATTGTACAAAATACTTTATTTAAGGTCATAGTCTTCATATGTGAGGTTGTCTTGAGAAAGGCTCGTATTGGAGCCAAAACGTTGAACAATTAAATCCTCCTTTTTCATTTGAATTATCAAGTCCTATGAGTGCTTTTTGTCCTTGCTGGTTTGTATAACCACATCCCTTTCTATTATTTCATTTGCACCAGCACCAAGGCAATAAACAGACGTTTTTTTGCAAGGTATTTGGAGGACCCATTCACACATTTCTTTTTTTTCATCGATAGATAGATAGATAGATAGATAGATAGATAGATAGATAGATAGATATGAGATAGATAGATATGAGATAGATAGATATGAGATAGATAGATAGATAGATAGATAGATAGATAGATAGATAGACAGATAGATAGATAGATAGATAGATAGATAGATAGATAGATATGAGATAGATAGATAGATAGATAGATAGATAGATAGATAGATAGATAGATATGAGATAGATAGATAGATAGATAGATAGATAGATATGAGATAGATAGATAGATAGATAGATAGATAGATAGATAGATAGATATTACATAGATAGATATTACATAGATAGATAGATAGATAGATAGATAGATAGATAGATAGAGAGATATGAGATAGATAGATAGATAGATAGATAGATAGATAGATAGATAGATAGATATGAGATAGATAGATAGATAGATAGATAGATAGATAGATATGAGATAGATAGATAGATAGATAGATATGAGATAGATAGATAGATAGATAGATAGATAGATAGATAGATAGATATTACATAGATAGATATTACATAGATAGATAGATAGATAGATAGATAGATAGATAGATAGATAGAGAGATATGAGATAGATAGATAGATAGATAGATAGATAGATAGATAGAGAGATATGAGATAGACAGATAGATAGATAGAGAGATATGAGATAGAGAGATAGATAGATAGATAGATAGATAGATAGATAGATATTACATAGATAGATATGAGGTAGATAGATAGATAGATAGATAGATAGATAGATAGATAGAGAGATATGAGATAGATAGATAGATAGATAGATAGATAGATAGATAGATAGATAGATAGATATTACATAGATAGATAGATAGATAGATATCTGTGTATAAGGGTTCCTGATTCGCTGTCGCTGGCGATGGAAGAGGTGGAGATCAGCGGCAGACAGTGAATCAGGGGTGGGGATTTTCACAGAAGTTGGCAGGGGGAAAAGGACTGTGAAAATCACAGTAGTGAAACTCGCCGGTGCAGTGGGTTCCTGAATTGCACAGCGCGCGCAATTGTACAGCCGTTCACCATCACTTGTGTGTGTGCGTGTGTAGATCTAGCTTAGGATAGAAGTGCTGTTTGTGCAGAATGAATGAGTATCATAGTAGGCGATAACCTATTTTATTAGAGTAACATTCTGTTTTCAGGATGAACTTCTAAGAGTAACAACCTCCTTTTATCAAGTCAAATATAATATTAATCATCAAAATGAAAATCCAAGTCAGGTGAGAGAGGCAATACATGGGTTAAGAAAACACAAACTGCTAAACTACAGATCACACCAGTTCAGGATTATAAATTCCCTTGGTCAATGTGAAAAGAATGTGGAGAAGTGGACACATCAGACCATGATCTATCCGTATCAGAGATATTGGTTATTATCTCTCCCCCTCTCTTTGTAATACACCCACCTTCTCCACATTTCATTCACACCGATCAATGGAATTTATGATCCTTAAACTGGTATGATCTGTACTTTATCAGTTTGTGTTTTTGTAACCTGTGTATTGCCCATCTCATCTGACATGGAGGTTTCATTTTGATGATCAGCATTGCTATTGACTTGATAAAGGGAGGTTGTTACTTTTGAAAGCTCATTATAATGGTTTTTTTTGACACACAGACGGGGACAATCGGGGACACAGGACTGTAGGGTTCTGCCCAAACGTATAGGTACAGAATACTGCCAAGCAGTATCAGGAAAGGTATTCCCAGACTGTCTGAACAGTCCGAGGGTAGCTGAGCAGCAGAATATGACGGTGTACCGCCAACCAGTAGCCGACAATGACTGTGACCCTGAAGTGTAACAGCACCAACCCACAAGGGGATAAACGGACGCTCAGACCTGGAATTGGTTGCAAGGCCGTGGAGCCTAACCGAGACGCCCAGGGAGGAAACCAACCTCGGAGGTGGTGAACAGGTCAAGCGTACCGGGGTGCTAACCCAACAGATCTCAAACACCGTAAAGTAGGGATCATTATAGCGCACAGAACGGAGACTGGGTCACAGTATAGCAGCGCTGCCGTAGCAGTGCGAGTACGGAGGCAACACATGACTGTTTAGACAGACAGTAAACAGGCACAGGAGGGGAGGCCTCCAGACGGGACAAGGACTGGGACCGTCAGCGATACCAGGTAGGTACACAGAGCAGGAACGTCAGCCAAGCCGGGTCGGTACGCAGAGCAGGAACTTCAGCCAAGCCGGGTCGGTACACAGAGCAGGAACATCAGCCAAGCCGGGTCGGTACACAGAGCAGGAACGTCAGCCAATCCAGGTCGGTACACAGAGCAGGAACGTCGGCCAGGCCAAATCGGTACACGAAGCAGGAATAAAAACAGGCAGAGTAGTCAGTCAGTCAGGGTTAAACACAGGATTCACACTGGAAGTCAGGAACAAGCGATGTGACCTCTGGGTGCAGTCTGTAAAAACAGGTGAAAGGAATATTCAGCTACGTCTAGCAGGCTGTGTATAATATTTAAAATACATTTTTAAAATCACCGGCGTCAGCTTTCCAAGACAGCCAAGACTTTCTTTCCAGAACAGATTCTTGCAGAAGCGTTTGAGCCTCCAGATTATTTACATATTTAGACTTTGTACAGTTTCTTTCGCTTTTCCTACTGCCAGAAACGCTAGCGTTCCAATAGCGGGTGTAAGCTGCTGAGGCTAGCATGGCTGTATGTATGAAAAAAAGGGACTTGTTTGTTTGAGCCAAAACATTGAAGATTTCAGTTGACTCCATGTACCGTAAAATCTCGAGTATAATACGCACAATTTTACCCCACTTCACCTTATGTGAAGTGGGGGGTGTGTATTGTACACAAGAGTTTAAAAAAAGAAAAGTTACGGTTGGCAGATACCTTCCCTCCCTCCCTCGGGTCAAAACAGCTGTCAAACCAAGACTTACTTGGTTCAAATTTAACTCTCTCCTTGATGAAATTTAACTCTCTCCTTGATGAAAGGCAAAATACAAAGCTTCCCAGAGGGTGGCATGCTTCCACTTGCCGCCCGCTTCCTTCAATGGGCTTTCAGGACCTTCCGCCTACAGTGGAAGGTCCTGAAAGCCCATTGAAGGAAGCGGGCGGCAAGTGGAAGCATGCCACCCTCTGGGAAGCTTTGTATTTTGCCTTTCATCAAGGAGAGAGATGCGGACTTCAGTGGGGAGTTACATTTCAACCAAGTAAGTCTTGCTTAGGCAGCCGTTTTGGGCCGGGGGAGGGAGGGAGGCCTTAAAAATTTTTTTAGCACGGGGGAAAACAAGGGTGCATATTATACACAGGCACTCTTGTTTTCCCCTAAAATCTTTGGTATAATATGCACCTTTGTATTATACACAGGTGCGTATTATACCTGAGATTTTACAGTACACTGATGTTGGGATGAAGAGGTTGCAGTTGTCCTGCAGACTGGCAGCCAAGGGGTCTCATCAGTTCTTCATTATCCCTCAACCCCCTCATAATAATATCTGGGAACTTTCTTGTCCCAAGCATCTGGAGGTGCACGAATGTTTGTGGGGTGGAGTGTCCAAATGGGTGCAGCTTGATTGGATAGGTGGAATTGTGAGGAGGGGAGGCGGGGTTTGCCCTTAAAATGGTCGGAGAGTGAGCGGAATGACAGTGAAGTGGGCGGAGTTACAAGGAAACTCACTGAGCCCTAAGAATCGGCCTCTGCCCTCAGAGACCCATAATTATCAGTATGAAAAACCGGAGTCTCTGAATAAGATCCGGAGACTGCCCAGGTTTGCTCACAATCAGACCAATTTCCTATCTTGGCTGACATCATCAAACAGGGCCGCTGCCAGCCAGTAAGATAAGAATGGCATTCCTGTTTCTTCATTAACCCATTGAACACCGGAGGGATGTCCAGTGTTTTCCAATGCACCGGACACCCCTCTGGCCTTAAAACAGTTAATTGTCAGGGTTATGCATAAAAAAGTGGTATAGCTAAAAATAATAAAAAATAAAAGTCTATGCAAAACCAAACCAGAAGAAGATCCCTTTAAGAGCTGCTACCATCCCCAGACTGGTGTGTGTAGTCTATGGCCAAAGGTAGATATATATATCACAGGAACCACCGGGCCCCTGGCTACTGGAGGGGCCTGAGGGCCAGCCTCCTGCCCACAGACTATGGACCTAGCCCTGGAACAGGGTATGGCCTCCCCCTGAGACTAATCTCTGCCCTCTTTGCCCCTTGCCATGGAGGATCCTTCACCAGCTCCCCAGTCCCCTCTTGGGGCTAAGTCACGCTGTGCTTATTGGTGGTACAGGGTGACCAAGAAACCCAGTGACACTTTTTCCCAGCCTTGTCAATCTAAAGAATACCAGACCTCCCAAAAGACTAATATGTAAATGATGTTTCAGTACCTTAACCTGTTCTGTGTATTGTGGTCTCTCTGTAACACTTGTACCCAGCCCTATTCCTCTGTCCCATTGTATAGTTAATTCACTCAGGTCTGGTCCATTGTATCCTGTTATCACCTACTCATTGTCCCATCACACAGTACGTTTACACTTCCCTTGTATTCATTGTACTCCATGTTTCTACTGAAACCACCCTCCACCCATTGACCCTTTGTAAAGATGTGCATTCCCATTGTGTATTTTGTCCCCAAGAACTGTATAAAATGTCCATGATGTCTTGAAATAAAGGCAGTTGTTATTCTGATCCCAAGACACTGGTGTTGTCTGGTGCTTGGGGTAAACTGCTGTATCCACAGTGTGTTCAACCTACACTGAGTCTTGCCTAAGTGACTGGGTGAATGGCGCTATGATCCTGGTTCCTGATTGGAGGAGATCCTGACTGTTCTGGGTTAAGGAAGCACAGTTTTGGCGGGGTTACTCAGTCTCAGTACAGGTATCCGTCACAATATATAAATAGGGAGAACGCTAAATTATACTGACAAATAAGTATAAAAGATATATTAAATAATGATAACCATCCCTCACTAATATAATAAGGTGTATTGTGGCACAAAAACAATTTATAATAATTCAAGAATAAATCTTTAATATAGAAAAATCTTAATGCATAAAAATGTCAGTGAACACATATAGTAATAATATACTAATACACTATCTAAATACTCAAATAAAGATCTAAAATTCTCTGAAGAATTGCCCTGGAGGCATGAAACGCGTTGGACAAGACTCTTCAACAGCGTTAGCACACCATTGCTGTAGGACCACAGGGTGAAAAAGTTTTTGGATTGAATGACAAATAAATGATTTAGCACAAGACCAATGTATTTTATTAACAGACTAATTTATAAACACATGTACTGAAGTTTACACAAATGTATTGCTATGGAGCAATGTGATCCACTTCTATACCCACCACACTGTCTGATCTAATAAATACACGGTGGGAAAGAGGGACAGAGGGATTTTGGTCTCACAAAAGGACTGTTACTCCTAAAGATGGATAATTGGGAGGTATGGACCCCTGATATCTCCTAAAGAGGGACACTTGGAAGGTACGGGTCCCTAATATCTCCTAAAGAGGGACACTTGGGAGGTATGGACCCCTAATATCTCCTAAAGAGGGACACTTGGGAGGTATGGACCCCTAATATCTCCTAAAGAGGGACACTTGGGAGGTACATACCCCTAATATCTCCTAAAGAGGGACACTTGGAAGGTATGGACCCTAATATCTCCTAAAGAGGGACACTTGGAAGGTGTGAACCCCTAATATCTCCTAAAGAGGGACACTTGGAAGGTATGGACCCTAATATCTCCTAAAGAGGGACACTTGGAAGGTACAGAACCCTAATATCTCCTAAAGAGGTACACTTGGGAGGTATAGACCCCTAATATCTCCTAAAGAAGTACACTTTGGAGGTATGGGCCCCTAATATCTCCTAAAGAGGGACACTTGGGAGGTATGGACCCCTAATATCTCCTAAAGAGGGACACTTGTAAGGTATGGACCCTAACATCTCCTAAAGAGGGACACTTGGAAGGTGTGAACCCCTAATGTCTCCTAAAGAGGGACACTTGGAAGGTATGGACCCTAATATCTCCTAAAGAGGGACACTTGGGAGGTATGGACCCTAATATCTCCTAAAGAGGGACACTTGGAAGGTACAGAACCCTAATATCTCCTAAAGAGGGACACTTGGAAGGTGTGAACCCCTAATGTCTCCTAAAGAGGGACACTTGGAAGGTATGGACCCTAATATCTCCTAAAGAGGGACACTTGGAAGGTACAGAACCCTAATATCTCCTAAAGAGGGACACTTGGGAGGTATAGACCCCTAATATCTCCTAAAGAGGGACACTTGGAAGGTACGGACCCCTAATATCTCCTAAAGAGGGACACTTGGAAGGTGTGCTGATCTCAGGGTCTGACGGTGAAGGACCGAATACTCAGGGTGAGGAGAGCCCAGCGTTAATCACTCTCTCGTCTAATTTCTATGTCATCTAATTACTATCTCGTCTACACCAAATAACTGCTTATTTAGTTCCCTGAGGACAGATAAGGTCACCTCCTGGTTAGAGCAAGCAGAGATCTATATCCCATATTGATCTAATGTCCAGTTTATATATTAATGTGGCCAGTTTGTTTGCTAGTTTGTATATTTCTGTATTGCCCATTCTATACAGTAATTTGGCCATTCCATATAGTAGTATATATTTTGCTGTAATGTCCAGATTTTACACTAATTTGTCTACTTTATTTGCTAGTTTTGTATTTTGCTGTAAAGTCCAGTTTATACATTGATTTGGTTGGTTCATTTACTAGTTTATATTTTGCTGTAATGTTCAGTTTAGATACTGATTTGGTCAGATGATTGACTTTAATATTTTGCTGTATGTCCATTTTATATAATGATTTGGCCAATTGTTTGCTAGTTAATATTTTGGTGTAATGTAGAAAATTATACTCTATCCAAACACACTGGGCACAGCAATACAGTATGGCGAGGTGCAGAAATAATGGTGGCACGAGGCTTGTCCGCCTGAAGCCACATGAGGCGGCTGCTCCCGCCGGGAATAACCAGCCCCCTCACTACAGAGGTCAGTCCCTAGACAATGGAAGAGGCTGGCCGCTACAGTCAGCAGGAAAACCTGGGGGAGGTGAGTCTTTCCCAGATAAAAGGTGGTAAGGGGCGGGATATCCTATATAACAATTCGCTTATGTAGTTTGTCAGAAGCCGTCATGCGCAATACAGTCTGCCTGCGCGCAGTACAGACTGCACAATAAGCCACTGGAAGGAGTAAATAATAAAAATTGACTTGCCAAGTGGAGCCCATCAGACCCGCCAACGTATCCAGACCCGCTCGCGTGGGCGCAGAGCTGGAACGGGCCAGCCGGGAGGAAGGGAAAGTATGGGCAAAGCCTCAAGAGCCGGATCACGTGTGCGCGACGACGCAATCCGGCCAATAGGAGCCGCATCAGTATCTCCGATACAGAGGAGATAAACTGACAAAGTAAGGGTGCGTAGTGAAGCGCCTGGTCAATCGGTCACACCAATAAAGGCACTGCTGCTTAACGCTTTGAGTGCCAGAGAGGTATGCAACGCATTGTTTTGCAATGCGTTGAGTAACCCCCTGGTACTCAAAGGGTTAAAGAACAGGGGGAAAAATCCATGTCCTGCAGTAAAGGGTGCGTGGTGAAGCGCCTGGTCAATCCGCCGCACACCAATAAAGGCACTGCTGCTTAACCCTTTCAGTGTCAGAGAGCTATGCAACACATTGCTTTGTAATGCATTGTGTACCACTGTGGCACTCAAAAGGTTAAAGTACAGTGGAAAACTCAATGTTCTGCGGAAGTATGCTTAGCCCTTTGAGTGCAGGAGAGGTATACACCGCATTGCTTTGCAATGCTTTGCTTACCCCTCTGGCACTTAAAGGGTTAACGTACAGTGGGAAAACTCAATCTTTAAGCACAGGTTACAATAGGGTATGAACAAACAGGGAGAAAAAGACAGTGTTGTTTAACCCCTTAATGTCCAGTGACGTGTCAGGGCCGCCTCTGCTATTTTTCCGTTAAGGACCAGTGACGGTCCTGGCACATCACATACTTTTTACTCACAGTGCTCTAAGACTGGAGTAATCACTATCAGTCCCCCGTTTGGTGTTCCGGCACACATGATCAGTCCTTAAGGGGTTAAAACAGCAGAATGGAAAGAAGCAGACCAAAAGCTGCAAAAGATTGGATATCCTATATAATAATTCGGTAGGATGTATGTCAGAAGCCTTCATGCTCAGTAGAAACTGCTCGTATGCACAGAATGCTGGGAGTTCTGTGCTGGGAGCATTCTGTGCGGAATGCTGGGAGTTCTGTGCTGGGAGCATTCTGTGCGGAATGCTGGGAGTACTGTGCTGGGAGCATTCTGTATGGAATGCTGGGAGTACTGTGCTGGGAGCATTCTGTGCGGAATGCTGGGAGTTCTGTGCTGGGATCATTCTGTACGGAATGCTGGGAGTACTGTGCTGTGAGCATTCTGTGAGGAATGCTGGGAGTTCTGTGCTGGGAGCATTCTGTGCGGAATGCTGGGAGTTCTGTGCTGGGAGCATTCTGTGCGGAATCCTGGGAGTTCTGTGCTGGGAGCATTCTGTGCAGAATGCTGGGAGTTCTGTGCTGGAAGCATTCTGTACTTTCGGCCAGTCTCTACTGCGCGTGACTGCATCCCCATATTTACCTCACATTTCCCCCAAATTCAGCCTCATTCTCTCCCCCACATCCGTCTATGATACGTGTTCTCAAACCTGTCCTCATGGCTCCCCCAATGGGGCAGCTTTTCAGAATCTCACATGAACACAGGTTAATCAATCAATTTTGCTAACTACCGTACAGAATCTGCTCCCATCCCACTACCCAGCATCCTCCGATGACAGAAGCTGTCTGTCTTTAAGCTGGAACAATCTTATTGGCTAGATATCAATCTTTGCCAATGAGATCGCTGCAGCTTAGTGAAAGCAAGCCTCCATCACTGGAGGATGCTGGGTAGTGGGACGGGAGCAGAGGCAGTGCTGCAAGCCGGAAGTAGGCTGCTGGGCACGTTTTAAACATTCATTTTTGCGCAGATAACGGTTGTTTTTTTTTTTTTTAAATGAGTAACACGTTAAACTTTTTCGCTAAATGCTCTAACTAATGAGCATTACTTCTCTATATGAGATAGATCCACTTTAACAACATTCACTTATGAATAATTAAGGATATCCTGAAAACATGCACTGTTGTAGCTGCTTGAGAACAGGCATAAAGCAGAACTTTCATGCTTACACAAGTTATGCCCAATGAATTGTCAGAGCTTGTTAACCCTTTGAGTGCGTTGCGTACCCCTCTGGCACTCAAAGGGTTGATAAAGGAAATAGCATAATAAAGTTTCTTAACCCCTTAACAACCCTTGACGATCATAGCACGTCATGGGTAGATCTGACTTAACGACCCATGATGTGCTTTGACCGTCATGGAATTCCGGGCTCCCCCCGCGGCTGCACGCCATTCAGGGAGTCCGGAACTGGAAACAAAGGGAAAAAAAAAGTCAGTAGTCCTTAAGTGCCGGCCGCGTGTGCTCGCAGCCGGTCCTTAAGGGGTTAAGTGCCGGCATGAGTTGGAATCATAACTTCGTATGAAACGTACATCAATAGGACAGAGCAGACATCTTGGCGAAGAGAGATCTGTGCTCCTGTGTTGTCCGTCCCTGTCTTGTCATGGTTATCCTATATAATAATTCGGTAGGATGTTTGTCAGAAGCTGTCATGCTCAGTAGAGACTGCTCGAATGCACAGAATGCTGGGAGTTCTGTGCTGGGAGCATTCTGTGTGGAATGCTGGGAGTTCTGTGCTGGGAGCATTCTGTGCGGAATGCTGGGAGTTCTGTGCTGGGAGCATTCTGTGCGGAATGCTGGGAGTTCTGTGCTGGGAGCATTCTGTGTGGAATGCTGGGAGTACTGTGCTGGGAGCATTCTGCGTGGAATGCTGGGAGTTCTGTGCTGGGAGCATTCTGCACGGAATGCTGGGAGTTCTGTGCTGGGAGCATTCTGCGTGGAATGCTGGGAGTTCTGTGCTGGGAGCATTCTGTGTGGAATGCTGAGAGTTCTAAGCTGGAAGCATTCTGTACTTTCGGCCAGTCTCTACTGCAGGTGACTGCATGGGTGGCAGGACGCAGAGCAGGACCGACCTCTTAACACTTTGAGTGCCAGAGGGGTACGCAACACATTGCAAAGTAGTGCGTTGCATACCCCTCTGGCACTCAAAGGGTTACCATCACCCGGACCTTGGCCCGTGTACACGGGCTTTTACACTAGTTTGCCAATGTGGGAGTTGCACTATACGGTACTGGCACGGATGGACAGTGCAGGCGCACACATCACTCTTCACCAAGATGTCTGCGATGTTCCACTGATGTAAGTTTCTTACGATGTTATGATTCCAACCGATGTCGGCACTTAAGAAACTTTATTGTGCTATTTCCATTATTAACAAGCTACTAATAATTAATTGGGCATAACTTATGTAAGCATAATAGTTCCGCAGTAAAGTGAAACTTTCACTACACTAACATAGCGCGGCAAATGATAATTACATTAGCGATATGCACACACAGTTTTATTTTGAAGTATAATTGCTGCATTAATGAAAAATAGAATCTTTTCAGCAGACAGGCAGCGGGGAACAGCACAGACATCTTGCAGAGCCGACATCTCTGCATCTGCGATGTCCGTCCCTTTCAACTCCACGATTGGTGAGTTGAATGCCTTTGTTCTGAATGGCACTGGAAGGGACTGACACCGCAAGTGCAGAGAGCGCCTACAGCAAGATCCCAGCCGGTGCCTGCATTAAAGGTTCTATTTTTCTTTAAAGGGATAGTAATACTTAAAAATTACTATCCCCCATGTTGCAGCCAGTACAAAACGTGTTAAAGGGATAGTAATACTTTGTTTTATCTTTATTTTATTTTGTAGGCATTAAAAAAACATGAAGAACGATATAAGTCTTATCTCTCAAACCTTTATGGTTTAAGAGATATTCACAAGCAAAGTATCCCCCTCCCTCCCCTTTTACTGATGTAACACTGCTCAAACAGATCAGAAGGGAGGTGCCCAGGTAGACTGCAGAGAGGGACAATCTTCAATTAAGATAAGGGAAAAACCTGAAAAGTTTGTCAAGGGGGGGCAGGGCTTTCATTGTTCTCATAGGAAGAAGATTGTCCCCTGCTGTTATCTGTCTGGTCTATGGACTGCATTCCACATCTGAGAAGAGATGGCTTACACTAGGCAAAAGGGGCGGGAGGGGAAACTTTGCTTGTGAATATCTCTCAAACCATAAAGGTTTGAGAGATAAGACTTATATCATTCTTCGTGTTTTTTAATGCTTACAAAATAAAATAAAGTTAAAACGAAGTATTACTATCCCTTGAAATGAGACCAGTGGCATCTCTCAAACCTTTATTTCTAGCTGAGAGCAGGGGAATCCATTCCTGGGATCAGCCGCCAGCTCTGCAGCAGAGCTGAGATTGCGTTAATAAAAAAGCAATCCTTTACTAAAAAGGTCTTCTACGTGTGCTTGGTTTGCAAGCACACATAGAAGACATTTTAAGTTAAAGTGTTAGTAATGTCCACAAAAAAGTTTTTGCATTTAGAAGAGGTTAAAAAGCTGAGCTAAATGCAAAAAAACGTATCTCTCAAACCGCTATGGTTTAAGAGATACAGGCATTTAAAGTTTGAGATCCGTGTCAGCCGACACGGAGACGCTTGAGCAGAACCACGATCTTGTTCTTTACCGTGAATCCCTTCATTGGAATGGTCTAAAACGTGTGCCTGGTTTTCAATCACTTGTTTTAGACCATTCCAATGAAGGGATTAGTGGTAAATAATGAGATTGAGGCTCTGCTCAAGCGCCTCCGTGTCGACCGACACAGAACTCCTGCTGACAGCTTTACAGCTGTCAGTAAGAGACATCGAACTGTATCTCTTAAACCATAGTGGTTTGAGAGATACGTTTTTTTGCATTTAGCTCATCTTTTTAAACTCTTCTAAATGCAAAAAAAACTTTTTGTGGACATTACTAACACTTTAAGGATTTATTTTTTGTTAACGTGATCTCGGCTGTGCTGCAGAGCCTCCTCCGGTCCCGGGACCGGATTCCCCTGCTCTCAGCTAGAAATAAAGGTTTGAGAGATGCCGCTGGTCTCATTTAACGCCGTTTTGTACTGACTACAACATGGGGGAAAGTAATTTTTAAATATTACTATCCCTTTAATTCAACAATTATCCTTGAAAATAAAACTGTGTGCATATCGCTAATGTAATTGTCATTTGCAGTGCTATGTAATTCTGGTGAAAGGTCCTCTTTAAACACCCCTGGTTTATGACAACTTTAAAATTCCAGGAGGACAGACACCCCCTCAAAAAGGACATCTTAAAACTCCAAACGCATAGTAATCATAAGGAACATATGCCCCTTCTCAGACAGGAGAGGAGCGTGCCTTATGTTGGCTGCGTTTAGTGACATTGTATAAAGTCCCATTCTATTGCTCTGTAACGCGCTCTCTGCAGCCACAGCCCTGCACAGCCGTAATACACTAAAAGAAAAGGGATGTGCGGTATTTGCCTCAATTTGCTGATTTCATTACTAAATTGCTCCATTGTGTAATCGTATGGTCTCTGTAAAGGGAGAGGTAATTCTTTTTAATGACCTGTTAATTAGCTGCTGCGTTCCTGGATTCATGGAGCCACACAAAGGTCAGGCCTCCTCCTTCTCCCATCGCTAGTAATAAGGCACCCCTGGGTGATCCAAGAGACTGCAGGAAAAACTGCTATATACACTGATATATACTGCTATATAATTCTAGATATACTGCTAAATACTGCTTTATACTATTATATACCGCTCTATACTATTATATACTGCTATATATATTACTAAATACTCTATATCCAGCTATATACTACTATATATTGCTATATACTACTATATACTGCTATATATAGTCCTAAAGAGGGACACTTGGGAGGTACGGACCCCTAATATCTCCTAAAGATGGACACTTGGGAAGTATGGGCCCCTAATCTATATTACTAAAAGGAGAAGCTTGGCAGGCAGCCAAATTGTCCGGCATTGAACACACCCAGGGGCGTGGCACTAGAAGGATAATTTTGGCAGGCAGCCAAGCAGTACTGAGGAGACATTCATGTTTCCTCACACATAACACAGGGGCGAGATTTGGCCCCCCAAATGCTTTACATGCCACTACAAGGTGAGGGATGGGTGCAATAAGGATGCAATATGGGTGCAATAAGGACGCAATATGAGTGCAATATGGGTGCAATTAGGAAGCAATATGGGTGCAATATGAGTGCAATAAGGATGTAATAGGGGTGCAATATGAGTGCAATAAGGATGTAATATGGGTGCAATAAGAACGCAATATGGGTGCAAAATTAGTGCAATATGGGCAATATGAGTGCAATAAGGACGCAATATGGGTGCAATATAGGTGCAATATGAGTGCAATATGGACGCAATATGAGTGCAATAAGGAAGCAACGTTGGTGCAATATGAGTGCAATAAGGACGCAATATGGGTGCAATACGGACGCAATATTAGTGCAATTAGGACACAATATGGGTGCAATATGGGTGCAATACGAGTGCAATATGGGTTCAATATGAGTGTAATAAGGATGCAATAAGGGTGCAATAAGGATGCAATATGGGTGCAATATGAGTGCAATATGGGTGCAATATGGGTGCAATAAGGACGCAATATGGGTACAATATGAGGGCAATTAGGACACAATATGGGTGCAATACAAGTGCAATATGGGTTCAATATGAGTGCAATAAGGACGCAATATGGGTGCAATAAGGACACAATATGGGTGCAATACAAGTGCAATATGGGTTCAATATGAGTGCAATAAGGATGCAATATGGGTGCAATATGAGTGCAATAAGGACACAATATGAGTGCAATATGGGTGCAATACCCATATTGCATCCTTATTGCACCCATATTGCATCTTTATTACACCCATATTGCACTCATTGCACCCATATTGTGTCCTTATTGCACCCAATGTGCCACTTTTGAACATTGAATGCTCCATTCGGAATGACGCGACATGTACAATTTGCGACTCTTTAAGGCGGGACATGGTGAATGCGCCATTCAGAATGATGCGGCCAAACAAATGCAACACTTTAAGATGCAACATTTTAAGTGCGCCAGTTCAAAAGTAATCTCTCTGTCCCCTTCTCCATCATGTCTCTCTCCCTCTCTCTCCCCCTTCTCCATCGTGTGTGCCTCTCTTTCCCCCTTCTCCATCGTATGTGTGTGTGTCTCTCTCTCCCTCTTCTCCATCGTGTGTGTGTCTCTCTCTCCCCTTTCTCCATCGTGTGTGTCTCTCTCTCTCCCCCTTCTCCATCGTGTGTGTCTCTCTCTCCCCCTTTTCCATCGTGTGTGTGTCTCTCTCTCTCTCCCCCCCTTCTCCATCGTATGTCTCTCTCTCTCTCCCCTCCTTCTCCATCATGTCTCTCTCTCCTCCCTTTCTCCATCATGTCTCTCTCCCCGTCTCCATCATGTCTCTCTCTCTCCCCCCTTCTCCATCATGTGTCTCTCTCCCCCCGTTCTCCATCATGTGTCTCTCTCCCCCCTTCTCCATCATGTGTCTCTCTCTCTCCCCCCTCTTCTCCATCATGTCTCTCTCCCCCCTCTTCTCCATCATGTGTCTCTCTCTCCCCTTCTCCATCACGTGTCTCTCTCCCCCCTTCTCCATCACGTGTCTCTCTCCCCCCTTCTCCATCATGTGTCTCTCTCACCCCTTCTCCATCATGTGTCTCTCTCTCACCCCTTCTCCATCATGTGTGTGTGTCTCTCTCTCTCTCCCCCCTTCTCCATCATGTGTCTCTCTCTCCCCCCCTTATTCAGCATCTGTGTGACAGACCCAAACCCTGAAGCACTCAAAGGAATTAATTCCCACAGGCAACTCCCTTCCCCTTTTGCTAGTATCTCCTAAAAAGGGACACTTGCGAGGTATGGACAACTAATATGTCCTAAATAGGCACACACGGGAGGTATAGACCCCTAATATCTCCTAAAGAGGAACACGTGGGAGTTTTGAAGCCATAATGTCTTTATAGAAGAATCGCATCACCCTAAAATAGAAGGCAGAAGTGCACCACAGTACTGCAGAACCCTGTTGAGAAACACTGCAAAACGGATACGTCATTGAGAAAAACATTTGTCTCTTATGTTGTATTTGCTGTTGCTGAGTAACATGGCATAGGATGGGAATTACTATTATTTATTATTTCTATATATCCCATAATTGTGACATTAAGAAGTAGTACAAAGAGAACCTCTATGGATCACTATTGGATACGGATACTCTGCACCTATATTTAGTTATTGATCCCTGAAGGCCAGTAGCTGGCTGTGGCGTGTACCATTCTCCAGCCAATCACTTTGTAAGTAGACATCTATCAGGGTGCTGGCGGTGATCACAACAGGGCTTCTCTTCATTTGCCCAAGGGTACCCCTTGTTCTTTTCTCCCGTTTTTAGTATCTACAGATTCGGTTTCAAGCTCTTGTGCTCCCATTAGTTACAGCACATGTCTATCACCAGAGCACCAATTCTAATTGGCTGGTCATGCAGCTTCCTTTTGATTTAATTGGGGATTTTAACGCTTTGACTGTCAGAGAGGACTACATTTCCTTTCTGTTTTTAAACAAGTAATGCAGTTTTCCATTGGAAAGAATTATAAATAGGGTGACCATGTGTTCCGGAACGTCCGGGACTGTCCCTGAATTATGTTTGATGTCCCGTGTCCCGATTGATACCCCTCCGGGACAATGTACAGTCCCGGATTCCGGTCCGGTAGAGTGAGTCACTCACCATCCAGTCACCTCTGAACACATGCACGCTGCAAGCACCACGCTCCCAGCCAATGAAGAGAGGATTTGCACAATGTTCCTCTCCTCATTGGCTCTGGCTGGCTCTGTGTGCGTGTGAAGTGATACGCTGAGACGGCGACGCAGACGCAGACCCTGACCAACTCAGCAGCGTACAATTATGAAGTGACTGATGTCGGATTCTGTGAGTGAGCAGTGAACAGCGCACGCAGTAGGGTGACCACATGTCCCGGAATGGCAGAATGGAAATGTGGTCACCCTAATTATAAAGTTAGAAATTGTGGCGTATAGTGCTGCGTGTAGAACAAACCGTCGTGTTTCTATTACAATAGGAAGAAAAAAGAAGGTGTTCCTAGAGTGATAACGTTTAGGTCATACACAATCCCTCCCTTCGCCACTTTAAAGGAGCAGTAAACTTTTTTTTATGAAAACACATATTTTACAGAGCATTTCCTGCTGAATAAAACAAGGTCACTCCCATCGCTGTCGGATGTTTTATTCAAAAATTATAGCAGTTTAAATAATCAGGAAGTGAATTTACTGTGTTTACTTCCTGATAGTTCTGACAGGAAGTGAATTTACTGTGTGTTTACTTCCTGGTAGTTCTGACAGGAACTGAATTTACTGTGTTTACTTCCTGGTAGTTCTGACAGGAACTGAATTTACTGTGTTTACTTCCTGATAGTTCTAACTGACAGGAAGTGAATTTACTGTGTTTACTTCCTGATAGTTCTAACTGACAGGAAGTGAATTTACTGTGTTTACTTCCTGATAGATCTAACTGAGAGGAAGTGAATTTACTGTGTTTACTTCCTGATAGTTCTAACTGACAGGAAGTGAATTTACTGTGTGTTTACTTCCTGATAGTTCTGACAGGAAGTGAATTTACCATACCTCCCAAGTGTCCCTCTTTAGGAGGGACAGTCCCTCTTTGAGACCCAAATCCCTCTGTCCCTCTTTTCTACCCTTTTGTCCCTCTTTTTAGGAGATGAGACTGTGTGGTGTGTATTACATTGCTCCACAGCAATAAAACTCATATAAATGTGTTGTCAGTCTTCAATATATGTGTTTATAAATGAATCTGTTTAAGTAAAATACTTTGATCTTGTTCTAGATCATTAAACAGTTACACAAAGAGGTGCAGATAGGTCAAGAAGTAACCTAAAAATTCTTGGAAATGCCCCGCCTACCAGCCACGCCCCCAGAAACGCCACCTAAGTCAGAAGTGTCCCTCTTTGGCCATTTGAAATGTTGGGAGGTATGATTTACTGTGTTTACTTCCTGATAGTTCTAACTGACAGGAAGTGACAGGCAGTTTCTATCACATTCTATGGAGAACTGTATGTCTCTGACTTTTCTGACTTTCCTCTCCATTAGAATCTAACAGGAAATCTAATTAGAATTTGACCACTAGAGGGCAAAAAAAACATGGGTTTAAACTGTAATAACTCTGGAAATATAAATCTCTCGGCAGTGGGAGTACCCTTATTTTACTCAGTAGGAAAATCCGTACAATATATATTTTTTCATTAAAAAAGTTTACTGCTCCTTTAAGAAATTCATTCACAATGAAGATGCTCAGTGTAACACATATACGTTCACTGAAATATGCGCCAGAGGGTTTCTCTGCAACTGTCCCTCAAACAGTAACACTTCCCCAGGTGTTCCTAGATTTCCTTTGGGCCGCTCCTTATACAACCACTCGGCAGTAGTACATGTTCAAAAAACAGAAAAGAAAAGGGCGCCCACTAGTGCCTATTATCGTTACTGACATTTCTTAAAATGATAATTATAATACTCACAAGAGTGGTGGTTGTGAATGGACTTATGTACAGTCACAACAAATCAGGCATGCAGGGAATCTTAAACCTGTCCCTGCTCAGGTCCTTGGAATAGGGATGGTGCTTCAATCCAATAACCTCAGCATTCAAATTACAAATTCTTGTAAGGATCTCAAAAAAGCTGCTATAGTTTCACAAAATATATTTAATTAATTTAATTAATGAGTACACCTGCCATACACCTCCTGCACCAAGTAAACTTGGTTAACCAGGATGGGAGTACAAAGATGGAGTCTGGTGTGCTTCCTGAGTTATTTTAGGAGTATGAAGATGGAGTTTGGTGTGCTTCCTGAGTCTCAGCATCCAAATTACAAATTCTTGTAAGGATTTCAAAAAAGCTGCTATAGTCTCAAAAAATATATTTAATTAATAAAAATAAGGTCATGCCCTTTTAAAGTTACCTTAAAACAATATACAGGCAAGCAAATCTTACCAACGTTTCAGAGTTATCAAACTGTTTCTCAAGAGCTAGCCTAAATCAAAGACAACATAGCAGCAACGACAAGATCCGATTTAAATTCCTCCCTTTAACTCTGATTGGCTAATTGCCATTCCACTCGGAAGTTGGTCTAAATAAGATCCCTAATTAAAATTTCCAATTTTCACTCAATACTCACCTATTCTCTCCACCTACTAACTATATAAAAAAAGCTTTTTGCCTTAATATAAACATTATAACTCTCAGTGACGTAACAATAGGGGTCGCAGGGGTCACACTTGCGACCGAGCCCGTCACTCCCAGCCGCCCTCTGAGAACCCATTGCCACTCGCCCGTGCCGGCAGCAACTCAGTTGATCTCCCGGAGCTCTAGTAATGCAGAGAGCTGGGAGATGACATTATCTCCCAGTGCTTTGCATTACTGAGAACCACGCAGGAGCAGGTGATGGAGGTAAGAGATAGACATGGGGCAATGTGAAGAAGGGGGGGGGTGCTGGGCCCATGGCAAATTTCTGCACCAGAGTCCCGGTGGCTTCTAGTTACGCCACTGATAACTCTTGATTTTTATAAACCAGAAATAAACAATTTCACAGGAAGTTGTCATCCATTGACCCCTTCCGTTACTACCTGGAAGTGCTTTTCATTTGAAATTTCACTCCAATTGCGTTAACTTTATCCAAAGTGACTCAGGAAGTACACCAGACTCCATCTTTGTACTCCCAAAATGACTCAGGAAGCACACCAGACTCCATCTTCATACTCCCAAAATAACTCAGGAAGCACACCAGACTCTATCTTTGTACTCCCATCCTGCTTAAAGGGATATCAGTCCTTAAAATGTAAAAAAAAATATGTTGTAGGATTTATCCCCCTGAGTAAAACAAGAGTACTCCCACTACTGAAAGGTGTTTCATTCAGAAGTTATTAGTTTTCAAGCTTGAATTTTTTAGGTGCACTATCACAGTGGCCTGAAATTGTGCCGTTTACATGGTGCAGGAGGTGTATGGCAGGTGTACTCATTAATTAAATAAATTAATTAAATATATTTTTTGAGACTATAGCAGTTTTTTGAGATCCTTACAAGAATTTGTAATTTGAATGCTGAGATGATTGGATTGAAGCACCATCCCTATCCCAAGGACCTGAGCAGGGACAGGTTTAAAATTCCTTGCATTCCTGATTTGTTGTGACTGCAGATAAGTCCAATCACATCCACTACTCTTGCGAGTATTATAATTATCATTTTAAGAAATAAGTGTCCATAACGATAATAGGCACTATTGGGCGCCCTTTTATTTTTTTTGTTTTTTTGTATATGTGTTTCTATTACAGTTTGGCAAGAGTAAAAGGTGGCAGCCCTCAAAGGGGTTAAAAGATCCATTTAAATCATTAGGAACATGGGCATCCGCATACATTTTTCCAGGGGAGGAGAAAGTCAACATATGCCAGCCAGCCCAGCCCCTATGTTAATGCAGCCCTGGAGGTAGGGGGTAAGTGATGGGCATTGGGGGCACTTGCCCCTTCTCCCCACTATGGACGCCTATAAATAGGTTTTTACAAAATTGTCATCCCTCCCTGATTTCAAATAGTTGATTTCTTCCAGAAATGTCTTCTTTAACATGATGAGTAAGACCCATTGTGCTTTTAGATGGCGATTTCTTAAAAATGCTACTGTAAAATCTCAGGTATAATACGCAGGTGTATATTATACCCAAGATTTTAGGGGAAAACAAGAGTTCCTGTGTATAATACGCACCCTTGTTTCCCCTGTCACACACACACAAAAATGCTAATTTTCACTTCTTCCCTCACTCCCCACTTAACCCATGGCTGCCTCTCCCCCTCCGTTGTCCAATTTCAGCGTCCCAGCAGGCGGCATACTTGCATCTGCCACCCGTTTCCAGCATGGCCCTGTCAGTTCCTCCTCTGCCCAGCCAATGGTAATGTCCTCCTCACAGGGCAATATGATAGATCCAATGTATATAGCTATGCACATTGGATCTATGGTATTGCCCTGCAAGGACCTTGTGGTCCTCTCAAGTCTCTACCATTGGCTGGGCAAAGAAGGTCCTGACAGGGCCTGCTGGAAGAAGGTGGCAGATACAAGCATGCTGCCTGCTGGGACCCTGTCAGGATGCTGAAATTGGGCTATGGGTAAGTGGGGAGGGAGGGAAGAAGAGAAAATTGGCTTTTTATTAAACAAAAAAAAAAAAAAAAAAAAAATAATTCTCATGTATAATACGCACCCCCCAATTCACATAAGGTGAAAAGGGACAACATTTTGCATATTATACACATAGCTGGGAACCTGCCGGATTTCACCCGGAGACTCCGGATTTAGAGCAGTGTCTCTGGGTGAAACGTTAAATTCTCCGGACATATACAGTATATGCGCATTTGCTGCTCCTGCCTGCGCACATTTCATAATTTACATCCATTTAATCAGAGCCCTGCTCTGGCACCTCAGTCTGCGGACCACTTGGGACCTGTGTCCGTTGATCATGACGCTGCATGCCTGGTGTCAGGGCAGGAGGAGAGCGGAGGACCCGTACTGGCCTGGTCACCAGTGTTGTTAGTAACTTCTCTTTACTTCATTCTTTCATGGTGGTGTGACAGATTGGAATGAAGTGAAATGCTGCTTTAACCCTTTGAGTGCCAGAGCGTTGCATACTCCTCCGGCACTCAAAGGGTTAAATGTGGTGCCTTTTTTTTTTTTTTAACCTCCAGGTATGATTATACACAAGATATTACGGTAACTGATAAACTAACGAGTACAAGTTTACAAACATCCATTGTTAAATTAAAAAATTAGGAATAATAACACAAAATGTATGTGTTTTTTGCATTCTTCCAGTTTTCTTTTAGTGTATCTACACTACAAACACTTCTCTCAAAATTCTGCTGATAACAGATCCTCTAAAACAGCTAAAATCATCCCGATTCCCACTGATTACAGACAGACATGCCTCTAGTATACCGAGCCCTGTAAACAGTGTTCCTAGTTATCCCTGTGATTCATTTGCCAAAAACACTATTTTATTTTCCCTGCTATTGTCTTACTGTGTTCTACTCGCAACGCCCGGGAAGCAGCGCTCTGTAAGCTACCATGGAAACCAAGCAGAAGAACGAGAGACAGAACCCTCATTAACTAGTTTAAATATACATGATTCTGACAGGATCTACACCAAAAACCATTTTTCAAAGGTGCGGTGAGGAGGTCTGAGAAAGTCTCTTTTTGCTTTTTTTCAGATGCGTCGTTTAAAGACAAGATCTAATTATTCACCGTAAAAGAGCACATCGGGATTGACAATCGGGAGACAAAGCACATTATTTGCTCTTTAAACTATTATTTAACCCAAAGCTTTAGAGGAGGAATTTAAACAATACAGCTAACAGGCAATGTAACCTTTTTTACCATACTATACGTAAAGGGAAATTATAGAGCTGTGAGTAAGGGGTCTCTTAACCCTTTGTGCGTCATAAGGGTGTAATGCATTGTTCCACAACATTTCGCACGGCCGTCTGACACTCAAAGGGTTAATTTGTCTAATCCCTTAATGCATTGCTGCGCAATTCATTGCATGCACCTCTGTCCTCATGGGGTTAATAGAAGGTCTTTCCTAGGTAGAGTTTTTCTGTTTTGTTGCTTTGGATCTCTGGTGAAGTCTGTAATTGTTCACTTTCACATACCTCCCAGCATTTCAAATGGCCAAAGAGGGACACCTGTCTTTTAGGGGGTGCAGCTGGGGGCGTGGCTGGTGGGCGGGGTATTACTGAGAATATTTAGGTTACTTCGTGACCTACTGACACCTCTTTGTGTAACTGAATAACCGATTTAGAGCAAGAGCAAGGTATTTTATTTACACAGACTAATTTAAACACATATTTATGTGCATTTTATTGCTGTGGAGCAATGTGATACATTTATATACACACCACACAGTCTGATCTCCTACAACAGGGACACCAGGGTGGAAAAGAGGGACAGAGGGATTTGGGCTTCAAAGAGGAACTGTCCTGACTAAAGAGGGACACTTGGGCGGTATGAAGCCCTAATATTTCCTAAAGAGGAACATATTGGAGGTATAGGCCCCTAATATGCCCTAAAGAGGGACGCTTGGGATATATGGACCTGTAATATCTCCAAAAGAGGGACACTTGAGAGGTATGGACCCCTGATATCTCCTAAAGAGGGACACTTGGGAGGGATATAGCCCTAATATATATCCTAAAGAGGGACACTTGGGAGGTATGGAGCCCTAATATCTCCTAAAGAGGGACACTTGGGAGGAATAGGCTCCTAATATCTCCTAAAGAGGGACATGTGGGAGGAATGGGCCCTTAAAGTTGTGCTTTCATAGTTCCCATAGCTTAGAACACTGCCAATTCTTTCTCCATTCTCATTGAAGACGGCCAGGATGTACAGGGCTGTGTGATGTCAGTGCTTCACTCAGAAGAGGGTGGGAAGGAGGAGAAGTGGATGAGAAGTGGGAGGAACATGATTAGAAGGAGGAGAAGTGGACAGGAAGTGGGAGGAACAGTATTAGAAGGAGGAGAAGTGGACAGGAAGTGGGAGGAACAGGATTAGAAGGAAGAGAAGTGGACAGGAAGTGGGAGGAACAGGGTGGGAAGGAGGAGAAGTGGACAGGAAGTGGGAAGAACAGGGTGGGAAGGAGGAGAAGTGGACAGGAAGTGGGAAGAACAGGGTGGGAAGGAGGAGAAGTAGACAGGAAGTGGTAGGAGCATGGTGGGAAGGAGGAGAAGTGGACAGGAAGTGGGAGGAACAGGATTAGAAGGAAGAGAAGTGGACAGGAAGTGGGAGGAACAGGGTGGGAAGGAGGAGAAGTGGACAGGAAGTGGGAAGAACAGGGTGGGAAGGAGGAGAAGTGGACAGGAAGTGGTAGGAGCATGGTGGGAAGGAGGAGAAGTGGACAGGAAGTGGGAGGAGCATGGTGGGAAGGAGGAGAAGTGGACAGGAAGTGGGAGGAACAGGGTGGGAAGGAAGAAGAGTGGGCACAGTTTCATCAGAAACTCCCCACCACCGAATAATTAACCGTTGTCCCCAGAGACCTGGTATTCAGCTACAAAAACCAGAATGTCAGAGAGTAAGAAAGCGTTCCCAGCTATGACTATCATCCTGTTCCTTTGGTAGATCCATACATTCCCCCACACACTTTGACAGCCGAGAACACGTCACACAGAAGGAAGAGTCTCCTTTATAAAACATGTATTTGTTCTTTTAACCACTTGAGTGCTAGTGAGGTCTCCAAAACATTAGAAACCTCTCTAGCACCCAAGGGGTTAAATGCCATATTCATGTGGCTTCCACAGCACATGGTGCCTTATGTTAGACTCAGGCCTCCACCGCATGAAAAAAGATAGAGGTCACGCTGAAGCACAGAAAACACATAGCACTTTATTGCAGGAACTCTTCAACGGGCATCGGTACCAGTCTGCCACCCTGAGACATAAAATAACCTGAAACAACAAGCCCACAATATAATGCACACGCCACTGATTAACAGCCCCTGCCTCTGGTACTCCCAAGCAGCCACTCACCTGTTTTCCTCTGCTCATCCTCTATAGGCCAATCCAAGGCTGAGCCACAACCCAGAAGATCTGAATCAGCCAATCCCAAGGCGCTGGGTTTAAAACCCACTCAGTGTACATTGCCAGCCCAGATGTGTAGCATCTACATTTTATTTATATATACTAGCAGGTATGTGGCACAGCTTTGCCCGTTCAGCGAACCTTGTTTTTTTCAATTCTATTATAATTCAGACCTCGTGGTGGGGCATCAGGACCCCTCCTGATGCCCCCCAGCTACTGATCTTCCCACCAGTTCAGCTGGGAGATCAATAGTGGCGACGCAGGCAAGCAACAGAGCTCCCTGCTTCTACCTGGGCACCTGGGTAAGAGTGGGCGGGATCAGCAAACCCTCTCAAGTCAATGAATGAAAGCCTCCATCACCACGAGGTCTGTCTGTTTGTTTTGTTATCTATTGGTGGCTTCTGCCCATGGGCGGATTGTCCTATTAGGGGATTGTGCATCCCCCGGTGGGCCGCTAGATCATGGGCCGGTGGGGGAGATCAGAGGATCTCACCTCACCGTCCCACAATATTTTGAAGGAGAGGTCTGTGTTGCCACCGGCACTCTCTGTGACAGCCTTCGCGTTCCTTGTTAATCCTTTGAGTGCCAGAGGGGTACGCAACGCATTGCTTTGCAATGAGTTGCGTACCCCTCTGGCACTCAAAGGGTTAATGCAGAGCACCAGGATATGACATAATATCCTGGCGCCTGCTCTCCCATGCCGCACAGGGACCACAAGGTGGCGTCGATAGGGACGTCGGTGCAGCTTGTGGGCTGCTTTACAAAAAAAAAAATGCCCAGGCTGGTATTCCCCTACAATCTGCCCCTGCTTCTGCCCTTGCCCCCACCCCCCTCCTAAGCCAGGTGACTTTTTTTTTTTTTTTTTAAATAGAGTGGCAGCAGTGGTTGGTTAAGGAGACAGAGGACTATGCCCCCTGCATCCAACTCAACCAATCACTGTTTTTTTAGCCATATTCCCTGCCAGCGAACCAGGATCACTGAGTTTAACTCACTTAGACTAACACTGCTATACTAAATTAAGAATATATATATAGACATACTTAGCCTGGGAACATTGCAGTTGATTAATAGTAACATAGTAATTTAGGTTGAAAAAAGACTTGCGTCCATCTAGTTCAACCTTTTCCTATTCCTGTTTACCATCGTTGATCCAAAAGAAGGCAAAACCCCCCCCCTCAATTAGCAATTTAAAATTCTGCCTTGAATGGGGGGGAAAAAAATTCCTTCTTGATTCCAAATGGCAATCAGATTCCTCCCTGGATCAACAAGCCCCAACTAAATATTAATCCCAATACTAACGTACATAGCCCTCTATGTTATGCTCTTTTAAGTAAGTATCCAGGCCCCTTTTAAAGGCATCTCATGTATTTGATAGCACCACCTCCTCAGGCAGTGAATTCCATACCTTTATTGTCCTTACTGTAAAGAAACCCTTCCGCTGTTGTAGATTAAACCTCCTTTCCTCAAGTCTAAGCGAGTGGCCCCTTGTCCTGTGTACTGTTCTGTTAATGAACAGGTCTTTGGAGAGCCCTTTGTATGGGCCCTGAACATATTTATATAGTGTTATCATATCCCCAATAAGACGCCGTTTCTCTAGTGTATACAATTAATGACTCTCCGGAGACAGAAACTGATTCTCCTGCCAGTCTGTTCCTCCCACTTCAGCCCATTTCTCCTCCTTACCCCCACCCATTCTCTACCCACTTAATTACACAGTTCATTAAGCCCCTCCCCCTCACAATTATGGCCCACCCCTTTGTGATGCAATTCAGGCCATTTTTATCCTCCCATGGCACCAAATGAGTCAGAAGGAAAAGTTCCCAGGTATGATGTATGACCAGGAGCAATGCACTCTGCCCTTTCTGCTGTGGTGTTAAATAGATGTTAACCATCTGCTTTGCATTGTGCTGCACACCTCTGATATTCAAAAGAGTTAATAGGCTTTGTTCCCTTTAGATTGTGTATACAATTGCATGCACCTTTCTGGAGGCATGCCCAGTTTTATTGTATTTTATTTTTTTTTGCTGATTCTTGCATCTCGTTTACCTAACAAGCGTCTAGATCTAAAAAATTTGTTCCAAAACAGTGATGTGCAGGGACAGCAATATTTCATGCAAATGAGGCCTGAATGTACTTTTGTGGTCTTAACAATGTGCAGATGTCTCCGTAACCGTGGGCCGGGCTGATAGGAAAGACAGGCTGGCGTGGAGAGGCGGCTGGTGCCAGCTGGGCCGACACTTGCTGATTTAATTTGTTCGCCAAAATTTTAAAAAAAGGCATGTGTGTGACCTGCCTCTCTGTGCATTGTTCCTCCTCGACCCTTCTCGGCTATAAAATGGACTGTCGTGGCTTTATTTGAAGCTATTACCTACTAATTACTTTATGAGACCTTCGGAAAATGGTTCGGCGACCTGGACAAAGCTAATTTGATGGATCACAGAGCAACAATAGCTGAACAGCGTTTGGCGAGGCGATGCGTGCCCTTCCTTCCTACAGTCCTGAGGCAGCTTTGTGCAGATGAAGATGGCATGGTGCTTCCTCAGGGGTAGATGAAGGGCAGAGAAGAGTATATATATTTTTCGGCAAGGTGAAGAACATTTGCACTTCTAAAGCAAAACAGCTGAGCCTTACAGGGGGGGTGGAATTTCCTCACAGAAGTAAATGGGGCTTTTAACCCATTGAATGCCCTGTCTAGCATCCCAAGTGTTAAAATCCCCATTAAAAATAAACTGTAATTTTGATGTGCATTGGAATTGCTCTAGAATTACTTCTCATTCCTTCTGCCACTTGCTTGTTAGTGATGATGGGATTGTAGCCTCTGACAGCTGTTGTAACCCTTTTATTGCCAGAGGGGTTGCGTACCCATCCGGCACTCAAAGGGTTAACCTCTTGCATGCCAGAGACATCCCCATGCCCCCCAAAACATTACTAATTGTAACGGAAGCTAACGACGCCAGGTTGTCCTTAGCCGTCGATCCAACTTCCTCTCTCCTTGAAGTGGCCACAGAAGGGTAACTGGTCCGGTGACTCTGGATAGCTGGCTGGAACATAAGGCTCCTGATGTCGGCTACAAGAGGGGTAGCTGGTCCTTGTAGTTGGATGAAGCAGGCTGGATCACTGGAACACACCTCTCCTGAATGGAGGTCAAAGAGAACCCTTTAAACCATTCAGGAATGAAGACACAGGACACCGTTCTTAGTCAAAACGACTACTACAGAGAACAGACAGAGAACATCCCATACAGAACTCAGTGGCAGCACAACAATGGTGAACAGTGGTGGTTTATGTAGTAAACACTGGGCCGCACAATGGAACAACAAAATGTACAAACAAGACAATGGGACAGCACAGTGTACACTAGCGGTCAAAAGTTTGAGAACACCTCAATTTTTGCTACTTTTAGTTATTGCCGTATAACTTGACAAAAACATTAGAAAAACATGTCAACATTGGGTATTTCTAAAATCAAGACAAATATAATAATCTGTTTAACCCCTTAACGTCCGGCGGTCCAGGGACGTTTCCGTCCCATAAGGACCGCATTGAACCACGTGGACGCGCCTGTACACATGACCTGTTGCATGTATCGGCACGTCACTATGGGACCTGATAGAGATCGCTCCGATCTTGGAGCGGTCAATTTCAGGCCCTATTTTTACTTACAGCGCTCCCGGTAGAGCGCTGTAAGTAAAAAGTACGTGACGTACTATGACCGTCATCGGTCCTTGAGTATTTCTACAAACGCTAAAAAAAAACCCTGCTAAATAGATTATAATATTTGTCTTGATTTTAGAAATGCCCAGGGTTGACATTTTTTTCCAATGTTTTTGTCAAGTTATATGACAGCAACTAAAAGTAGCAAAAATTGAGGTGTCCAAAAACGTTTGTCCGCTAGTGTACACACAAGACAACGGGACAATACAGCGGGACCGACACAATCCACAAAATGGCACAAAAGAAACCGGCATCACATACAATCAGAGCCCCAGACCAATCCCATCACACAGAAGACAACAGTGGATACACATCAGAGCTGAAGGGATTAGCAAAGTGAAACCCCAATCAAACTCTGGACCAGACAATGACACAGATACACCTTTGGAACTGCACTGCACAAACACAAACACTTAACCCCTGCCTGCCCATGTAAGATGGCAGGTCAACACTGAACACAGGGGTCCAGCATGTATTACAGTATAATTCAACACATTAACCATTCCCATAACATTTAAAGGGATAGTAATACTTCGTTTTAATTTAATTTTATTTTGTAGGCATTAAAAAAACATGAAGAATGATATAAGTCTTATCTCTCAAACCTTTATGGTTTATGAGATATTCACAAGCAAAGTGTCCCCCTCCCGCCCCTTTTACTGATGTAACACTTTTCAGCCAGGGCAGAAGGGAGGTGCCTAGGTAGACTGCAGAGAGGGACAATCTTCAGTTAAGATAAGGGAAAAACCTGTAAAGCTTGTCAAGGGGGGCAGGGATTTCATTGTTTTCATAGGAAGAAGATTGTCCCCTTCTGTTATCTGTCTGGTCTATGGACTGGATTCCACATCTGAGAAGAGATGGCTTACACTAGGTAAAAGGGGCGGGAGGGGAAACTTTGCTTGTGAATGTCTCTCAAACCATAAAGGTTTGAGAGATAAGACTTATATCATTCTTCATGTTTTTTTAATGCCTACAAAATAAAATAAAGTTAAAACGAAGTATTACTATCCCTTTAACATAAGACAGTAGGCAGTCAATCAGAATGCCACCTGCTTTCAACATGGGGGATGGGAATTCTGAGTGCCCAGCCGTGCTTTGTGGCTGTCCAGCTGCCCAGAGCTGGGACTTCACCCAGTGCCTCTCAGTCTCTTCTAAGGTATTCTCCATGGCTCTTAAAAGAGCCCCAAGTAACGGCCTATGGTCCGTTAAACTAATATAGTGACAGACACAGGCATACTTGTATTATGTTTAATAAGTCAGCGTTACTGAAGTAATCCACCTTCTCCTGCAGCATCCAGCGGACAACAGCGCAGACATCTTAGAGGGAAGTTGCCTGTGAGTCTGTCCCGTGCACTGCCCGGATTGGTGGTGACCAGAGGCGTAAATAGAAGCCACCGGGCCCTGGTGCTGAAACTTCCATGGGCCCCCCCGCCCACATTGCCTCACTCATATCCACATTGCCCCCCAAATTTCCACCTTTCCACCATATTACTCCCCAATTTCCACCACATCTCCACATTGCCACCACGTTGCCCCCCAGTCTCCACATTGCCACCATATCTTCACAGTGCCCCCCAATCTCCACTGCCACCATCACATTGCCACCATATCTCCACATTGCCCCCCAATATCCACATTGCCACCATATCTCCACATTGCCCCCCAATCTCCACTGCCACCATCACATTGCCACCATATCTCCACATTGCCCCCCAATATCCACATTGCCACCATATCTCCACATTGACCCCATCTTCACATTGCCCCCCAATCTCCACTGCTACCATATTGCCACATTGCCCCCGATCTTCACATTGCCCCCAATCTCCACTGCCACCATATCTCCACATTGCCCCCAATCTCCACTGCCACCATATCTCCACATTGCCACCATATCTCCACATTGCCCCCCAATATCCACATCGCCACCATATCTCCACATTGACCCCATCTTCACATTGCCCCCCAATCTCCACTGCCACCATATTGCCACATTGTCCTCGATCTCCACATTGCCCCCCCCCCCAATCTCCACTGCCACCATATCGCCACATCGCCCCCCAATCTCCACACAATCTCCCATCGCGGCAGCCATTTTGTGCCTTTCTGAGAACGAGTATCCTACACAGGGCCTGGACTCTTCCCCTCTCCTCAGCTGTTTAACCCTTTCTTTGCCAGATAAGTTTATTATAACGTTTTCTGAGCTATTGTATCTCTTTTAAACATTGTTTTTGGGTGATCAGTGTATTTATTGACCAGTTGACTAATGTGAGAATGTCTATTCCACTTGAGGCTGGGGCTAGACTTAAGACTAAGGAATCTGGGGTGTCTGTGTCCCCCATTGCTCGTTGCTCCTCATGTCATGCACGGTTACCTAGAGAATTCTCAGGTCATATTTGCCCAGCATGCGCTGCTGCCCCTGAATCTCCTGCAGGGACCTCCAGCCATGCACTAGAGCCATTCTGGATGCAGGAGTTTAAGGCTACAGAGACCTCCGGTCCACCTTACAACTCCTTCCAGCCACTTTACAGGGGGTCTTTCGCTCAGGCCAAGCCCCTGCTCCCATCAGGTCTTCCCTGCCAAAACCGCCAGGTGTCCCTGATGTGTCTGATTCCTCTGAGGAGCAACTATTGGTGGATTCTGATGATGATGAAAACTGTTCTGCAGTAGATTCCTCTCAGTTTTATGGGGATCCCTTTGAAGCTGACCCTGTACCTTCTGCTGAGGGCCTGGTCAGGGCTGTTTTAACCACCCTGAATATTCCCTTGGTGCAAGAGACCTCTTCGGACCCCTCTGTTGTGTTTCAGGAGCCTCAGCGCCCTTACACATGTTTTCCACCTAATCCCACTCTTTACCGCTTGGTCTCTGATGAGTGGAAGTTTCCAGACAAGAAGACATCTGTCTCTAGGAAATTTGCTAAGCTTTACCCATTTTCTGAAGCAGCGTTAGCTCAGTGGGTCCATCCAGCTAAGGTGGATGCTCCTGTGTCCAGGTTGTCCAAGTCTACTGCTTTACCTGTAGCAGATGCTTCTGCTATGAAGGACTGGACTGATAGGAAGATTGAGACCTCTCTCAAAGCTATTTTGCCTCAGCGGGTTCTGCCTTACACCCGCCGTTTGCGGCTGTGTGGGTGAATAAGCTGTTGATCTCTGGACTAAACAGCTTACTTTGGCTATTCGTCAGGGAGCTTCTACTTCTGAAATGCTGAGACTTGTCGCCAACATTGCTGAAGTGCAACATTATGTCTCTGCTGCTGTTTGATTCAGTCCGTATGATTGCTAGGACTTCTACTATGTCTGTGCTTGCCAGGTGAGCTCTTTGGCTCAAGATCTGGTCTGCTGATACCACATTTAAAACTTCTCTTTTATCTTTGCCTTTTCAGGGTTCTTCCTTATTTGGGCCTGATCTTAAAGATCTCATCAGTGAGGCCACTGGGCTAAGAGTACTCTGCTTCCAGTGGTCAAGAAGGGGAAGGCGCCTGTCAAAAGGAGTTGTGTTTTTCGTTCCTACCAGACAGATTCTCGGCCAGCGACCCAAGCAGTCCCACAGGCTCCGCGCTCCTCCTCAATGCCCAAACAGCAATGGAGGCCAAAGTCCTCCACCCAGCTAAGGCTTCCAAACCTTCTTCGGCATGACTCGCCGAATCCGGGTCCCCATCCTCAGGTGGTGGGGGGGGGGGGGCACTTGAGCCACTACCTTTCCATCTGGGAAAAATCTGTGGCAGACCAGTGGGTTTTACAGGTGGTGGCGGAAGGGTACAGGATTCCCTTTACATCTCTTCCTCCTCCTCGCACCTTTTCTTCTCACACTCCGCTGGGCGCACAAAAGCGTCGTCTTTTCGAGGCTGCTATCCAAGCCCTTCTGGACAAGAGGTCTTGGAACCAGTTCCTTCTCCAGAGACAGGATTGGGGGTTTTATTCCAACCTCTTTGTGGTCTCCAAGAAGAGTGAAGGTCGTTGTCCTATTCTGAATCTGAGGGATCTCAACCAGTTTGTGGTCAAGTCTCACTATCGTCAAGAGTCCTTGCAAACGGTGATGGCTGCCATGTCCCCTGGGGAATTTCTGGCCTCTCGGGATCTTCAAGATGCCTATCTACACATCACCATTCATCCAGAGAGTCGGCAGTATCTCCGCTTTGCCTGCAAACAAGGGAATTTCCAATTTTCTGCCCTCCCCTTTGGCCTGACCAAAGCTCCTCAAGTTTTCAACAGAGTCCTGGGAGCATTGATCTCCCTCCTACATCAGAAGGAGGCACAGACCTCTCCTGACTCCTGCCACGCCACTGGACCACCAGGGAGGTAGGAGATGGGCAATGTGGAGATGGGGGACAATGTGGAGGTGGCCAGTGGAGATAGCCAATAGGGGGGCCAATGTGTTTGGGGGGGCAATGTCATCGGGGGGCCCATGGCAGTTCTTGCAACAGGGCCCGGTGACTTCTCATTTGTTGGGATTGTGGGTTTACACAGGGCTCACTGGAGGGATGACCTCACGAGCATCCACGACCTCTCCAGCTAGATGCCCTGAATAACCCCGCAATCTTAGCTAATGGGAGCGCTGGATCTAATTTGAACAGGGATAGCCAAATAAATCCTTGTTCAATGTTTTGTTATTATGGTTTGGGAAATGATCAGAGCAGGATTAAGTGGGGTGGGTTTAGTTTGTATAGGTGCCGGCAGGGTTTTCGGGTGTAGTAACTATATCTATATATAATATAAATATAATATTAAATACACAATTCCAATGGTTCGTCTACTTTAGGCAGTATTTATAAGAAAGCTAAAATACATAGATTTACATTCAAGAGTGCAAATCCTTCTAAGCTACATCAGCCAAACTATTTCCCTTTCTACTCCCTTATTACATTAACAGTTAAAAACACACCAAGGTTACCTGAGATTACAAGTGTCCAGCAAAACATGGATTCCATCTACAAGTCCACAATCAGAGGGGAAAGGGGAAGGCAAAATGGTGGAGGTAGAAACCGGAGGGCCTGGATCCGCCAACAACAGGATCAGAAAGAACTCAGCTAGAGCAGCTTTGCTCTATCCTTCAACTGCTTTCTAGCCCTGCCCCCTTCTTTCCTATTGGCTACAGGCTATGATGTCACAAAACACGCCCCCATCTATTTCCTAATTCCCTAGCATGTGCAATGTCACCACATGGGTTTTTTTTATGTTTTTTTATATTTTATCATGGTAAATGTTAAGAATGGGAGGGGGGACTTAATATTCAGAATATCAATGATCAAATTTCATCTGGAAACAAAAACCTTCACTAAAACTCTGACGAACCAAAGGGGGTGCTGGGGTATAAATGGAATTATTTTCATCCCAATGGGAAAATATATATATATACCTAATAATTTGGACAAAACAAATGTCAGACTTATTGAGTACCTAAAGCATAACTGGGACCTATCTGGATCTGATGCGGAGATTGGGGGTTTTATACCTAAAACTTTTTTTTTTTTTTAAACCAAAATATTATAGAGCTTTTCCCGCTGAATAAAACAAGGTTATTCCCACTCATGTCAGTTGTTTTATTCAAATTTTATACCAGTCCAAATAACCAGGAAGTGAATTTACTGCGCGTTTACTTCCTGGAAGTTCTAATTGACAGGAAGTGACTCAGCAGTTTCTATCACATTCTATGGAAAACTGTAAGTCACTGACTTTCCTCTCCATTAGAATGTAATAGGATAACTAATTCAAATTTGAGCAATAGAGGGCACTGCTAATGTAAAAAAACACATTTAAATAATAACAACTCTGGAAATACGCATCTCTCAGCAGTAAGAGTACCATTATTTTTACTCATCAGGAAACGCCCTACAATATAGATTTTTTCATAAAAAAAAGTTTACTGCTTCTTTAATTACCAGGTCTCCAGGGACAGAGACTCATTCTGAGGGCTCAGTGAATTCTGTTGTAACTCCGCCCTCTTCACTGCTAGTCCCCTCCCTGTTCTTCCCACTCTCCTCCCATTTGTAAGGGCAAACCCCACCTCTTCTTCTTCCAATCCTTCCCACCCCAATCAAGCCACACCTACTTTATGACGCAATTCCTGAGCAGTCCTTCAAAATTAAGTTTTTGCGTGTCCTGGATTTAAAGGAATATGCGGGGGTTATGCACTAAGCAGTGATGAAGAGGTTCTAAAGGGAAGATGACTTCTCTCGTTATATCACTTCTCCAATTCCTATGTTATTCTATGGAGCCAATGCGCTAAGATTTCTCCAACTTTGGAGATCTCAGTGCATACAGGGCCGGATTTACAATAAGGCAGAGTAGTCATCTGCCTACAGGCGCACCCCACAGAAGTGCGCCTGTCATTGGTTCGCAATTTTAATTTTTTTTTTTTTAATTAGCCTCTCTGGCTGCACAGTGGCATAACAATAATACCCCCACCCGGTACCAGCTCCATGTTGCCCTCACATTGCCCCCCCCCCCCAGTTGTCCGTTTCCTGCCTCCCTGGCAGGATGGGTCTGTGCCTCTTTTGGCACAGTCCTGTAGCTGCTGAGCTCCCTCATCGGCTCTTTAGTAATGCAGGGCGCTGGGAGATGACATCATCATGACATCATCTCCCAGCGCTCTGCATTCCTGAAGAGAAGACCGTGCGGGAGCTCCAGCAGGTACAGGTCTGTGTGAAAAGAGGCACAGATGACAGATCTCTCCTGCCAGGGAGGTAAGAAACGGACAACAGCGGGGGGGGATGCAATCTGAGGGCAACATGGAGATGGTGGGGGCAATGTGGAGCTGATGGGGGCAAGTTGGAGCTGAAAGGGAGCAATGTGAGGGCAATATGGAGATGGTGGGGACAATGTGGAGCTGATGGGGGGCAAGTTGGAGCTGATGGGGTACAATGTGAGGGGAATATGGAGATGGTGGGGACAATGTGGAGCTGATGGGGGGCAAGTTGGAACTGATGGGGTACAATGTGAGGGGAATATGGAGATGGTGGGGGCAATGTGGAGGTGTCCAGTGGAGATGGCAAATGGGGGGGGCGCTTCAGATTTCTGTGCCTACAGGCTCCTGAGGTGTAAATCCGGCCCTGAGTGCATAGGATCTATACAATAACATAGGAACTGGAGAAGTGATATCACTGGATAAGTCATCTCCACTTTATCACCTCTTTATCAATCCTTACTGAATAACTCCATTAAGGCAAAGCATCTGTAGCCCTGTAGAAAAAATCAAATTGCCCAAAATTTTAACCCCTTGAATGCTAGAAAAGTCTCCACTATTTCTGTGACCTCTTTAGAATTCAAGGGATTCAAAATCCCATTTAAATCCATGGGAATTTGAGGAATTTGTACTTGCCTATTCCGGTACATTTGTTTTCCTCAAGAATTTCACCCAATGATTTTTTTGCAATCAGATTATGTATTTCTGTAATTATATTATAACATGTAATTCCTCTTCCCACACAGCGCAAATAATCCTTCTATACAGCACATATGGCATGATTCACTGACACGCATTGTAAATTATAATTTCAGACTCCTATAAACAGTGACCTTGGTTACTTCATTAAACAATAATTACCTGTTTACAGATCATTAGCTCTCTACAAATCACCTAGAAAACAATGATTCAAAAGAAACTATGTCGAGCGGCTGGCTCGCCACCACATACTTACCTGACTAGTACAAGTACATAAACAGATCGTTAGCACAGTTATAACGCAGTTAATTAATGTATGGATGCAGGATCAGATGTCATGGTTGTCAATAGCTGTGATTTAATAAGGCACAAAGGGCTGCACCCAGGAGCTGGAGAGATGCAATTCTTGGGTAACACAATTGCAGTGAAGAGGACAAATGTTCCCAAATTGTAATGAGTTAAATCACCCCTCCAAAAATTTCAAATGGCCAAAGAGGGACATTTTTGTTTTTGGGGTATTATTGGGGGGATGGGGATCATTACCAAGAATTATTAGCTTATTTAATGTCCTATTGACACCTCTTTCTGTAACCGATTAACAAGACCAAATTATTTTATTTACACAGATGCTGATGTTTAAAGGGATAGTAATACTTAAAATGTAAAAAAAAAATATGTTGTAGGGTTTATCTCCCTGAGGAAAACAAGACTACTCCCACTGCTGAAAGGTGTTTCATTCAAAAGTTATTAATTTTCAAAGTTGAAATTTTTAGGTGCAGTATCACAATGGCCTGAAATTGTACAGTGGTGCTGTTGCTACACGATCCTATGGACAGCTCTGGTCCCGGGACCATAAATCTCCATAGGATGGTGTAGCAACAGTGCCACTGTACAATTTCAGGCCATTGTGATATTGCACCTAAAAAATTCAACTTTGAAAATTAATAACTTTTGAATGAAACACCTTTCAGCAGTGGGAGTACTCTTGTTTTACTCAGGGGGATAAACCCTACAACGTTTTATTTTTTTACATTTTAAGTATTACTATCCCTTTAAAGAGTTAGTAATGGCAAAAAAAACAAGATTTTTGCATTTAGAAGAACATAAAAAGTTGAGCTAAAAAACCGTACCTCTCAAACCGCTATGGTTTAAGAGATACAGGCACTTAAAGTTCGATGTCTCCTATTGACAGCTGTAAAGCTGTCAGCAGGAGATCTGTGTCGGTCGACACGAAGGCGCTTGAGCAGAGCCGTAATCTCGTTAATGACAACGAATCCCTTCATTGGAATGGTCTAAAACGCTTGCCTGGTTTGCAAGCACACTTTTTAGACCATCCTTTTTATGCAAATCACATAATTTTTTAACTTCCCCAGCGGCACCACAGAAGAACACAAAGTTCCCAGATATGATAATACATTGCACACCCCTCTGGTCCTTTATGGCTTAAACGGACATGTGGTCACCTTAATTGCAAAGCATCTAGTAATGAAGAGGTTAAAGGGATAGTAATACTTCGTTTTTTTTCTTTATTTTATTTTGTAGGCATTAAAAAAACATGAAGAACGATATAAGTCTTATCTCTCAAACCTTTATGGTGTGAGAGATATTCACAAGCAAAGTTCCCCTCCCGCCCCTTTTACCTAGTGTAAGAAATCTCTTCTCAGATGTGGTATCCAGTCCATAGACCAGACAGATAACAGCAGGGGACAATCTTCTTCCTATGAGAACAACGAAAGCCCTGCCCCCCTTGACAAGTTTTTCAGGTTTTTCCCTTATCTTAATTGAAGATTGTCCCTCTGTGCAGTCTACCTGGGCACCTCCCTTCTGATCTGGCTGAGCAGTGTTACATCAGTAAAAGGGGCAGGAGGGGGATACTTTGTCATTGAATTACTCTTGAACTACAACTCTGACAGAATTGAAATAACACTCTCCAAAGTCCAAATACTATGATGATTAATTAGAGCTGCTTTAATTATGAAACATTACTATCCCTTTAAAAAACACATTCAGTGGAGCAGAAAGTCTGATATATAGTGTTTTCCGTTCAAAAATTATCACAGCGGAGAACAAAAAGAATCCCCATTCATCTAAAAGGGGGTTTTATAGGAGAAGTAACACCTTCTAATACTAATCCCCCAATTACCTTTCTATGGCCAGAAAACCCTAATGGCCCCTATGAACTCTGCCCTTGGGCCTTTGTTCAGGAGATAACGTCTTCAGTAAGTCCACGATGTCACGTCTGTGAAGGAGGACATGACAGTTGCTGGCAGGACCACAGGACCTTAACCCTTTGAGTGCCAGAGGGGCACGCAACGCTTTGCAAAGCAATGCGTTCTGAACCCCTCTGGCACTCAAAGGGTTAAAATTTGCCTACAGTAATGTTAACCCTTTAAGAACCAGAGGCGAGTTCAACACATTACTTTTGCAATACATTGCTCACCTCTCTGGTTCTTAAAGAGTTAAGTAGCCTCATGAACACTTCCTGCTTCAGTCTGAAAAAAGAAAAAATTACAGCAACTGTCATGTCTGCCTCCACGGACATTAAAGCGGAACTACCACCGCACAACATCTTTAGCTTAAAGGGATTGTAATACTTTGTTTTGTCTTTATTTTATTTTGTACGCATTAAAAAACACGAAGAACGATATAAGTCTTATTTCTCTAACCTTTATGGTTTGAGAGATATTGATAAGCAAAGTTTCCCCTCCCGCCCCTTTTACCTAGTGTAAGCCATCTCTTCTCAGATGTGGAATGCAGTCCATAGACCAGACAGATAACAGCAGGGGACAATCTTCTTCCTATGAGAACAATGAAAGCCCTGCCCCCCCTTGACAAGTTTTTCAGGTTTTTCCCTTATCTTAATTGAAGATTGTCCCTCTCTGCAGTCTACCTGGGCACCTCCCTTCTGATCTGGCTGAGCAGTGTTACATCAGTAAAAGGGGCGGGAGGGGGATACTTTGTCATTGAATTACTCTTGAACTACAACTCTGACAGTATTGAAATAACGCTCTCCAAAGTCCAAATACTATGATGATTAATTAGAGATGCTTTTATTATGAAACATTAATATCCCTTTAATTAAGTCCCCATCTGGTGACTAGCTGCTTAGTAGCGCTAGTCACCAGAATTATTACCTTATTTAATTGATTTATGCTCTCGTCCATAGCTGACAGTGGCACGGAGCACGGACATCTTGCCATAGTGACGTCCACGCACCTGCGCTGTCAGTCCCTTTTGGAGCCGGCCGTCTCCTAGCAACACCTCCTAGACCCGGCTGGGACTGACAACACAAGCACGCAGACGTCACTATGGTAAGATGTCCGCGTTCCATCCTGCCTGTCACCCGTGGAAGAAAGCATAAACCTATTAAATAAGGTAATAACTCTGGCGACTAGCGCTACTAAGCAGCTAGTCACCAGATGGGAACTCAATTAAGCTAAAGATGTTGTGCGGTGGTAGCTCCGCTTTAAATCCGGGATTTACTGGAGATGTTATCTCTTGAGCAAATGCACCAAAGCAAATTTCATAAGGGCCATTAGGATTTTCTGGCCATAGTAAGGTAACTGAGGTGTTATTATTAGGACACGTTAGTTCTCCTTTAAGCCCTTGAATGTTAGAGGGGTCTCCAGCCCAGACGTCTCTAGCTTCCACGGTGTTAAAAATCCCATTTAAACCGCTGCTAGCTATGGGAAATTTTATTAGAGTCCTACAAGTGCATTTGGTCGGTGCCAGAATTGCTCCATTTTTTCCTGTCTGAGTATGGCCCTTACCGTTCACATGTCATTCTTAATCTCACTGATTGGGAAGTATAATGCCACCGTTTAATCACCAGCGACATGTGAACAGGGCGCCTGCCAGCTCCTATCTCTCAACTGCTACGAAATGGTACTGGCTGTACTGAGCTGACATTAATTATGGCTGCACGGGGACACGTCTTCTCTCCTGCAGACACACACGCTGCGCTGGGTGAACTCAACTGCGCCGAGAGGTTTTGACCACTCCAAACATTTGCCCTGTCTCTTCATTTCCACTTAACTAAACGTGACCCAGATAAGAAGGCGCTAATGACCCCATGTCCCCCAGAGAGAAGCCGCGCAAATCATATTACCATAATTAAGTTGACGTTCCCCACACATTTCGAGTTACCTACAGCACAAAACTCTCAGACCTGCTGTAACAAGGATTTTTTTTCTAGCAGAAATTTGCTTAAAGGGTATAAACCAGATTAAAAAAAAAAGAGTATTGTGTTGTCAGTGTAGTAATCAGTTATTATAGATGGGCACTATCTACAGGAATAAGGGACTCTTAATTTGTTTAACCTTTTAGCACCCAAGGACTGTCCAACACTTTACTTTGTAGTACATTGGACACCTCCTGGCACTCGAAGGGTTAAACCACTTATTTCTGTAGGCAGTGCCCACCTTTAACACGTGATTACTATAGAAGAGGAGGACATCTTGATAGGAGTCCATCATATAGCAGTCAGATATCTATATAATTACTGTGCGTAACAGAAGCTCTTACCTAGGTAGGAGTCCATCACACAGCAGTCAGATGTATCTATATAATTACTGTGTGTAACAGAAGAACTTACCTAGGTAGGAGTCCATCATACAGCAGTCAGGTGTATCTATATAATTACTGTGTGTAACAGAAGCACTTACCTAGGTAGGAGTGCATTATACAGCAGTCAGGTGTATCTGTATTATTACTGTGTGTAACAGAAGCACTTACCTAGGTAGGAGTCCATCACGCAGCAGTCAGGTGTATCTATATCATTAATGTCTGTAACAGGAGGACTTACCTAGGTAGGAGTCCATCATACAGCAGTCAGGCGTAGCTATATATAATTACTGTGTGTAATAGAAGCACTTACCTAGGTAGGAGTCCATCATACAGCAGTCAGGCGTATCTATATAATTACTGTGTGTAACAGAAGCACTTACCTAGGTAGGAGTCCATCACACAGCAGTCAGGTGTATCTGTATAATTACTGTGTGTAACAAAAGCACTTGCCTAGGTAGGAGTCCATCACACAGCAGTCAGGTGTATCTGTATAATTACTGTGTGTAACAGAAGCACTTACCTAGGTAGGAGGAGTCCATCATACAGCAGTCAGGTGTATCTATATAATTACTGTGTGTAACAGAAGAACTTACCTAGGTAGGAGTCCATCATACAGCAGTCAGGTGTATCTATATAATTACTGTGTGTAACAGAAGCACTTACCTAGGTAGGAGTGCATTATACAGCAGTCAGGTGTATCTGTATTATTACTGTGTGTAACAGAAGCACTTACCTAGGTAGGAGTCCATCACGCAGCAGTCAGGTGTATCTATATCATTAATGTCTGTAACAGGAGGACTTACCTAGGTAGGAGTCCATCATACAGCAGTCAGGCGTAGCTATATATAATTACTGTGTGTAACAGAAGCACTTACCTAGGTAGGAGTCCATCATACAGCAGTCAGGCGTATCTATATAATTACTGTGTGTAACAGAAGCACTTACCTAGGTAGGAGTCCATCATACAGCAGTCAGGCGTATCTGTATAATTACTGTGTGTAACAAAAGCACTTGCCTAGGTAGGAGTCCATCACACAGCAGTCAGGTGTATCTGTATAATTACTGTGTGTAACAGAAGCACTTACCTAGGTAGGAGGAGTCCATCATACAGCAGTCAGGTGTATCTATATAATTACTGTGTGTAACAGAAGCACTTACCTAGGTAGGAGTCCATCATACAACAGTCAGGTATATCTATATAATACTGTGTGTAACAGGAGGACTTACCTAGGTAGGAGTCCATCACATAGCAGTCAGGCGTATCTATATAATTACTGTGTGTAACAGAATCACTTACCTAGGTAGGAATCCATCATACAACAGTCAGGTGTATCTATATTATTACTGTGTGTAACAGAAGCACTTACCTAGGTAGGAGTCCATCACACAGCAGTCAGGTGTATCTATATAATACTGTGTGTAACAGGAGGACTTACCTAGGTAGGAGTCTATCATACAGCAGTCAGGCATAGCTATATAATTACTGTGTGTAACAGAAGCACTTACCTAGGTAGGAGTCCATCATACAGCAGTCAGGCGTATCTATATAATTACTGTGTGTAACAGAAGCACTTACCTAGGTAGGAGTCCATCATACAGCAGTCAGGCGTATCTGTATAATTACTGTGTGTAACAAAAGCACTTGCCTAGGTAGGAGTCCATCACACAGCAGTCAGGTGTATCTGTATAATTACTGTGTGTAACAGAAGCACTTACCTAGGTAGGAGGAGTCCATCATACAGCAGTCAGGTGTATCTATATAATTACTGTGTGTAACAGAAGCACTTACCTAGGTAGGAGTCCATCATACAACAGTCAGGTATATCTATATAATTTTATATCTATATAATACTGTGTGTAACAGGAGGACTTACCTAGGTAGGAGTCCATCACATAGCAGTCAAGCGTATCTATATAATTACTGTGTGTAACAGAATCACTTACCTAGGTAGGAATCCATCATACAACAGTCAGGTGTATCTATATAATTACTGTGTGTAACAGAAGCACTTACCTAGGTAGGAGTCCATCCCACATCAGTCAGGCGTATCTATATAATTACTGTGTGTAACAGAAGCACTTACCTAGGTAGGAGTCCATCCCACATCAGTCAGGCGTATCTATATAATTACTGTGTGTAACAGAAGCACTTACCTAGGTAGGAGTCCATCATACAGCAGTCAGGTGTATCTATATAATTACTGTGTAACAGAAGGACTTACCTAGGTAGGAGTCCATCATACAGCAGTCAGGTGTATCTATATAATTACTGTGTGTAACAGAAGCACTTACCTAGGTAGGAGTCCATCATACAGCAGTTAGATGTATGTATACAATTACTTTGTGTAACAGAAGCACTTACCTAGGTAGGAGTGCATTATACAGCAGTCAGGTGTATCCATATAATTACTGTGTGTAACAGAAGCACTTACCTAGGTAGGAGTCCATCATATAGCAGTCAGCAGTATCTATATAATTGTTATGTGTAATCCAGATCCAGAGGAAGGAAAAAACCTCAACTGAAGCCATTTCCAATTAAATTCTAACTAGTTAAAAAAAATTCCTTCCTGACCAAATGGCAATCCAATATTTCCCTGGATCACCATCCTATTTGCTTTGAAGCCAACTGTCATAATTCCCAGTGTTGTTCTGTGCTTGATAGATGTCTGATACTTTTTGAAAGCAGTTACAGTATCTGCAAACACAGCATTCTGAGGCAAATAATGTCTTAACTTTACTGCCCTCTGTAAAAAAAAATACTGCCTTTGTTTTAGTCAAAAGTGCCTTTTTCCTCTAGTCTAAATGGATAACCTCTCATTCTTAGTTCAGATCCTTGAGTAAATAGTTATTTGGAGAGTTCTGCATATTGACCTCAAATATACGTGTAAATGGTAATCATCTCACCCATTAGATGTCTCTTCTCTAATGAAAACAAACCCAGTTTGGCTAGTCTCTCTTTATGACTCAGATCCTCCAATCCCTTTATCAGTTTTGTTGCACATCTCTGCACTCTTTCCAGTTCAATATTGTCTATTTTAAGAACTGGTGCCCCAAATTGTACTCCATAGTCTAGATCAGGGCTCAAAATTTCCACTCGCCACTAGCCAATGGCGAGTGAAAATTTAGCCCTGGCGAGTAGAAATTCAGCCCTGGTGGGTATGTTTTGGCTTGCAGTGGTGAGTAAGTTTTCAGGTCTGGCTAGTAGCAAAGGACTGCAAATTATAAGCCCTGGTCTAGATGACACCTTACTAAGGATTTCCAAGGATTTATATAGAGGTGGAATTATATTTGCATTTCGTGCATCTATACCTCTTTTTATGCAGGATAGTAACCTTGATTCACAAGATAAGTTCGCCACAGCTCAGCAGGATGTCCCACGTCCTCAAATTCTACTCCTGCCTCTATCCCAGCTCTCCGTGGGAGCCATTGGTGAAGTGGATCCACTTCACCAATATGTATTTCACCTCGATCATTAAGCATTGCAATGCGATGGAGTGATGCTAGTAGCGTCATTCCATCACATTGCAACGCTTAATACATCATTCACTGCTGAACACTGGGCACTAAAGCCAAAGTCATTAGTTTGTGTTTTAAATAAATATTTCCGAAAAAACATTTAACCCATCCAGAATAAGAACACATTCTGTGGCATTAACCCCGTGTATAGAATACCATATAGGAGATGTTTGTTCAAAAGGGGAGCATGAACACGATCCTAGGGAGAGCTGGGCGGGAGGCGAATTTGAGGACGGGGGACGTCCTGCTGAGCTGTGCCCAACTTATCTTGTGTGGCAGAAAGCGGAAGTGCATACTCCACAAGGAAATTTAATTTCTAATGTCTAATAAGTTCTGTCGTTAAAAAAAAAAAAAAAAAAAAAAAAAAAATCGCCAATCTATAGCCCATTTTAGTAGAGGGATTAAATAAGATACAGTTTCTTGGGGGTGACAGTTCCACTTTAAAGTGATTAGTAATATTTCACAAAAACAGCAGCTCTAATTAATCTTCATAGTATTTGGGCTTTGGAGAGTGTTATTTCAATACTGTCAGAGTTGTAGTTCAGGAGTAATTGAATGATAAAGTATCCCCCTCCCGCCCCTTTTACCTAGTGTAAGACACCTCCCCTCAGATGTGGAATCTGATCTCTTGACCAGACAGATCACAGCAAGGGACAATCTTCTTACTGTGATCATAAGGAAAACCCAGCCCCCATTGACAGGTTTTTCCTTATGCTCACTGAAGATTGTCCCTCTCTGCGATCCATCCGGACAGTCTTGCTGCTCTGAGGTGAGCAGTGTTACATCAGTAAAAGGGGCGGGAGGGGGATACTTTATCATTCATTTACTCTTGAACTACAACTCTTGACAGTTTTGAAATAACACTCTCCATGGTCCAAATACTTTGAAAATGAATCAGAGCTGTTTTTATTGTGAAACATTACTATCCCTTTAAATTGATCATTGATTGCACCTTATAAAAAGCTTTCTGGCCCTGGATAAAAATGGTATCCCAAACCGTATCCTTCTGAAATCCATCTTTTACTGCTTTTTGATGGCAATAATAGTTTATTTTGGCCTCATTCAAGCTGAGATTTTCTACGGACAGACAGAAAAAAAATGTCTGCACCTTCAAATTATTTTAGAAATAAGCTCCAGATTATATGGTGGGAGCAATACAATTGTGTTTCGACTTATTGTCCTCCACTAACAAGTCAGTGACTTCTGAGGCTGTGTCAGTGCTGGTCTATTGTTAACTCGTTACACTGCACACAATGAAAGTTGCAATGGAAAAGCTCTTGTGAATGGCAGATCCGAGGACAAGATGCTGTAGAATTGATTGTTCCTTGGTATTAAAAGTGGAGTGGAGACATTTCTAGGCTGAGATGAGTTTGTTTCCTACAAAGGATTTGAAGATGGATAAACTCTTCTTTATCGACTTGGACACTTTAAAAGGTCTCAATGCGTTGGATACATCTCTTACATCGAAGTGGATAAACATCACGTTACAATTGTCTTATTTTTTTTTTATTTGTTGTTATTTGTAAGTGGACCCTTTAGAATTGAAGATAAGTTTAGTTAAAGGGATAGTAACACTTGGTGTATAGTAAAATTTATATTGTAAGGTTTATACTCCTGAGTACAAGGGTACTCACACTGCTAAGAGGTGTTTTATCAAAAAATTATAGCAGCTCAAACGTGAAATTTTTTAAGTGCAATATTATGGTCAATTGACCAGAACTTCCCATAGGCTGATGTCGAAACAGTGCCACTGTATGATTTCAGGCCATAGTGATACTGCACCTAAAAGATTCACGTTTGAGCTGCTATAGCTTTTTAATAAAACACCTCTCAGCAGTGGGGGTGCTCTTGGTGCGCTCAGGAGGATAAACCTTACAATATACGTTTTACTAAATATTAAGTGTTACTATCTCTTTAATTGTAAAAAGAAAGGAAAAAATTGCCTAGCCATTTGTTTGTAAGGTAATTGGTTTTAGAGAAATGTACATTTATTTGTTGATGGTACAGTCTGGCATTTTATGTTAATTAGCCTGTGTCGGGGCAGTATTACCACACACACTGAGCTAAGAATGAATCTAGGCATAGGGGGTGTGTCTTATAGCCCAGCAAGAGGTAAGGTTGGACTTAAAGTGATAGTAATATCCAACAAAAATGTCTAGTTTGTTTTAGTAAAGTTTTTTAAATAGTATGCCCTTGGTTTGAAAGTTTTTAGTTGTCTCAAATTCTTTAAAATCATCCTAGAAGTCTTCCTCTCCCGCCGCTTTCCATCAAGTTACTTGTAAACTGCTTGGAGCTCCGTTGGTGTCACCCGACACAACGGATCTCAGCGAGGGACAAAATTCAGTAGCTGGCCACCCCCTCTGTATTTTTCCCTTTGAGCGCTTCACATCCTCCCATCGGGTAATTCAGGTGGAGCGCGCATAGCAGAGATAGTGTTCACGGGCACACGCTGGATCTTTGGATGTTTAAAGATGGCTGCCGGGCTTCCATTGCCAGTAAACTTTAAAGGTGAACAACTAAAAAAATGACTGGACGATTTCTAAAATGAATGCTACCAATAGACTTTATTGTACATGGAGATTCAGATACAGCGTTTTCATATATGGACATTACTAACACTTTAACACTTTGAGTGCCACAAAGGTAGCCAACGCTTCTTTGGCATTCAAAGGGTTAAATTTACCTAATTACGTACCTCCCAACATTTGAAATTGCCAAAGATGGTCACTTATGTTTTAGGGGGTGTTGCTGAGGGTGAGGCTGGTGGGATGGACATTACTGAGAATGTTTAGGTTATTTCATGACCTATTGACACCTCTTTGTGTAATTGAATAAATGATCTACAGTGAGACCAAATTATTTTATTTACTCAGACTAATTTATAAACACATACACTGATGTTAATACAAACATTAAAGGGGAACATTCACCTAAAATAAAAATTTGAGGTTGCAACCTCAGTAGTGTGGTAAACGGACTTTGCTGTAACGTTAACCCACAGAAATACAGCTACGAAGGGAAGCGTGAATGCACTCCTTGGGGCAGCTGGGAAGTCCTGAGGCCTCAAGCGGGATATACAGGGTCCTGCAGAATGTGGAAGTATCCAATTTGAAGGCTTCATATCTCCACTAGTAGGTGAGCTAAAAAACAAACAAGTCCAGCGCTAATCTTGTTTTAATGATTAAAACACATGGTCAAATTTTTATTTTAGGTGAATGTTCCCCTTTAAAGTGAGTTTTATTGTTGTGGAGCAATGTGATACACTTATATACACACCACACAGTCTGATCTCCTGAACACAGGGACACCAGGGTGATACACTTCTATACACACCACATAGTCTGATCTCCTAAACACAGGGACACCAGGGTGATACACTATATACACACCACACAGTCTGATCTCCTAAACACAGGGACACCAGGGTGATACACTTATATACACACCACACAGTCTGATCTCCTAAACACAGGGACACCAGGGTGATACACTTATATACACACCACACAGTCAGATCTCCTAAACACAGGGACACCAGGGTGATACATTTATATACACACCACACAGTCTAATCTCCTAAACACAGGGACACCAGGGTGATACACTTATATACACACCACACAGTCTGATCTCCTAAACACAGGGACAGTAGGGTGATACACTTATATACACACCACACAGTCTGATCTCCTAAACACAGGACACCGGGGTGATACACTTATATACACACCACACAGTCTGATCTCTTAAGCACAGGACACCAGGGTGATACACTTATATACACACCACACAGTCTGATCTCCTAAACACAGGGACACCAGGGTGATATACTTATATACACACACACCACACAGTCTGATCTCCTAAACACAGGGACACCGGGGTGATACACTTATATACACACCACACAGTCTGATCTCCTAAAAACAGGGACACCAGGGTGATACACTTAAATACACACCACACAGTCTGATCTCCTAAACACAGGGACACCAGTGTGATACACTTATATACACATCACACAGTCTGATCTCCTAAACACAGGGAAACCAGGGTGATACTCTTATATACACACCACACAGTCTGATCTCCTAAACACAGGGACACCAGTGTGATACACTTATATACACATCACACAGTCTGATCTCCTAAACACAGGGAAACCAGGGTGATACTCTTATATACACACCACACAGTCTGATCTCCTAAACACAGGGACACCAGGGTGATACACTTCTATACACACCACACAGTCTGATCTCCTAAACACAGGGACACCAGGGTGATACACTTATATACTAACCACACAGTCTGATCTCCTAAACACATGGACACCAGGGTGATACAATTATATACACACCACACAGTCTGATCTCCTAAACACAGGGACACCAGGGTGATACACTTATATACACACCACACAGTCTGATCTCCTAAACACAGGGACATCAGGGTGATACACTTATATACACACCACACATTCTGATTTCCTAAACACAGGGACACCAGGGTGATACACTTCTATACACACTGCACAGTCTGATCTCCTAAACACAGGGACACCAGGGTGGTGCACTTCTATACACACCACACAGTCTGATCTCCTAAACACAGGGACACCAGGGTGATACACTTCTATACACACCACACAGTCTGATCTCCTAAACACAGGGACACCAGGGTGGTACACTTCTATACACACCACACAGTCTGATCTCCTAAATACAGGGAAACCAGGGTGATACTCTTATATACACACCACACAGTCTGATCTCCTAAACACAGGGACACCAGGGTGGTACACTTCTATACACACCACACAGTCTGATCTCCTAAACACAGGGACACCAGGGTGATACACTTATATACACACCACACAGTCTGATCTCCTAAACACAGGGACACCAGAGTGATACACTTATATACACACCACACAGTCTGATCTCCTAAATACAGGGACACCAGGGTGATACACTTCTATACACACCACACAGTCTGATGTCCTATACACAGGGACACCAGGGTGGTACACTTCTATACACACCACACAGTCTGATCTCCTAAACACAGGGACACCAGGGTGATACACTTATATACTCACCACACAGTCTGATCTCCTAAACACAGGGACACCAGGGTGATACACTTATATACACACCTCACAGTCTGATCTCCTAAACACAGGGACACCAGGGTGATACACTTATATACACACCACACAGTCTGATCTCCTAAACACAGGGACACCAGGATGATACACGTATATACACACCACACAGTCTGATCTCCTAAACACAGGGACACCAGGGAGATACACTTCTATACACACCACACAGTATGATCTCCTAAACACAGGGACACCAGGGTGATACACTAATATACACACACACAGTCTGATCTCCTAAACACAGGGACACCAGGGTGATACACTTATATACACACCACACAGTATGATCTCCTAAACACAGGGACACCAGGGTGATACACTAATATACACACACACAGTCTGATCTCCTAAACACAGGGACACCAGGGTGATACACTTATATACACACCACACAGTCTGATCTCATAAACACAGGGACACCAGGGTGATACACTTCTATACACACCACACAGTCTGATCTCCTAAACACAGGGACACCAGGGTGGTACACTTCTATACACACCACACAGTCTGATCTCCTAAACACAGGGAAACCAGGGTGATACTCTTATATACACACCACACAGTCTGATCTCCTAAACACAGGGACACCAGGGTGGTACACTTCTATACACACCACACAGTCTGATCTCCTAAACACAGGGACACCAGTGTGATACACTTATATACACACCACACAGTCTGATCTCCTAAACACAGGGACACCAGAGTGATACACTTATATACACACCACACAGTCTGATCTCCTAAATACAGGGACACCAGGGTGATACACTTCTATACACACCACACAGTCTGATGTCCTATACACAGGGACACCAGGGTGGTACACTTCTATACACAACACACAGTCTGATCTCCTAAACACAGGGACACCAGGGTGATACACTTATATACTCACCACACAGTCTGATCTCCTAAACACAGGGACACCAGGGTGATACACTTATATACACACCTCACAGTCTGATCTCCTAAACACAGGGACACCAGGGTGATACACTTATATACACACCACACAGTCTGATCTCCTAAACACAGGGACACCAGGATGATACACGTATATACACACCACACAGTCTGATCTCCTAAACACAGGGACACCAGGGAGATACACTTCTATACACACCACACAGTATGATCTCCTAAACACAGGGACACCAGGGTGATACACTAATATACACACACACAGTCTGATCTCCTAAACACAGGGACACCAGGGTGATACACTTATATACACACCACACAGTATGATCTCCTAAACACAGGGACACCAGGGTGATACACTAATATACACACACACAGTCTGATCTCCTAAACACAGGGACACCAGGGTGATACACTTATATACACACCACACAGTCTGATCTCATTAACACAGGGACACCAGGGTGATACACTTCTATACACACCACACAATCTGATCTCCTAAACACAGGGACATCAGGGTGATACACTTATATACACACCACACAGTCTGATCTCCTAAACACAGGGACACCAGGGTGATACACTTATATACACACCACACAGTCTGATCTCCTAAACACAGGGACACCAGGGTGATACACTTATATACACACAACACAGTCTGATCTCCTAAACACAGGGACACCAGGGTGATACACTTCTATACACACCACACAGTCTGATCTCCTAAACACAGGGACACCAGGGTGAGAAAGAGGGACAGAGGGACAGAGGGATTTGGGCCTCAAAGAGGGACACTTGGTAGGCATGTAATTATCATGCTTTGCAGGGAATTAGCTTAACATGCTACCAAAACACAGGTTAATTTCCCAAAAAGTATTTAATTTACAGAGCAATGTACACCACATAGGGAGATTTTAATTCTCTGTAAAACCAACCCGTCTTGGGATAATGTTTCAGGGCGGCAGACATGAAATGCGAGGAATCACAAAACCTGTAGTGAAATGATACAAAGATATTTTTAGCTCCTAATAAATAGCGAATTGTGCATGATTATTTTTTTCTCGATTTTTTTTTTTTTTTTTGCATCCCGTTCTCATTTGGCAACTGCGTGTGTTTGTTTCAAAGAGAGCTGAGAAAGAAACGGTAGAAGTGGTTTTAGAAGTAGTTTCAGATTCAGCGAACATTCCTAATGTAGGAAGTGAAATAGCAGCTATTTACCTGTGCCTAACTTTACACAAAGGTCTGGATTAATATCCCAGGAGCCTCTAGGTAAGGCATACTAGGTGCCCTTAGCTTCACCAGTTGCCACACCCTCACACCCATCCATTGTTTCCTGGCACAGAAAATACCCTTGGCCTATAATAAGCAAGGGCAAAAAAAAGGCTTTAATCCCTTGGTTTCTAGAGAGAGTTCCAATGGGTTAAATAATGGCTAGTAAAGCAGGCACAGGGACAACGAGATTTCTATGGACACGCCCACTATTCCGAATGTGGGTGTGTCCAGCACAGTTGACGCATGCAATCCTCATAATTTGGAACTCCAGGCAGTTGCCTACTCTCCCTACTGTGAAATCCTGCCCTGTTTACAAGATATTAATTGCTTATAATAAAGGGATAGTGCCTCCTAGGACTAATTTGTTATCAAGATACCTGGGAACTTCCTCTTCTTGAGCCCCAGGAGACAGCTTAGGTGCTGCCAAACAGGCGGACGCAAATGATGTGATTTGTGTCATAAAAGGGGAGAGGCTTGACTGGGTGGGTGGGGCTTATAACACTTATGTCATAAAGTGGGTGGAAAGTGGGCACAGCAGAGCTGGGAAAGAGGAGAAGTGGGCAGAAAGTAGCTTGAATAGGGTGGGAAGGAGGAGAAGTGCCAGGAAGTGAATGGTGCAGGGTGGAAAGGAGGAAAAATGGGTAGGAAGTGGGTGTAACAGGGTGGGAAGGAGGATAAGTGTGAGAAAACTGAGTGGAACAGGATGGGAATGAGAAGAAGTGGGCAGGAAGTGTTAGTAACAGGGTGAGAAGGAGGAGACATGGGCAAGAAGTGAGTGGAACAGGGTGGAAAGGAAGAGAAGTGGGCAAGAAGTGAGTTACAATGGGTGGGAAGGAGAAGAAGTGGTTCGGAAGTGAGTGGAACAGGGTGGGAAGGAGAAGAAGTGGATGGGGAAGTGAGTGGAACGGGTGGTATGGAAAAGCAGTGGTTGGGGAGTGCAACAGGATGCGAAGGAGAAGAAGGGGGAGTGAAGTGGGAAGAACAAGGTGGGAAGGAGGAAAACTGGGTGGGAAGCGGAAGGAATAGGGTGAGAAGGTGGAGAAGTGGGAGGGAAGTGGAAGAACAGGGTGAGAAGGAGGAGAAGTGGACAGGAAGTGGGAGGAATGATGGGAAGGAGAAGAAGTGGGTGGAACAGGGTGAGAAGGAGGTGAAGTGGGCAGGAGGTGGGAGGAACAGGGTGGGAAGGAGGAGAAGTGGACAGGAAGCAGGAGGGAACATGGTGGGAAGGAGAAGAAGTGGACAGGAAGTGGGAAGAACAGGGTGGGAAGGAGGAGAAGTGGACAGGAAGTAGGAGGAACAGGGTGTGAAGGAGGAGAAGTGGACAGGAAGTGGGAAGAACAGGGTGGGAAGGAGGAGAAGTGGACAGGAAGTAGGAGGAACAGGGTGTGAAGGAGGAGAAGTGGACAGGAAGTGGGAGGAACAGGGTGAGAAGGAGGAGAAGTGGACAGGAAGTGGGAGGAACAGGGTGAGAAAAAGGAGAAGTGGGCAGGAAGTAGGAGGGAACATGGTGGGAAGGAGGAGAAGTGGACAGGAAGTAGGAGGGAACATGGTGGAAAGGAGGAGAAGTGGGCAGAAGGTGGAGACTCACCATCGTCTGTATTATTTTTATACTGAAGACTTGTTGCCTTGATTCGGACCCGATTCTGACTATTCCTTTGTTTTACTGAAAGGACAGTGGAGTCCCGGACGGCAAGGGATTCTCACTGCATACAGATTCATAAAATTGCCTTTTTGATAAGCTGACACTTTTTTGGGAGAAGTTCAAGCATGTTGAGGTAACCTGGAATTAAAGGAGCAGTATTTTATTATGAAAAAGAAACAGATATTCCTATTAACAAGGATATTCCTGCTGCTGAGAAAGAGAGATACGTCTTTCCTATGTCATGACCGTTTACCCTTTGAGTGGGAACCGTCGCATATGCCTCTGGCACTCAAAGGGTTATTTATTTATTTATTTTACATGAAAAGCTCAGCCTAGTGCGTTGTCTCCATACATTAACCCTTTGAGTGCCAGAGGGGTACACAATGCATTGCGTACCCCTCTGGCACTCAAAGGGTTAACACAGGAATCGGAGCATTAACTGTATTGGATATCTTCACTTTATCATTCCTTTATCATACTTTAGTGAAACTCCCCCTGGTGTCCAGATCGTTGTTTTATTGAATTATATGGGAAAGCTGAGCCACTGGCTACAATTCTCCATAGAATGTAATAGTAAGACATTCATCAGTTTGTGACAGTTATAATGAGCAGTAAATCTGTTTATGAAAACCTATGTTACATGGTTTTCCTGCTGAATAAAACATGGTACGTCGAATGCTGGCAGTTGCTTTATTCAAAGGTTATAGCCGTTCAAACTGTCAGGAAATAACATCTTCATCACTTCCTGACAGTTTTCCCACTTTGACAGTTTGAATGTATTCTGTGGAGAACTGTTGTCAGTGACTCACCTCTCCTATAGAATGCAACAGAATATGTCTGAACATTAAGTGAACTATACATATACATTATAAATATAATATATATAATATATGTGTGTGTATACACAAACAAATATAGATAGATTGAGAGATAACACATCTATTTTCACAATGAAGCTTTATTATTCATTTATGCACACGGTTGCCTTGATGTGCTGTTCCTTTGTACTTTTATATCTCGAGTTCGACAGGTGTTAATTCAAGTTATTGATTTATTTCTGTAAAAAAACATTCACAGTATTTTTCTTCTCTCTCTCTCTCTCTTTCTTTCTTCTCTCTGCAAATGAATAAAAATAATATAACCAAATAAAACCAAATGGATAATCAACTCACAGCAGCAAGGAATGCAGGACCAGTCATCAGAGCGTCCCCAGGCACAAAGAAATACTTTGTTACCATGGAGACTGCATCGCGATGCTAATGGGCTGAGGAGACAGAAGAGAGACTGGGTCATTCCTTCTGTTAACGTCCCGGAGAACTCAAGGGGACCTTTCCCTGAGCATCTGGTCCGGGTAAGTGACCTCCAAATTTTAGGCTCAATAAAGTTTTGCCATGGAAAAAACATATTGCATTGCTTTTTCTCCTGATTAAATGAAGGTAGCACACTGATTATTCATGGTAAAGAAAATTAATTACAAGTTAAACTGTAACAGAGTGGTGATGTTACTATTAAATTCTATGGAGAACTAGCCAGTGACTCACCTTTGCCCATAGAATGCAATAGAAAAAGATATCTGAACACCAGGCGGCACTGTTGCTAAGAGTTTAATGTAAGAAAACAATGTTTGAGTAATAACGTTCTCAGGAGTGTGTGTGGCACTCTGGTCGTAGTCATCAGGCAAAGTCCTCCTATAACACACATTTTCATATCTCCCAACATTTGAAATGGTCAAAGAGGGACATTATTGTTTTAGATGGTGTTACAGGGGGTGTGTCTGGTAGGAGGAGTGTGTCTGATGTCCTAAACACAGGGACACCAGGGTGATACACGTATATACACACCACACAGTCTGATCTCCTAAACACAGGGACACCAGGGTGATACACTTATATACACACCACACAGTCTGATCTCCTAAACACAGGGACACCAGGGTGATACACTTCTATACACACCATACAGACTGATCTCCTAAACACAGGGACACCAGGGTGATACACTTCTATACACACCACACAGTCTGATGTCCTAAACACAGGGACACCAGGGTGATACACTTATATACACACCACACAGTCTGATCTCCTAAACACAGGGACACCAGGGTGAAACACTTATATACATACCACACAGGCTGATCTCCTAAACACAGGACACCAGGGTGATACACTTATACACACACCACACAGTCTGATCTCCTAAACACAGGGACACCAGGGTGATACACTTATATACACACCACACAGTCTGATGTCCTAAACACAGGGACACCAGGGTGATACACTTATATACACACCGCACAGTCTGATCTCCTAAACACAGGGACACCAGGGTGATACATTTATATACACATCACACAGTCTGATCTCCTAAACACAGGGACACCAGGGTGATACACTTATATACACACCACACAGTCTGATCTCCTAAACACAGGGACACCAGGGTGATACACTTATATACACACCATACAGTCTGATCTCCTAAACACAGGGACACCAGGGTGATACACTTCTATACACACCACACAGTCTGATGTCCTAAACACAGGGACACCAGGGTGATACACTTATATACACACCACACAGTCTGATCTCCTAAACACAGGGACACCAGGGTGAAACACTTATATACATACCACACAGGCTGATCTCCTAAACACAGGACACCAGGGTGATACACTTATACACACACCACACAGTCTGATCTCCTAAACACAGGGACACCAGGGTGATACACTTATATACACACCACACAGTCTGATCTCCTAAACACAGGGACACCAGGGTGATACACTTATATACACACCACACAGTCTGATGTCCTAAACACAGGGACACCAGGGTGATACACTTATATACACACCGCACAGTCTGATCTCCTAAACACAGGGACACCAGGGTGATACATTTATATACACATCACACAGTCTGATCTCCTAAACTCAGGGACACCAGGGTGATACACTTATATACACACCACACAGTCTGATCTCCTAAACACAGGGACACCAGGGTGGGAAGGAGGGACAGAGTGATATGGGTCTCAAAGAGGGACTGTCCCTCCTGATGAAGGACTTTTGGGAAGTATGAGCCCCGAATATCTCCTAAAGTGGGACACTTGGGAGGAATGGACCCCTACTATCTCCTAAAGAGGAACACTTGGGAGGTTCAGACCCCTAATATCATCTAAAGAGAGACACTTGGGAGGTATGAACCCCTAATATCATGTAAAGAGGGACACTTGGGAGGTATGCACCCCTGATATTTCCTAAAGAGGGACACCTGGGAGGTATGGACCCCTAATATCTCCTAAAGAGGGACACTTGGGAAGGATGTTTTTTTTTTCAAAATAATAGTTGACAGCTTATTTTACATTTTGCTAATATAAAGTACATTTGAAAAGGGAATGTAATAATTTGCATGCCAGACAGGTGATCTATGCATTGCTGTGAATTTCAAAGTCTGTATGGCAGATCTGTCCCCATGCGTGTCAGACAAGCATCCAGTGCATGAGACAGCCTTCCAGTGAGTGAGAGATAAGAAAGGGGTGCACTTAGAGTAACACTGTATAGTCAAGTGAGCATATGAGATGTGTGTTCATTTCAGAATTTACTGTTGAAGTGGTTAGTCTGTTTATATACCCCAGACTGACTATAAGCTAAATCAGGGGAAAGTTATTCAGCCTGTCCCTGATTGCAGTTATAAAAAACAAAGAAAAACTCTTTTTCTTGTCCCAGGATCACAAAAGCACAGAAAAAAGTGTGTGTATCCTTTTAAAAGGTTGCACGTAAAAGAAAGTGCGACCATATGCCACAGTAACTATTTCGCTAGGATAAAAACGGCAACATGAGAATCTCACACTGAATGACAGAGTGAGATTCTCATGTTGCTAGTGAAAGGTTGCATACCTTTAAGATGAATAGTAGCACCATCTCAGCCAGCAGTTAGTAATAAGAACTTGCCTTTACGTTGCCGTTACTTTTGAAATCATTAAATCCCGATCACGTATTCCCTGCCACACGTCAATTATACTAGTGATATTCTTGATACTACTGAGAGAGAGCTGGGGCAGCACTCAACAACACTGGGATGAGGTTGCACTACAACTCCCATCATCCTTACCCATCTGATGGCCACAGAGAAGAAGAGAAGGCTCATCTCAGTTTTGCTAAGAACGATCTGGATTTAAATATTTCAAACGTAACGACAATTTCTTATTACTGAGTGCTGGCTGAGATGGTGCTATGATTCAGCTTAAAGGTATGCAACCTTTCACTAGAGACATGAGAATCTCACGCTGTCATGCAATGACAATTTTTATCATGGTGACATAGTTAATGTGGCATATGGTTGCATGGTTGCATATTTTGCGTGTGACCATTTAATAGTGGACCATGAGTGTGCATGGGAGTCATCTCACACTAGGTCAGCAGGGCCGGCCCTAACATGGGTCCCGGTGGGTCCATGGGCCCGGGTGGCAATTTGCCGCTTTAAGACATGTTTATTTTGTGCTCCGCCACCAGGTCTGTCATCTTTACAGCATGTCCCATCAGCAGGGCCGGTGCCACCTATAGGCGAGGTTGGCGCTGGCCTAGGGCACACTTCTACAGGGACGCAGAGGCAGAGCAGGACTGCAGGCACCGGTGGCTACTGTGATTGACATACACAGTGATAAGTGAAAAGGCTAGGTACACACAGAACTCAACTCAGAAATTGTCAGCAGCAGACAGAGGAGTGAGCAAATAGAGGAAAAGGCCTGAATTATACCACCAGAGCCTGCTGAAGCCAGGGCAGTGGCATAACTATAGGGGCCGCACCTGCAACTGGGCCCGTCACTCCAGGGGCCCGGCCGCCCCCTGCGACCCCCTCACCTGACGCCTGCAATTAAGTAATGCAGAGCGCTGGGGCTCTGCATTACGAGAGTGCGGTCTGCCAGAGGGAGATCAGTGTTCCCTCCAGCAGATCGGCACTCTCGTAATGCAGAGCGATAGGAGATGACATCATCATGACACCATCTCCCAGCGCCCTGCATTACTAAAGAGGACCGCGTGGGAGAAGAGGTCTGTGCAGAAAGAGGCACGGACCTTTCCTCTGCCACCGGACCACCAGGGAGTAGAAGATTTATGGGCAATGTGGAAATGGAGGCAATGTGAAAGGGACAATATGGAGATAGAGGGACACTGTGAAAGGAGTGATGTGGAGATTGAGGGACATTGTGGAGGTGGCAATATGGAGATTGGGGGGCAATGTGGAGGTGGCCAGTGTGGTTGGGGGACCCATGGCAATTCTTGCACCAGGGCCCTGTGGCTTGTAGTTACGCCTCTGATCCAGGGGTTGCAGCAGAGATCTGGATCATCCGGCAGAGCACTTTAGACCTCAGAGGAGGCGGTGCAGAGCGCAGGGTGAGTATGCAGTACACCTGCGTGTTTTTACTTCTAACCTGATCAGTATGCAAGTCAGCTCAGTGTGTGTCAGAGGGACACTGAGTGTACAGGGAACATAATAATAATAATAACTAGTATTTATATAGCGCCTTTCTCCCAGTGGGACTCAAAGCGCTTTCAGCGCACGCTCTCGGAATTAACCAAATCGGCAGCTGAAATAATAGATGTTATTATTACCCAATCAATGGTACTCATTTATTGACCTCGGAAGGATGAAGGGCTGAGTTGACCCTGCTGGGATTTGAACCTGCAACCCTGAGGTTGAATAGGCTCCATAGTCAGGGACATTACCACTGAGCTATCTCACCAGCATAGAGCAGCCAGGCCTAAGATACAGTGAAGCCTGAACATTCCTACATGCATTACCTTGATTATACTATAATGTCCTTTTTTTAAGCAGTGTACTGCTGGGGGCTTCAAAATGAAGATCTGAGTGAAATCAACATGGATGGGTAACTTGCAGATCTTCAGATGCTGTTGGACTGCAACTTTATTCCTAGATCTTGTTTGGCTGAGAATGATAGAGTTCTAGTCCAACAGCAGCTGGAGAACCATGTGTTTTTCGCTCTTGGTAAAAGACATGTGGTGGGAGAAGAGGGCTTCCCTTCTACAGTCTTGCCTTTCTTTATGATTGCCATGGTTTAAGCCCTTAATGATGACTCAGAAGTCACACAGTTCCATCCTTTGAGGACAGATGGCGGTTCTGAGTCCTGGCATGCCACGTGTCAGTGATCACAGCGCACCTCAGGGCTGGAGCAGTCAAGACCGGTGTACCCGGACTGGTGCAGTCAGTTCCACTCGTTGTACTGTGACTCCGCACATCTCTGCTACTGCGATCACAGGAGGATGCAGTATGCTACAACCAGGGGCAGATTGTAGGGGAATACCAGCCCGGGCATTTTTTTAAAGCAGCCCACTAGCTGCACCAACGTCCCTATTGACGCCCCCTTGTGGTCCCTGTGCAGTATGGGAGAGCAGGCGCCAGGATATTATGTCATATCCTAGTGCTCTGCATTAAAGGGATAGTAATACTTCGTTTTAACTTTAATTTTGTAGGCATTAAAAAAACATGAAGAATGATATAAGTCTTATCTCTCAAACCTTTATGGTTTATGAGATATTCACAAACAAAGTTTCCCCCTCCCGCCCCTTTTTCCTAATGTAAGCCATCTCTTCTCAGATGTGAGTCTGGTTGTATGACAGGACAGATAACAGAAGGGGACAATCTTCTTTGTATTAAAACAATGAAAGCCCTTCCCCCCCCTTGACAAGTTTTTCAGCTTTTTCCCTTATCTTAATTGAAGATTGTCCCTCTCTGCAGTCTACCTGGGCACCTCCCTTCTGATCTGGTTGAACAGGGAAGGGATACTTTGTTTGTGAATATCTTTTAAACCATAAAGGTTTGAGAGATAAGACTTATATCGTTCTTCATGTTTTTTTAATGCCTACAAAATAAAATAAAGTTAAAACGAAGTATTACTATCCCTTTAACCATTTGAATGCCAAAGGGGTACGCAACGCATTGCAAAGCAATGCGTTGCGTACCCCTCTGGCACTCAAAGGGTTAACAAGGAACGCAAAGGCTGTCACAGAGACTGCCTGTGGCAACACAGACCTCTCCTTCAAGATATCGTGGGACGGTGAGGTGAGATCCTCTGATCTCCCCCACAGGCCCATGATCTAGCGGCCAACCGATCCCCGATAGGACAATCCGCCCATGGCTACAACCAGTCCCTTAAATTATTGAGTGCAAGGAAGAAGAAGTGACATTAAAAAGAGAGGCAATGTGACTACCTCCAGAGGACCCATTCACACACTGAATTATCCAAAAATAGCAAGCAGTACATAAAATATTAAAAACACCCACATAGGCAAGGCGCAGTGTAACCCCCAAAAATGTAAGGACATTAGCCCTATTACATCACCTCAACATAAGAAGGGAGACAAGCATGCTGTGAAAAAAATCATAATAAAGTATTAGACAAAATAGCAGTATATAAAGGAAAAAAAAAAGAAATACATAAGGTCTGACTCGTCTGTGCTCCCAAACCCAACGTGTATCGCCACCTAATTGGCTTCGTCAGGGGTTATATACGCGTTGGGTTTGGTAGCACAGACGAGTCAGACCTTGGATATTTTTCAACGCCTCCATTTATTATGTTTAGGAATTAATAATTTTGTTTATATAATTGATATTATATATTTCTTATTTTGTTCTTTATACACTGGTATTTTGTTAATGCTCTTACACTTGGCTGGTGTCTACAGACATTGTAAATCAGTGTTCATATTTACAGTCCTGGTGACTTAAGTTGTCTATGGGCACAAGATCCCAACATAATATTTACTGGCTTAAATACAGCCCTGGTGACTTAAAGGGATAGTAATACTTGCACATTACTAATCCCCATATTGTAGTTTTGTTAAAAAGAAACTTATTGCCCCCAGTGTCATCTCTCAGACCCTTACGGTTTGAGAGATGATAGCGCTCAAAGTTCCCCCCTCCCTCCCCCTTCCCTGACTGAACGCTGACTGCAGGGATATCCGGTATTACTTGCATCAGGCGGCTCTGCAGCATTGCCGAGATCACGTTTATAAAAAATAAATCTTTCACTAAAACGGTCTCCTACGTGTGCTTGCAAACCAAGCACAAACCAAGCACACGTAGAAGACCGTTTCAGTGAAAGATTTCTTTTTTTATAAACGCGATCTCGGCTCAGCTGCAGAGCCGCCTGATGCACATAAGATTGTCGTACGACAGCTTCCCCTGCAGTCAGCGTTCAGTCAGCGAAGGGAGAGGGAGGGGGGAACTTTGAGCGCTATCATCTCTCAAACCATAAGGGTCTGAGAGATGACACTGGGGGCAATAAGTTTCTTTTTAACAAAGCTACATTATGGGGATTAGTAATTTGCAAGTATTACTGTCCCTTTAAGCTCTGTCTATTGACACAAGATCCCAACATAATTCATAATTTCAGCCCGTAAATATGATGTTGGCGTCTTGTGTCCATAGGCAGCGCTTAAGCCACCAGGGTTGTGAATATGCACTCTGATTTACAATATGTCTGTAGACACAAACCAAGTGTAAGAGCATAACCGATATTTAGACTAAATATGGATATGTCACATGGGCATGTTTTTTGGTTTTTTTGGGACGGAGCAGCATTTCATCTTTGAACCCAGGCAGCACAATGTCTTGGGCCGGCCCTGCAGGTCAGACACTGCTTTATGTATTTCACACCCTACGTGTTTACTTAGTAAGCACCTAGCATGCAAAATGAGTAGGGCAGCATCCAACCTGGTGTTGGTTAACCCTTTGAGTGCCAGTCTGCGCACCCTCTGGCACTCAAAGGGTTAAAGGGACAGTAACACTTAGGTTGTAACAAAGTGTATATTGAAAGGTTTATCCTCCTGAGTAAAACAAGAACTGTCCCAGTGCTGTGTGGTGTTTTATTCAAAAGTTATCGCGGCTCAAACGTTTAATTTTTTTAGATGCAGTATCTCAATGGCCTGAAATTGTTACAGTGGCGCTGTTGCCACACCATCCTATGGCCAGATCTGTTCAGTTGACCATAAATCTCCATAGGATGGTGTAGCAACAGCGCCACTCTTACATTTCAGGCCACTGACATATTACACTTAAAAAAATCAAGTTTCAGCAGCAATAACTTTTGAATAAAACACCACACAGCACTGGGAGTGTCCTTGTTTTACTCAGGAGGATACGCCTAACAAAATATATTTTAAAAATCCCTTTAACCCCCTCCCCACCACTAATCTTTTTCTGTCATGGACATTTTTAGAGTTACAATCAAAATGTAAAAAAAGACACAATGTAAAAGGATAGTGCTTCTATGTAGAAAAGCCTGCCTGCCCAGCGTGCAGTGCACTCAATGCTGAAGGGATAGTGTTACATTGTCTCACTACCCCTGCTTTCATGATTCCTGACAGAAAGCTCTCTGTAGATACAAATTCAGAAAGCTTAATGTGAGGGAACTGTGAAACAACAACAAAAAAAGGTGAAGATAAAAAGAGGAAAATTTGACTTTATATTCTTGCAGAATATGTGAAGTCAAATGGAGGTTGACTATTACTTTAATGAAAGGAGTAAAGTTGTCAGAGATGGATTTACATCACAGCGCCCCCCCCCCGGCAAGATACTGTAGGTGCCCTTAGCTCCACCCATGACCACACCCCATACCATCACATGACTCCGCCCCAGTCCCATCCACTGTTTCCTGTCATAGAAATTTCGCTTGGCCTATAAGAAGCAAGGACAAAAAACAGCTTTTACCCCTTGGTTGCTAGAAAGAGCTCCAACAAAATGCTCTGCAATGTGTTGGAGATCTCAGGCATCCAAAGAGTTAAATAATAGCCTGTTAAGGGTTATCAAAATGGTAACTTGAATGTGTTGGAGAGCACTATGTCATAGAAGGGGTTAAATGCCCCATTTAAATCATTGGGAATGTTTAATTGCCCCATTGGGTGCAGTTGGTTCCCCTGCCCTCAGATTTTTTTCCATTCTGCTTTTTATACATTAGCCTCAATGAGTGACACAGCTTTTTACATTGATACAGTGCATTCGTCAGTGTGTAAGACTCTACTCCAGTGATAATTTACAGTCCTATATTATAATGGGTAGCACTTCAGCCCCACTTCCCCATGCAGAGCCATTTAATGAGTTAAACAGACTGCTTGTAATGCAGTGATAAAGCTGAATCGCAGCCTGGCACGCTCTGGATTGGGCAAGCACATGAGATGTGCACTTCTGCCCTCTAGTGGCCTTGCAGGGCTGTACAAACTAATTGCACTTTGCCCTGCAACGAAGCCTGCTGGGGTTGGTGTACTAAGTCAAGTGGCTCAGCTCTATACTAAACTGTACCATACTGAAGAAATACAAAATATTAGATTTATATGGGGTTAAATTCTAGTGATTCCTTTGCAATGTATCAGAGATATTGCACACCTCTTTCTCAGCCCCATGTCAATAGAGAACTTTAATATTTCCCCTTACCTTTGGTTTGTCCTAATGAATGCCATTAACAGATCCAGAATAAAAGAATCACTGATAAATTCCCCTGGGCTCAGGTGAGAAGATCCAGAAAATCTGTACAATTGGGGGGCAGGCCTGCGGACGGGTTTGAGCGCCCCTGACAGATGATTGTCCTCAAGCAGTGTTCGTTCCAACGTGAGAGGCACAGCCCTGGAGAGCGAAGAGTCAATACAGCTGGGAGGGTCTGTATGTTGCATCTGTTATTCCGATGCAGCCATGCACGACCAGTATTCTTTAAATCTTTCACTGCTGGATTGCTCGCTATAGTAGGAACACTGACCACCAGTGGCGTAAATATAGGGGTCGGACCTGCGACCGGGCCCGTCACCCCCTCGCCTGACGCCCACAATTAAGTAATGCAGAGCGCTGGGGCTCTGCATTACGAGAGTACTGGTCGGCGAGAGGGAGATCAGTATTCTCTCCGGCAGACCGGCACTCTCGTAATGCAGAGTGCTGGGAGATGACATCATCTCCCAGCGCCTTGCATTACTGAAGAGGACCGCGTGGGAAAAGAGGTCTGTGCAGAAAGAGTAAGGTGACCACATATCCCTTTAAATCAGGGACACATAAAATACACACAGTGCAGGGTTGTTTTGATTCTTGTGCTGTCCTGCAATGTGTGTATTTTATAAGTGTCCCTGATTTAAAGGGATATATGGTCACCTTAAGAAAGAGGCACAGATCTGTCCCCTGCCACTGGACCACCAGGGAGGTAGGAGATGAAGGTGCATTGTGGAAAGGGCAATGTGAAGATTGAGGGGCATTGTGGAAGGGGCAATGTGAAGATTGAGGGGCATTGTGGAAGGGGCAATGTGGAGATTGAGGGGCAATGTGGAAGTGGCCAATGTGGTCAGGGGGCCCATGGCAATTCTTGCACCAGTGCCCCTTGGCTTCTAGTTACGCCTCTGCTGACCACAAGTTCTCGACTTAGCCCAGTCCTCCTGCTAAGATCGAATTCTTAACCCTTTGAGTGCCGGAGAGGCAATTAAGGTGACCACATATCCCTTTAAATCAGGGACACTTATAAAATACACACATTGCAGGACAGCACAGGAATCAAAGCAACCCTGCAATGTGTGTATTTTATAAGTGTCCCTGATTTAAAGGGATATGTGGTCACCTTAGAGGCAATGCGTTGGATACCTCTCTAGCACTCAAAGGGTTTAATATGCCCGAAGAAGAGGTCTAGGGGGAGAGGCACTAAGGTGTGATAAAGAGGATATAACTTCTCCAGCAATATCACTTCTCCAATTTAAATGTTATCGTATGGAGCCAATGCACTGAGATCTCTCCCACTTGGGAAATCTTAGTGCACTGGCTCTATAGAATAACACAGGAACTGGAGGAGTGATATCACTGGAGAAGTTGTCTCCTCTTTATCATCTATTTATCACTCCTTAGTGCATAACCCCCCCACCCCCCAGTGTTTTGAAACCACCATCCTCAGCCAATAAAGGTATGTCTTTTACCCTACCAGTCTTCTGCTTTTTGTGCTGCTAACACGATACCACCCTTTACCCAAAATCTTATTATCATCCTGTCCTCTGGAGGTAAGAGTTAAGATTTCGCAGCTTGGTACTAACCCACCTGCCGCTCCGCCATTCTGATAACTCTCCTGGTCCATGGTTATTTGTCAGCAGCCGCGACAGGTCCCCTGACCCATATGCCAACCCCCGCAGGGATGGCAGGAAGAGGAACACAGCGTGAATTGGGATTTAATCAGCTTAAATGCTGCTTCCTTAATGGGCTGGAGAGGAAAGAACAGAGGGCCCTCGGGGACAGCACAAAGCACTTGTTCACTTTGTTCCTAATCTGTCGCCTCCCCCTGCAGGGCCGCAGCCCTGTCTGGTACACGGAGGAGTGAGCTGACCCGACAGGTATGTAATAAAAAGTGTATGGACACGAGCTGTAATTGATTTTCTAGTAAAGTGACCACAAATACCCCTTTCAGTCAGGGACACTCGTGAAAACGTAATTCTGCAAGATAGCGAATCGTTGCGGCTCTGCAGTGTGTGTGTGTTTTATGAGTTCCTGATTTAAAGGGATAGTAAAGCAGTCCAGAACCCAGCTGGTGGGTGATGATGGGAGTTGTAGTTTAACAGCAGCTAGTGGTCCTCCCACTGCCCACCCCTGCATTTGTCAGCCTTCTTATAATGAGTTTTACTCCCCAGCTCTCTCTCCTTCCCTTCCCTACATTGACTCTCTCTCTCTCTCATTATCTCCATCCCCTACTCTGCCTCTCCTTCTCTCTCTCTCCCCCTCCCTTCCTATTTTGACTCTTTCTCCTTCTCTCTCTCTCTCTCTCATTCTCTCTATCCCCTACTCTGCCTTTCCTTCTCTCTCTCTCCCTCCCTTCCTATTTTGACTTTCTCCTTCTCTCTCCCTCATTCTCTCTCTCTCTCTCATTCTCTCCATCCCCTACTCTGCCTCTCCTCCTCTCTCTCCCTCCCTTCCTATTTTGACTTTCTCCTCCTCTCTCTCCCTCTCTCTCATTCTCTCCATTCCCTACTCTGCCTCTCCTTCTCTCCCTCCCTTCCTATTTTGATTCTCTCCTTCTCTCTCTCTCTCTCTCCCTCTCATTCTCTCCATCCCCTACTCTGCCTCTCCTTCTCTCTCTCTCCCTCCCTTCCTATTTTGACTCTCTCCTTCTCTCTCTCTCCCTCTCTCATTCTCTCCATTCCCTACTCTGCCTCTCCTTCTCTCTCTCTCTCCCTCCCTTCCTATTTTGATTCTCTCCTTCTCTCTCTCTCTCTCCCTCTCATTCTCTCCATCCCCTACTCTGTCTCTCCTTCTCTCTCTCCCTCCCTTCCTATTTTGATTCTCTCCTTCTCTCTCTCTCTCTCTCTCTCTCTCCCTCTCTCATTCTCTCCATCCCCTACTCTGCCTCTCCTTCTCTCTCCCTCCCTTCCTATTTTGACTCTCTCCTTCTCTCTCTCTCCCTCTCTCTCTCATTCTCTCCATTCCCTACTCTGCCTCTCCTTCTCTCTCTCTCTCCCTCCCTTCCTATTTTGATTCTCTCCTTCTCTCTCTCTCTCTCTCTCCCTCTCATTCTCTCCATCCCCTACTCTGTCTCTCCTTCTCTCTCTCCCTCCCTTCCTATTTTGACTCTCTCCTTCTCTCTCTCTCTCATTCTCTCCATCCCCTGCTCTGCCTCTCCTCCTCTCTCTCCCGCCCTTCCTATTTTGACTCTCTCCTTCTCTCTCTCTCTCTCCCTCTCTCTCATTCTCTCCATCCCCTACTCTGCCTCCCTTTCTCGTTCCCTTCCTACTTTGACTCTTTCTCTTTCTCTCCCTCTCTGTCTAGTTCTCTCCATCCTCTTCTCTGCCCCTCTCTCTCTCTCTTTGTCTCATTCTCTGCCATTCCTTCCCTTACCTCTATTCCACCCCTTCTCTAATTTCTATCTCTCTCCTTCCTCTTTTTATCTCCCTCTCTCTACCCACCTTTATATTATGTTCCTCTCTCCTTCCCCACTCTCTCCCCTTCTCTCTCTCTTTCTCTCCGCCTCGTTATACTCTGTCACTCTCTCACAATCTCTTCTCTGCCTTTCCTTCCCTCTTGTCTTCTCTTCCCTCGTTCAGTATAATTTTATCTCTTCCTTTCCACATTTCTCTCTCTCACTCCCCTTCTCACTCTCTCCCTGTCCTTTATCACTTTGTTCTTTCTCTTTCTTCTTGGAATTACTACACCTTTTTTTCTCCCTCTGCCCCTCACTCCCTATCCTTCCCTCTGCCCTCTTTCTCTATTTCTCTCATCCTCATTTTCTCACACTTCTTTCTCACTAACCTGACTCTATCCCTTCTTTCTCGGTTTCCCCCTCCTCCCTTCTCTCTCTTTCTTCATGACCCTCTATTTTTCTGTCTCTCTTCTCTGCCTCTATCCCTGTCTCCCCCCCTCCTCATTCCCACCCTCTCCTTTTCTCTCTCTCTCTCCCGAATCTCTCTCTAGAACAAGCGTAGAACATTCCTCCCCCTGAGCTGCTGTATTTATGCAGCAGGAATATTCCGTGTGAGATGGCAGTGCACAGCGCAGAATGCCGGGATAATTTGCTTCAGAACATTCAATTAGAATATATTAATATTTTAGATTTCCTTCATTAATTTAATATCTGGAGATTTAATTTAGTCCTGGAAATCTTAGAAATGAGTGGTGCGGGCAGCATGCCATTTATTGCGGCCACATGTCCTCTGCTGCTCATCTGAACTGAAAGCAATGGCAGTATCGGGTCATTTGCAGGAACACTAATGATGAACTACAAATTGCTTTTATATGAAAGTGATTAATGTGATATTCCCAGATGGATGTCTAAAAGTTTGCAAACCTTAATAGCACTTTGAATAAATGATATTGCTGACTAGGGAAAGTGGTTTGTATGTGCACTCCTCACGTCTTAGTTGTGAGCTTATAGTTCACTAATATAGGTCAACTGAGAATGGATTCTCCTAGTCTGCTGGAAAACAGCAGTTTACTGTTGAAAAGTTGCCCTCTATTTGGCCACCATCAAAATGGCGACATCATAATGTCGCCTGCATCAAAAGGCTGACATCAGAATCTCGCCTGCTTCAAAAGGGCGACATTCTGATGTCGCATGGTTGTATCGCCAAGAAAATAGCGCAAACCTGCTCGTCTCACAAGCCCGCATCGGAATGTCGGCCACAACACTGTAATGTTATACATACCCTCTTCAGACGCCCTCCTCTTGTCACAAGCTCGCATCAAAAGGAGTGCGACATTCTGATGTGTGTGTGTGGCCTTAACCCTTTGAGTGCCAGTGCTTGTGAGAGGAAGAGGGCATCTTAACCTTTTTGAGTGCCAGAGGGGTCCGCAATGCTTTGCTTTGCTCGTACACCTTGTTTCACAATGCATTGGAGTCTTAGCATTCAAAGGGCATTTTGGGGAATTTTTATTTTGTCCTTAAGTGCAGATGGTTTTCCCCAGCTTGCACCAATTTTCTATGTGCATATGGGACTTAGGGCAGTACGTGGACAGCAAAAAGCATCCTCACGGGGGAGCGATACAAATTTCCCATTGATTTATTTTGGGCTTTTAACTGCTGTAGAAGTCTCCAACGCATTGTGAAGCAACACGTTTTAGACTTCTGTAGCATGCAAGGGGTTAATGACCTGCAACAACACACGCAGCTTATGGGGATGCTTCGTTCAAAAGTTATTGTACTCCAAATCTGTTTTATGTATATATTTTTTCATAAACCAGAATTCGGGGTCTGAAAAGTTACCATTTTACATTTTTACTACAAGAGCGGGACTTAGTATTGGTATTGTATGGGTATTGTATGTTACAATCAGTTCATACACGCCTAGAATTTTCCCAATGTCCAATAAAATAATCACGGAATTATTTTCCACCTGTTGTTGTAAATTGAGAATTTAACCCCCTTGGATACCGGAGAGGTCTCCAGTGCATCACGAAGCACCCACACAATTTATGTAACCCTTTCAGTGCCAGCGGGGTTAATATCTTGGATTTTGGTCACCCGTCAAGCATCCAATAAGGTTAAAAAAAATATATAGGGCCGGATTTAATTAGCCAGAATGAGCAATTCTGGATCGAACCAACTGAACCACAGGTGACAGATGAGAATTGCCCAGATTCCCATTGATTTAAGACAGGCTTTTAGTCCCTTGAATGCTTCTCAATGCGTTGGAGAACTCGCTTGCATTTAAGGGGTTAAAATACCCATTTATTTCAAGGGAGGGGTTCATCGTCCCTTATGTGGTTGGCTTGCTCCAGAACTGCTCACCCCAGAGTTATTGAATATGACACTGAGCTTGCAAACCATTCATGATCTTTCTACCCAATACAAATCCAATTTTCTTACCATTAACTCCCGCCGGGTATCTGTGCATTTAATTTCCTCTTTAGCTTTCCACTGATTGGATGGTGGACTCACAGCGCTCCCTTGTCTGACAGCCGAGAACAACAGGATGTGCGCGTACATCTCTGTATCGTTTTATGGCTGCATTAAATGTTTTAAAGACGCCTTGTGCATCTGCCCTGTGTTTAATCGTCCTGTCAGCTCTCTCTTTGCTGATGAGCGATTATCTTGATTTGGGGTTTGATGCTAGGCAGGGTAGTGGTATTTATTTACAGAAAGAAGCTGTTTCTTGTGTGCACCAAATGTTATTTTAACTGCATCTGGTGTTCATGCATCATAGCTGTTTTTTTTTAGGCATAAAATTTGCTCATTTGGAAAAACATTAAAGGGTTTGTGTCAAGCTGTCAGACTATCTACGTCGGACATTGGTTAAGAGTATTCCTCTCTTAAGGAACATCTGATGTAGCCATGCTTTTCTTTGAACATTTGAATGTCTCTCTGGGAGGATTTCACTTGAGCGTTGTATTTCATTTTATGTAAATTAAAAGTGCAACCAGAGTGTTGTAATGTGAGGGCTTTGGTATTTGGTGATACATTTTTTTTATGTGGACCAACAGTTTATATTTTAAGACAAACTTTCAAGCGATCAATTCCCTTTATCAGGTCGATTTATACGGAATCACAGAGTCTGTTAAAGGGATAGTAATACTTAAAGGGATAGTAATGTTTCATAATAAAAGCAGCTGTAATTAATCATCATAGTATTTGGACTTTGGAGAGTGTTATTTCAATTCTGTCAGAGTTGTAGTATAAGAGTAATTGAATGACAAAGTATCCCTCTCCCGCCCCTTTTACTGATGTAACACTGCTCAGCCAGATCAGAAGGGAGGACCCAGGTAGATTGCAGAGAGGGACAATCTTCAATTAAGATAAGGGAAAAACCTGAAAAACTTGTTAAGGGGGGCAGGGCTTTCATTGTTCTCATAGGAAGAAGATTGTCCCCTTCTGTTATCTGTCTGGTCTATGGACTGCATTCCGCATCTGAGAAGAGATGTCTTACACTAGATAAAAGGGGAGGGAGGGGAACTTTGCTTGTGAATATCTCTCAAACCATAAAGGTTTGAGAGATAAAACTTATATCGTTCTTCATGTTTTTTCAATGCCTACAAAATAAAATAAAGATAAAATGAAGTATTACTATCCCTTTAAAATGTAAAAAAATATGTGTTGTAGGGTTTATCCCCCTGAGTAAAACAAGAGTACTCCCACTGCTGAAAGGTGTTTCATTCAAAAGTTATTAATTTTCAAAGGTGAATTTTTTTAGGTGCAATATCACAGTGGCCTGAAATTGTACAGTGGCGCTGTTGCTACACCATCCTATGAAGATTTATGGTCCCGGGACCAGAGCTGTCCATAGGATCATGTAGCAACAGTGCCACTGTACAATTTCAGGCCACTGTGATACTGCACCTAAAAAAATTCACCTTTGAAAATTAATAACTTTTGAATGAAACACCTTTCAGCAGTGGGAGTACTCTTGTTTTACTCAGGGGGATAAACCCTACAACATATATTTTCTTACATTTTAAGTATTACTATCCCTTTAAAAACAATGTATGGTTTCCAAGTTAGATAACAATTTAGGATGCTTACAGGGAAATATGTAACATGAGGGATATGTTCCTTTGAAAAATTGTAGTGTTGTCAGTGACATGTTTATGGGCCAGTCCTTCCTAGAACCAATGTATACTAAAGTCAGTGACATGTTTATGGGTCAGTCCTTCCTAGGACCAATGTATACTAAAGTCAGTGACATGTTTATGGGTCAGTCCTTCCTGGGCGCAGAGTGTACAAGTGCAGTGACATATTTATGGGTCAGTACTTCCTAGGACAAAAGTGAATCAATGACATGATTATAGGACAGACCTTCCTAGGACGAGATAAACAAATTATTTATTTGTCAGTCGTTTCTAGAACCAAATGTACTAATGATATGTTTCTAGACCAGTCCTTCCTAGTACAAAAGTGAATTAATGGCATTACATGTTTATGGGTCAGTCCTTCCTATGATCATGGTGTACTAATAGTGACATGTGTATGGGTCAGTCCTTCCTATGATCATGGTATACTAATAGTGACATTTGTATGGGTCAGTCCTTCCTATGATCATGGTATACTAATAGTGACATGTGTATGGGTCAGTCCTTCCTATGATCATGGTATACTAATAGTGACATGTGTATGGGTCAGTCCTTCCTATGATCATGGTATACTAATAGTGACATGTGTATGGGTCAGTCCTTCCTATGATCATGGTATACTAATAGTGACATGTTTATGGGTCAGTCCTTCCTAGGACCAAAGTGCACTAATGACAATGACATGTATATCTGTCAGTCCTTCATAGAACCAAAGTACACTAATGACAGTGAGATGTTTATGGGCCAGTACTTCCTAGGACCAAAGTGTACTAATGACAGTGACATGTTTATGGGTCAGTCCTTCCTAGGACCAAAGTGTACTAATGTCAGTGACATGTTTATGGGTCAGTCCTTCCTAGGACCACAGTGTACTTATGACAGCGACATCTTTATGTGTCAGTCCTTCCTAGCACCAGAGTGTACTAATGACAGTGACATGTTTATGGGTCAGTCCTTCCTAGGACCAAAGTACACTAATGACAATGACATGTATATCTGTCAGTCCTTCCTAGGACCAAAGTGTACTAATGACAGTGACATGCTTATGGGTCAGTCCTTCCTAGGACCAAAGTGCAGTAATGACAATGACATGTTTATCTGTCAGTCCTTCATAGAACCAAAGTGCACTAATGACAGTGACATGTTTATGAGTCAGTCCTAATTAGGACCAAAGTGCACTAATGACAGTGACATGTTTATGGGTCAGTACTTCCTAGGACCAAAGTGCACTAATGACAGTGACATGTTTATGGGTCAGTCCTTCCTTGTACCAAAGTGTACTAATGACAGTGACATGTTTATGTGTCAGTTCTTCCTAGAACCAAAGTGTACTAATGACAGTGACATGTTTATGGGTCAGTCCTTCCTAGTACCAAAGTGTACTAATGGCAGTGACATGTTTATGGGTCAGTCCTTCCTAGGACCAAAGTGCACTAATGACAGTGACATGTTTATGGGTCAGTTCTTCCTAGAACCAAAGTGTACTAATGACAGTGACATGTTTATGGGTCAGTCCTTCCTAGGACCACAGTGTACTTATGACAGTGACATGTTTATGTGTCAGTCCTTCCTAGCACCAGAGTGTACTAATGACAGTGACATGTTTATGTGTCAGTCCTTCCTAGCACCAGAGTGTACTATTGACAGTGACATGTTTATGGGTCAGTCCTTCCTAGCACCAGAGTGTACTATTGACAGTGACATGTTTATGGGTCAGTCCTTCCTAGGACCAAAGTACACTAATGACAATGACATGTATATCTGTCAGTCCTTCCTAGGACCAAAGTGTACTAATGACAGTGACATGCTTATGGGTCAGTCCTTCCTAGGACCAAAGTGCAGTAATGACAATGACATGTTTATCTGTCAGTCCTTCATAGAACCAAAGTGCACTAATGACAGTGACATGTTTATGAGTCAGTCCTAATTAGGACCAAAGTGCACTAATGACAGTGACATGTTTATGGGTCAGTACTTCCTAGGACCAAAGTGCACTAATGACAGTGACATGTTTATGGGTCAGTACTTCCTAGGACCAAAGTGCACTAATGACAGTGACATGTTTATGGGTCAGTCCTTCCTAGTACCAAAGTGTATTAATGACAGTGACATGTTTATGGGTCAGTCCTTCCTAGGACCAAAGTGCACTAATGACACTGGCATGTTTATGGGTCAGTCCTTCCTAGGACCAAAGTGCACTAATGACAGTGACATGTTTATGGGTCAGTTCTTCCTAGAACCAAAGTGTACTAATGACAGTGACATGTTTATGGGTCAGCTTTTCCTAGGACCAAAGTGTACTAATGACAGTGACATGTTTATGTGTCAGTCCTTCCTAGGACCAAAGTGCACTAATGACAATGACATGTATATCTGTCAGTCCTTCCTAGGACCAAAGTGTACTAATGACAGTGACATGTTTATGGGTCAGTCCTGCCTAGGACCACAGTGTACTTATGACAGTGACATGTTTATGTGTCAGTCCTTCCTAGCACCAGAGTGTACTATTGACAGTGACATGTTTATGGGTCAGTCCTTCCTAGGACCAAAGTGTACTAATGACAGTGACATGTTTATGGGTCAGTCCTTCCTAGGACCAAAGTGCACTAATGACAATGACATGTATATCTGTCAGTCCTTCCTAGGACCAAAGTGTACTAATGACAGTGACATGTTTATGGGTCAGTCCTTCCTAGGACCAAAGTGTACTAATGTCAGTGACATGTTTATGGGTCAGTCCTTCCTAGGACCACAGTGTACTTATGACAGTGACATGTTTATGGGTCAGTCCTTCCTAGGACCAAAGTGTACTAATGACAGTGACATGTTTATGGGTCAGTCCTTCCTAGGACCAAAGTGTACTACTGACAGTGACATGTTTATGGGTCAGTCCTTCCTAGGAACAAAGTGCACTAATGACAATGACATGTATATCTGTCAGTCCTTCCTAGGACCAAAGTGTACTAATGACAGTTACATGCTTATGGGTCAGTCCTTCCTAGGACCATAGTGTACTAATGACAGTGACATGTTTATGGGTCAGTCCTTCCTAGGACCAAAGTGCATTGATGATAATGACATGTATATCTGTCAGTCCTTCCTAGGACCAAAGTGTACTAATGACAGTGACATGTTTATGGGTCAGTCCTTCCTAGGACCAAAGTGCACTAATGACAGTGACATGTTTATGGGTCAGCTTTTCCTAGGACCAAAGTGCACTAATGACAGTGACATGTTTATGGGTCAGTCCCTCCTTGGACCACAGTGTATTTATGACAGCGACATGTTTATGGGTCAGTCCCTCCTAGGACCACCGTGTACTATTGACAGTGATATATTTATGGGTCAGTCCTTCCAATGATCAAAAACTGCTCAACATTTCAAACAGCTAAACAGGGACACATTTATTAGAGTTGGTGTTGCTGTCGGTACAACTGGTGGGCGGGACATTACCGATAATTTTTATGTCACTTCATGTCCTATTGACAGCTCTTTATGTAAGTGAATAAATGGTTTAGAACAATACAAATTATTTTATTCAGAGAGATTAATTTGTAAACATACATTAATTTAAATTTATTGATGTGGAGTAATGTGATACACTTATATACACACCACACAGTCTGATCTCCTAAACACAGGGACACCAGGGTGATACACTTATATACACACCACACAGTCTGATCTCCTAAACACAGGGACACCAGGGTGATACACTTATATACACAACACACAGTCTGATCTCCTAAACACAGGGACACCAGGGTGATACACTTATATACACACCACACAGTCTGATCTCCTAAACATAGGGACACCAGGGTGATACACTTATATACACACCACACAGTCTGATCTCCTAAACACAGGGACACCAGGGTGATACACTTATATACACACCACACAGTGTGATCTCCTAAACACAGGGACACCAGGGTGATACACTTATATACACACCACACAGTCTGATCTCCTAAACACAGGGACACCAGGGTGATACACTTATATACACACCACACAGTCTGATCTCCTAAACACAGGGACACCAGGATGATACACTTATATACACACCACACAATCTGGTCTCCTAAACACAGGGACACCAGGGTGATACACTTCTATACACACCACACAGTCTGATCTCCTAAACACAGGGACACCAGGGTGATACACTTATATACACACCATACAGTCTGATCTCCTAAACACAGGGACACCAGGGTGATACACTTATATACACAACACACAGTCTGATCTCCTAAACACAGGGACACCAGGGTGATACACTTATATACACACCACACAGTCTGATCTCCTAAACACAGGGACACCAGGGTGATACACTTATATACACACCACACAGTCTGATCTCCTAAACACAGGGACACCAGGATGATACACTTATATACACACCACACAATCTGGTCTCCTAAACACAGGGACACCAGGGTGATACACTTCTATACACAACACACAGTCTGATCTCCTAAACACAGGGACACCAGGGTGATACACTTATATACACACCATACAGTCTGATCTCCTAAACACAGGGACACCAGGGTGATACACTTATATACACAACACACAGTCTGATCTCCTAAACACAGGGACACCAGGGTGATACACTTATATACACACCACACAGTCTGATCTCCTAAACACAGGGACACCAGGGTGATACACTTATATACACACCACACAGTCTGATCTCCTAAACACAGGGACACCAGGATGATACACTTATATACACACCACACAATCTGGTCTCCTAAACACAGGGACACCAGGGTGATACACTTATATACACACCACACAGTCTGATCTCCTAAACACAGGGACACCAGGGTGATACACTTATATACACACCATACAGTATGATCTCCTAAACACAGGGACACCAGGATGATACACTTATATACACACCACACAGTCTGATCTTCTAAACACAGGGACACCAGGGTGATACACTTCTATACACACCACACAATCTGGTCTCCTAAACACAGGGACACCAGGGTGATACACTTATATACACACCACACAGTCTGATCTCCTAAACACAGGGACACCAGGGTGATACACTCATATACACACCATACAGTATGATCTCCTAAACACAGGGACACCAGGGTGATACACTTATATACACACCACACAGTCTGATCTCCTAAACACAGGGACACCAGGGTGATACACTTATATACACACCACACAGTCTGATCTCCTAAACACAGGGACACCACGGTGATACACTTATATACACACCACACAGTCTGATCTCCTAAACACAGAGACACCAGGGTGATACACTTATATACACACCACACAGTCTGATCTCCTAAACACAGGAACACCAGGGTGATACACTTATATACACACCACACAGTGTGATCTCCTAAACACAGGGACACCAGGGTGATACACTTATATACACACCACACAGTCTGATCTCCTACACACAGGGACACCAGGGTGATACACTTCTATACACACCACACAGTCTGATCTCCTAAACACAGGGACACCAGGGTGATACACTTATATACACACCACACAGTCTGATCTCCTAAACACAGGGACACCAGTGTGATACACTTCTATACACACCACACAGTCTGATCTCCTAAACACAGGGACACCAGGGTGATACACTTCTATACACACCACACAGTCTGATCTCCTAAACACAGGGACACCAAGGTGATACACTTCTATACACACCACACAGTCTGATCTCATAAACACAGGGACACCAGGGTGATACACTTACATACACACCACAGACTGATCTCCTAAACACAGGGACACCAGGGGATGAAAGAGGGACTGAAGGGTTTGGGTTTTAAACAAGGATTATACCTCCTAAAGAGACACGCATGGGCGGTATGGGATCATATTACAAGACGAGAGAATTTTGGGGGACAACCTCACATACATACACATTCACTCCTACATATAGACACACACGCACACACACACATATACACTGCTACATACACATATACATTCCTACATATAGACACACAAATACACTCCCACATACACACACAAGCGTGCTCACACGCTCATATTCACATACATACACACGTATTATAATCATGACTGTGACTAAACTGTGTTGTACAAGAACTAATAATTATTTTGATCTTGTTATTAAGAATAATGATATTGTCATCCCGTGTTATCCTATCTCATCCATGCATTCATTACGGTGTCACAATAATGAGATTGTTTATTTGTTTATTTTACAGAAATGGTACCAAACTAGAGGTGAACTATTAACCCCTTGCGCACCAGAGGTCTGTGCAACAAATTTGGTCCTCCATGGATTAAAAGACCACTAATGTGTAAAAATGAAACTGGCTGATCTACCTTTACATATCATGTACCCTTAGCTATCATCCGTAAACATTATTTATTTGAAGTTAGATAGCTAAGATCCCATACTAAATGCATGTGTACACTAAATATGCCCCCCAATGAATCCTTATTTTAGAGGTAAGGGTAGAAATCCTGTTATAATCATTATTAAAGGGACAGTAATATCCCATAAAAAATACTTCTTGTTTTGTAGAGGTTAAAAATATAAATTATTTACAGCAGATCCTATCTCTCAAACCTCTATTATTTGAGAGATATTTGCATTGAAAGTTTGTCTTTTCCTGATGTCAGCACCCATCAATCCCAGCCCATGCCAAATCACCTGTTGATGTAGAGGAAGGCAAAAAAAAAAAAAACCATTGACGCCATTTCCAGTTTAGCCCCAAGTGGGTAGAAAAATTCCTTTCTGACTCCAAATGACAGTCAGATATTTCCCTGGATCAACAGCCTATCTGCTTTGAAGCCAACTGTCATAATTCTTAATATTGTTCCGTTAGATAGATATCCATTGCTTTATCGAAAGCAGTTACAGTATCTGCAAGCACAGCATTCCGAGGAAAATAATTCCATAACTTTACTGCCCTTCCTGCAAAAATGTCCTGCTTTTGTTTTAGTCAAACACACCTTTCCTTTAGTCTTAATGGATGACCTCTCGTTCTTAGCTCAGCTCTTTGAGTAAATAGTTAATTGGAAAGTTCTTCATATTGACCTCAAATATATGTGTAAATGGTAATCATATCACCCCTTAGACATCTCTTATGTAATGTAAACAACCCCAGTTTGGCTAGTCTCTCTTTATAACTCAGATCTTCCAATCCCTTTATCGTTTTTTTGCACATCTCTGCACTTATTCCAGTTTAATGTATTTTTAAAAAAACGGGTGTACAAAACTGTACTCCATATTTTAGATGAGACCTTACCAAGGATTTATACAGTGGGAGGATAATATTAGCATCCCTTGCATCTACACCTCTTTTTATGCAGGCTAGTACTCTATTTTCTCTTGCAGCAGCTGAGTGACTCTGCACACTGCTGTGAAGTCTATTGTCTATCAGTACTCCTAACTCTTTCTCTGATGAGCATTGCTCAAGTTGTTTCCCATTTAGAGTATATGTAGCAAGTTTGTTTCTACAGACCTTACATTTATCTACATTAAATGTCATCTGCCACTTTTCTGCCCATTCACTGCAGAGAAAAACCTCCAGCTCTGTATGTATTTCCTTACACAGCTTAGTGTCATCAGCAAAGATTGAGACACGCTTTAAATTCACACTTCTTGTTCATTAATAAACAAATTAAAAAGTATTTGACCCAGGACTGGACCTTGTGGCACCCCGCTTACAACTTTAGACCAACTTAAAAAGGTTCCATTTACAGTAACTCTCTGCCATCTATCATTTAACCAGTTCTCAATCCATGTACAGATAACACCACCCAAACCAAAGTCTTTTAATTAATGCAATAACCTGTTGTGAGGCACTTTATCAAAGGATTTTGCAGAATTCAAATATACTACATGAACAGCAATTTCCCTGTCCAAATTACTACTTACCCTTTCGTAAAATGCAAGTAAATTAGTCTGGCATGATCTGTTCTTCATAAAACCAATCTGGCTCCTACTAATAATATTGTTGGTCTTTACATAGTTCTGAATACTGTCAGTTAGTAACCCTTCTAATATCTTACTCATTATGGAAGTCAAACTTACAGGTCTAGAATTTCATGGTTTGGATTTCATCCCCTTTTTGAACAATGGAACTATATCAGCTTTTGGCTGCAAGACGCTGAAAATATTTCAAGTGGAATATTTGTGCTTGTAAGTTGTAGGCCAAGTGTATTTTCTGTGAGAGAGGTGGAGTCATGTGAGTAATGGGGGTGTGCTCATGGGTGGAGCTAAGTGCACTTTTGGTGTCTTTGCCTAGGGACACCTGAGACATCAATTCAGCCTTGCTAGGGTGACAAATGCCTTAAAGGATCAGTACAATTTTTTTATGATAAATATATATATAGTAGGGATTTTCCTTTTGAGAAAATCAAGGATGCTCCCGCTGCTGAGAAATGCAGATTACCATTACATTGGGTAATAATATCTATTCTCCATGACATACTTGAAAACAATCACAATGTTTTCTTCCTGATAAAATACTTTGTGTAACCGAAACCCAAGACAACGAGTTGTCCTGGGCCGTTATCCCTGGGTTCTCCCTCCTGAAGGTGGCTACAGATGAGTAGCCAGTCCGGGAAGGCTGGAATGCAGGATTTGTGAATTGGGGTCAGAGGAGACCCTTTAGACCATTCACAAAGAAAGACACAATAGTTCAAAACAACTAACACACTTTATTGTGGGGTAGAGAGACATTTTATAATACAACTGTATACAATGGGACAATGGCCCAGTAACACTGAACAACGGCACAGTAAACAGAAAAGGGACACCCACACAATTCAATCTTGCCGCTCCGATCTTCAACCAATGGCAATCAGAGGGACAAGTAACAGGTGACCAATCCGGGCCCGGGCCATTGTATTTGAAGTGTGATAGAATTACCCAGGCCCGACAGAGTAACAATCTTCCCCAACCAATGGGAACCGGAGCAACAAGCTGAAGACTGGTGGCGACCAATCACCGGGTCGTCTACTTGTCGAGCCAATGTCACACATGTCGTGGTGTTGCTTGACAAGCAGTGGCCAATGAGGGGAACCCCTACCTATTGAACATACATTGTAAACAATACACGTCACAGAGTTGCGGCAGGCAATCAAATGGCCACCTATATTTCAAATCTAAGGCGGCATTCTTCCTTGCAACCTGGCCATCGAGTGCCGACATTTGTCTTTTTTCCCCCTGTTCCAGGGCTTTCAGAAGAGCCTTCCAGTAATGGCCTATGTCCAGTTACACTGTGTTATTATTATAATATTATTATTAACTACAGTGTGTATATATATATATATATATATATATATATATATATAACTCGTAGTGGAAGCACTCTCAACAATTGTGTGAATGCCTGGGTGCCAATAAATAATTCAATATAAATAATAATAATCAGCACTCTCAGGACTCTTCTTTAAGGAAAACAAAAAATCAACGTTTTGATCCCATACCAGGATCTTTATCAAGATAGTGAACAATACGAAACAGCCCATCTATATACCCCGTGACTCTTGAAGACTTCCCGCCAATCTAAAAACAAATATATTCCTTAAGTGTATAAAACTAATTAAAATCTGTCTAAGTATGTAATAAACCTAGACTTTACATATATACAAAAAACTTTTCTGTGAGTTTTTATAGTTTTTATAGTTTAAAACTACACCCGGGAATAATTTAAAAATAAAAACACTGACGTCATCAGTGTCAAATGGCTTAACCTTTATCATCATCCCATTTTAGACCACGTTACCAGTGCCTTCTAGTGTTCAGATTCCAATAAGATATTCTCTAGGAGGGGTGCGTCACTGACAAACAGTCCTACATAGAATGTGATAGAAACTGCTGAGCGGTGCGTTCTGTCCTGCGGGTTTGGCACTGCAGCAAAGTGAGACCCTATCACCTTTAAACAACTACGGAGATCTTGAAACAGTTTTCACTATCATCTGTCTGTTGTGTTAGACATATTTTTATTTAGAAAACAAGTTTTTGATCTATTAAGGTGATTGATTATGTTAATTAACCATTTGCGTGTCAGACGGGTATTCAACAATTTGCCTTGCAATAAGCTGAATACCAGACACATCCTGTCTTAGCCTTTCTTTACCTCTCACTGATAAAGTGTTAGTATATCCCTTTAAATCCGGTAACCTTATTAAGAAACACAGACTGTGGGGCTGCACTGATTCCTACGCAGTTCTGTAGGATAACCTTTTTTGTAAGTGTCCCTGGTTTAACTCTTTGAGTGCCATGCAATCCATTGGCTACCTCTCGGGCACTCAGAGGGTGAAAGGGTTTATGTGATCACCTTACTAACTGATGCGTAACACTTTCAGTGCTGGCGAGGTGGGAATTACATTGCCTACTTCCCTGGGTATTGAAAGGTTATATGTTGGAGACCGATCTAGCATTTGCATTCAAGGTGTAAAAAGTCCAGTTTAAAGGGGAACTGTCACCCCTATAGAAGTTTGGTTCACAGTGATCTTCATATAGCGATAAGCTGTAATAGTTTTGCTTGCAATGCTGAAATTTAAAGTTTTAAAAATGAGCTGGGGCCTTACTTCCAGACGGGCTGTAGGGTCAACGCTGCCCCGCAGCCTGTCAATCTTTGTCTGCTCCCCTCCCCACATAGCAGCTCGTTCCAACCTCTTCATTGGCTAGCGAGCACTCCAGCCAACATGGAGAAATACACCGTCATTGGAGGAGGTTGGAGCGTGACAATACTTGGGGAGGGAACAGACGTAGATTGACAGGCTGCGGTCCACAGCTCTAACCGCAGTCTGTCCGGAAGTAAGGCCCCGGCTCATTTTTAAAACTTTACATTTCACCATAGCATGCATTGTATAAGAATATAAAACAATTATTACAGGTTATCACTATATAATGACATACCTCCCAACATGTCAAATTTCTAAAGAGGGACAATTGTGTTTTAGGGGGTGTGGCTGGGGTGTGACTGGTGGGTGGGGCATTAACGAGAATTTTTAGCCTGTTTCATGACCTATTGACACCTCGTTGTGTTACCTAATAAATGACTTATAACAAGACCAAAAGTATTTTATTTCAGCAGACTAATTTATATACACATATACTGACGTTTAACCCCTTACCGTCCTGTGACATACCCGGACCGTCACGCTGGTCCGGCACTTAAGGACCAGTGACGGTCCTGGTACGTCACGTACTTTTACTCATCGCGCTCCTACAGGAGCGCGGTGAGTAATACCGTGGACTGAAATTGATCGCTCCAAGACTCTTTCAGTCCTCCTTTCAATGGGCCGCCCCACGTGATCAGTCACGTGGGACGGCACGTCGAACGCGTCTATCTGGTCCTTAAAGGACCAGACACCACAGGATCGTCGGACCCTAAGGGGTTAAAGAAACAATAATGTGAGTTTTATTGCTGCAGAGCAATGTGATACACTTATATACACACCACACAATCTGATCTCCTAAAAAGAGGGACATTAGGGTGAAAAGGAGGGACAGTGGGATTTGGGTCTAAAAGAGGGATTGTCCCTCCTAAAGAGGGACACTTGGGAGGTATGTGATGATCATTATGAACCAAACTTGTACAGGGGTTGATAGTTCCCGTTTCAATCAAACAAACATTTTTATTTGGCTCTTATAGTGTGATTGCTTTATCCCAAAACGCCTTGTCGTTACACATATGCCTCTGCAAGGGTCTCTGGTTAACCCTTTATCTGTCAGCGGGGCATGTGGCTTGTCTGACAGTGAGAATGTTCATGTGTTTTTTTTTTTCTTTTCTGTATATGAAGCTGACAAGGCAGCTAGCAAAAAAATAGAGAAAAACACATAAAAAAAAATCTCCTCCTGGCTGCACGCAGGCTGCAGAGCCATTAACGTCCACTCTTGCTGTCAGACAGGGCTGAAATCAGAAAGGCATAGCAGAAAGATTACAATGGGGAGCCGAGGAGGAGGAGGGCAGCACACAGACTCTCAGACAGCCGTGCTAAAACCACAAGATATTCCACTTCACACACAAATCACTAGAAGTTTCCCGCAGCTTTCCAGATGATGACTTGCAGGAAAACTTGTTCTGGCTTGGTACTTGAGTGCCATATGGTCCAGCTTTCGCATAGCTCCAATCAGACGTGATATTATGAACATCAAGAATTGATATTGTAATAATATATAATATATATCTGTGTGTTCAGAATTCAACACAACAAAAAACAGAAGACCGAAGTTGTTGGAAACTTGCTGTGGAGACCTTCAACATGTAGTGGATCGACAATGGCTGAAGATGATGATAATTGATATATATATTTTCATTAAAAAGATGCACTCACAAGAAATAGATAAATGCCCGGGTGCCATATATCAAAATGTATAATACACTGTAAATCAGCACTCGCAGGAAGATTTTCAAGATGCCAAAGAAGATTTATTAGTGGATCGATGTTTTGATCCCAGCAGGGATCTTGATAATTGACAGGCTGCGGGGCACAGTTGAACCTGCAGCCGGTCTTGAAGGCCCCGGCTCATTTTTAAAACTTTAAGTTTCACCATAGCAAGCAAAACTATTGGCATCTTGAAAAGCTTCCTGCGAGTGCTGATTTACAATGTGTGTGTGTATATATATATATATATATATATATAGATAGAGAGAGAGAGAGAGAGATTATAAAACCTGATGCACGCACTATAGACTAATTTAATGTCCTGGGTGCACATGAAATAGAAAGAATGATACATACCGTTCTGATGTGAAATAATGGCACTCGCGAGATCCTTTTTGAAGGCGAATGACATGTTTTATTCAATCGATGATTTGGCTAGCACTGTCGCCTTTATTAAGATTAAAAGATGGTAAGAAGTGTGCTCCTACTAAACCCTATTTACAAGCCCAGCAAGAAACAGCACCAAGAATATCATTTCCCCGACTGGGTAACAAACAAAACCTGGCCGGCTTGTGAACTGAATATGTATGAATTCGTACAGATTTATTTCATGAGTTGGTCCCTTAAAGGGATAGTAATGTTTCACAAAAATCACAGCTCCAATTAATCTTCATAGTATTTGGGCCATGGAAAGTATTATTTCAATACTGTCAGAGTTCTAGTACAAGAGTAATTGAATGATAAAGTATCCCCCTCCCGCCCCTTTTACCTAGTGTAAGCCGCCTCCCCTCAGATGTGGAATCTGGTCACTTTACCAGACAGATCACAGCAAGGGACAATCTTCTTACTGTGATCATAAGGAAAACCCTGCCCCCTTGAAAGAGGAGGCCAGGTTTTTCCTTATGCTAACAGAAGATTGTCCCTCGCTGTGATCCATCCGGACGGTCTTGCTGTGCAGCTTTATATAGGTAAAATGGGCAGAAGGGAAACACTTTGATTCAATTACTCTGGACCTGCACATTATAGAGAATGATAATAAAGCTCTACATGACCCCAAAACTATAAAGAATAATCGGAGCTGCTTTTTTTTTTTAAATATTACTATCCCTTTAAAAAAAATGATAAAACGTCTATTCCTATGGTATAGTTTCCCTATAGGCTGCTGCAGAAATCTCAGATGAATTGCTTTGTGAAAACTGACCTCCTATTTAATTAGAAATACAGTATTTCCCACGTGTGAAAACAGTTTGAAATATGAAGAATTTAATCTCGATCTGTCTGAAGGGATTCAGCTCTCAATCATTCTGGATTCATGCCTTTAAAAGACGGGAACAATTTAGCTTTTCGTCTTTCTGTTTTTCCATTAAAGGAGCCTTTAATTTCATGCAGTAATTGGCTATTTGATCAGACAAAAGGTGTTGTGAATGCAAGTCATTTCGCCGTTTTGATTAGCGTGTCTGTGCAGCTGGCGGCTGTCTGCGAGACAGAGGAAAACTCCAACTATTTGATTACACAAAGGGGGGGACGACAAAATTGGCTGGGGAGGAACGTTAAAGGTGCAGTTCCACGTCAGGCGAATTTGGAGAAGTACGGTCATATGTTAAAAAGAGAAATACAGATGTGAATGCTGTTTTTATTTTTCTCCATAGGTTACTTATTCGAGACACGCATTAACCCTTTGGGTACCTGAGGGGTATGCAACGCATTGCAAAGCAATGCGTTGCGTATCCCTCAGGCACGCAAAGGGTTAAAAAAAAATTTAACTTGCCTCTTCTGTTGCTGCTGTAAACAAAAGCAGAAACGTTGCTGTCTAGAGGGGTGCGCACTGCATTGCTTTTCAATGCATTAAAAGCTTCTGTGGCACTCAAAGGGTTAAAGGGATGGTAATACTTAAAATGTAAAAAAAAACTAAGTTGTAGGGTTTATCCCCCTGAGTAAAACAAGGGAACTCCCACTGCTGAAAGGTGTTTCATTTAAATGTTATTAATTTTCAAAGTTGAATTTTTTAGGTGCAATATCACAGTGGCCTGACATTGTACAGTGGCGCTGTTGCTACACCATCCTATGGAGATTTATGGTACCGGGACCAGAGCTGTCCATAGGGTAATGTAGCAACAGCGCCACTGTACAACTTCAGGCCACTGTGATACTGCACCTAAAAAATTCAACTTTGAAAATTAATAACTTTTGAATGAAACACCTTTCAGCAGTGGGAGTTCCCTTGTTTTACTCAGGGGGATAAACCCTACAACATAGTTTTTTTTTACATTTTAAGTATTACTATCCCTTTAAGGTATCGATGTCAGTAGCTCAGATCTCGCCCAGTTCTCACAGTTCACGTTTCCATCAGTTCATTTGTGGCTTGTGATCATCCGTTAATGCAAAAAAATTGGTAGAAGGAAAAAGCAAATCAGCTGAATTTAGAGAGCCCAGAGACATTCGGAAAATGGTGGAAATATCAAAAACTAATTGTACATGGTTTTTAACCCTTTGTGTGTGGCAGAGAGGTATCCAAAGCATTGCAACGCACTACAAGGGTTACGTTTGCGAGTCTGTTTATTAATGGCAGCGATACGTTCGCCAACGCTTAATTTGTTAGGAAAAGTATTTATTTTCTCATTCAAGGTGGTACTGCCCCTTTAAAGATGTAGTCAGTTCTTTTTTTATGACAAAATATTTGATGCAGCAGCGATAAGCCACGTTTGGCTTTCCTGGTGTTGGGAACTAGAACTCCCATCATCCCCAGCCACTCTATGGTTGCTTGTGGTTGATGTGAATTGTAGTCTGCAGCAGCTGGAGAGCCTCCCCTTCAGAGGCGTAACTAGACGCCACCAGGTCCTGGTGCAAAAATTGCCATGGGCCCCCACCGACCATATTGCCCCCCACTGACCACCTCCACACTGCCCACATTGTCCATCTCCACATTGCCCCTATTGGCCACCTCCACAATACCCCCAACATCCACCTCCACAATACCCGCATTGACCCCCAGTGTCTGTCTCCTACCTCCCTGGTGCTCCAGCGGCATGACAGGAGAGGTCTGTGCCGCCTTATGCACAGACCTCTATTAGCAGCTTGGAGCTCTCGCGCAGTCTTCTCTGTAGTAATGCAGAGCGTTAGGAGATGATCTCATTACTAGAGTGCCGACGATAGAGAGGTCAGCTGCTAATAGAGGTCTGTGCAGAAGAAAGTCTGTCTAACGGATCCTTAAAGAAAGAAGCGTCATCTAGAGGAAGAGTCGTTTTGCGAGCTAGATGAACCACAGTGGCATCCACGTTAGGGGCCTGGCCCCAGAGTTGGCAGTCCTGTTCTGAAAAGAGATACATCCTTTGTAGCCTGTTCGTAGCCTTGAATCTTTTACCCGACTTCTGCCATTCGGTCATGATGACTTCTTTAACCGCTTCATGTAGAGGGAAAGTAGCGGATTTCTTTTTGTAAGAGGAGAACATGCGATCCTTAGGATTTTTATCTGCAACTTCAGAAGGTAAAAAAGACTGTCTCACAGCCTTAATTAAGGGTTCCACAAGGGCTACGTCAAACCCTATAAGCTCTTCAGACTCGTCCTCTTCTTCCGAAGAAAAAGCTGGTTCCAGCATCCTAGGTTCGTGAACTGATTCTTCTGAAGAAGAACGTATTTCCCTCTGTTCTAACCTTCTCTGTTTCTTCTGAGGATGAGATGAGGCAGCTTCTTGTATGTCCTGGACCACTGCCTGCTTAATAATGGAAGACATATCAACAGAGGTGGAAGGAGATTCTGCATAACTTCTTGCCCTCCAAGGCATCCCTGTCTCAGGCAAAGCACTCACGTGGTCTTGCTGGGGAGTCAGACATCCTACAAGGAGCCGAATCATCCGTAGAGCTGGAAAGACACATAAAATAGTCCCGTCAGCTACCTATCACTCTTTTTAAAATAAAAAATCTGGAACTTACCCATCAGCAAACTTACCCCATAGACTTAGAGAGCGATGTATTTTGCAGGGGATCAAGGTCCATGGCACAATCTAAACAGGTATGCCAAAAGACCAAAGTAAGAAATTAAATAAATCAGAAGATTAAAGGGATAGTAATACTTCATTTTATCTTTATTTTATTTTGTAGGCATTAAAAAAACATGAAGAACGATATAAGTCTTATCTCTCAAACCTTTATGGTTTAAGAGATATTCACAAGCAAAGTATCCCCCCCCTGTTCAGCCAGATCAGAAGGGAGGTGCCCAGGTAGACTGCAGAGAGGGACAATCTTCAATTAAGATAAGGGAAAAACCTGAAAAACTTGTCAAGGGGGGCAGGGTTTTCATTGTTCTCATAGGAAGAAGATTGTCCCCTTCTGTTATCTGTCTGGTCTATGGACTGCATTCCACATCTGAAAAGAGATGGCTTACACTAGGTAAAAGGGGCGGGAGGGGAAACTTTGCTTGTGAATATCTCTCAAACCATAAAGGTTTGAGAGATAAGACTTATATCGTTCTTCATGTTTTTTTTAATGCCTACAAAATAAAATAAAGTTAAAATGAAGTATTACGATCCCTTTAAGAAGCAAAAAATTAAGCTTCCATAACAAACTGACCTGAAACACGGCAGAAGACACTAGAGGGCAGCAAAAAGCAGCAACAGAAAAGAGGCACAGGATTTCTGATGAGAAAAAACTTGGACAAAGAGACAAAACAAGCAGTACCTGGCTTAAAAGGCATCTTGTGAGGCTTCTGCATCTTTGAATTTTGCTGGGTAAGCTGCTGATTGGCTAAACGCGATGCAATGATGTCATCACGTCTTGGGGAACCAGGTAGAGCAGCATGGAGAGGGACGCCCGGCTGGCAACAGCATCCAAAACCCCCATCTCAGAAAGGGGCCTTCCAGCTTTACTCCCTAACGGGAGGGACCCACTGGAAGCTCCGGTGCCAGGGTGTGAGAGACCTGGCACCGGCAGGGAATCTAATGAGATTCGGGTAAGCTCCTGCCGAAGGACAGGAAACAAAACAGACTAAAGGGAAGGCGGAAGGAAGGAAGAGATTTTTATTTACTTTTGGAAGTTCCTGTTTCCGGAGTCACTGGAAGCGTTAACCTATTGGGGACGGCTGCCATGCAGTGACCAGGGAAAGACCCATGTCCATCAAGTCCACCCCATGCCATATCAACCTTGTTGATCCAGAGGAATGAAAAAAAAAAAAAAAACAACAACTTTGAAGCCATTTCCAATTAAAGGGATATTAATGTTTCACAATAAAAGAAGCTCCAATTAATCTACATAGTATTTGGGCCATGGAGAGTGTTATTTCAATACTGTCAGAGTTGTAGTACAAGAGTAATTGAATGACAAAGTATCCACCTCCCTTCCCTTTTACTAGTATAAGACACCTCCCTTCATATGTGGAATCATTTGACCGAACAAATCACAAGGGACAATCTTCTTACTGTGAGAACAATGAAAACCCTGCCCCCGTGACAGGTTTTTCGGGTTTTTCCCTTATTGTAATTGAAGATTGTCCCTCTCTGCAATCCACTTGGACACCACCCTGCTGCTCTGAGCTGAGTAGTTACATCAGTAAAAGGGGCGGGAGGGGGATACTTTATCATTCAGTTACTCTTGAACTACAACTCTGACAGTATTGAAATAATGATCTCCATGGCCCAAATACTATGAAGATTAATTGGAGCTGCTTTTATTATGAAATATTACTATCCCTTTAATTGGAAATGGATTCAAAAATTTTTTTTTATTTTTTTTTTTTGCATTCCTCTGGATCAACAGGGTTGATATGGCATGGGGTGGACTTGATGGACATGGGTCCTTCCCTGGTCACTGCATGGCAGCCGTCCCTATCACTTTATCACTTTAAGCCCCAAGTGGGTAAAAAAAAATTCCTTCCTGACTCGAAATTGCAGTCGGATATTTCCCTGGATCAGCTTCCTATCTGCTTCAAAACCAACTTTCATAATTCTCAAAATTGTCCTGTGCTAGTTACTCTTTACCATTTTGAAGGCAATTACAGTATCTGCAAACACAGCATCCCGAGGCAAAGAATTCCATAACTTTACTGCCCTTCCTGTAAATAAATCCCTGTCTTTGTTTTAGTCAAAAGTGCCTTTCTGTTAGTCTTAATGGATGACCTCTTGTTCTTTGCTGAGCTCTTTGAGTAAATAGTTCCTTGGAGAGTTCTTTGTATTGACCTCGAATATATGTATAAATGGTAATCATATCACCCCTTAGACGTCTCTTCTCTAATGTAAACAAACCCAGTTTGGCTAATAATACCGATTATGCTTATAAGATATGTTTTCATTAAAAAGGCTTCCTGCTCCTTTAACCCACTGAGCACAAAAATGCTGTGCAAATGCACTGAGCACTCAAGGAGGTAAAAAAAGACCTAAGCATTACCAAACAAACCTAGTTTGGTTTGGACTGAACAGGTTCCACATGCCTTCTGTAGACAATTCTAACTCCCCTGACTGTGACGTAGACAAGGTTTGAAATTTCTAGCTGTGCAGACTCGGTCTTCAACTGATAATAATCTCAGCCGAGAGACAATATCATGTTGTTCATCATTATTCAGCTCTCAGATGTCCTGTATCACGTGGCTATTTTGACACACTAATTACCTAAGGAAAACAATGCCCTGTATAATGAGAGCATATTGACATGGCTAAGGCCCAGGTAAAGTATTCAAATGATCCTATTCCTGTCATCCACTGCTGTGGAACTGTCCCGGCCAAAGATTCCGACACAGACTCTGACCCCATTTGTTGTGAAGGTTGTTTGGAAAGATCACAGAATCTGCTGTTTGTTACAGAAGATTTAGTTGCGTAACACTTCTTCTAAACCTTGGATGACAGAGTTCTCAAATCAATACCTCCATCATTCAGCTGTCAGATGTGTGTGTATATAATTACTGTGTGTAACAGAAGGACTTACCTAGGTAGGAGTCCATCATACAGCAGTCAGGCGTATCTATATAATTACTGTGTGTAACAGAAGGACTTACCTAGGTAGGAGTCCATCATTCAGCTGTCAGATGTGTGTATATAATTACTGTGTGTAACAGAAGCACTTACCTAGGTAGGAGTCCATCATTCAGCTGTCAGATGTGTGTATATAATTACTGTGTGTAACAGAAGGACTTACCTAGGTAGGAGTTCATCATTCAGCTGTCAGATGTATCTCTATAATTACTGTGTGTAACAGAAGTACTTACCTAGGTAGGAGTCCATCATTCAGCTGTCAGATGTGTGTATATAATTACTGTGTGTAACAGAAGTACTTACCTAGGTAGGAGTCCATCATACAGCAGTCAGGTGTATCTATATAATTACTGTGTGTAACAGAAGGACTTACCTAGGTAGGAGGCCATCGTACAGCACTCAGGTGTATCTATATAATTACTGTGTGTAACAGAAGCACTTACCTAGGTAGAAGTCCATCACACAGCAGTCAGGTGTATCTATATAATTACTGTGTGTAAAAGAAGCACTTACCTAGGTAGGAGTCCATCATACAGCAATCAGGTGTATCTATATAATTACTGTGTGTAACAGAAGCACTTACCTAGGTAGGAGTCCATCACACAGCAGTCAGGTGTATCTATATAATTACTGTGTGTAACAGAAGGACTTACCTAGGTAGGAGTCATCATACAGCAGTCAGGTGTATCTATATAATTACTGTGTGTAACAGAAGTACTTACCTAGGTAGGAGTCCATCATACAGCAGTCAGGTGTATCTATATAATTACCGTGTGTAACAGAAGCACTTACCTAGGTAGGAGTCCATCACATAGCAGTCAGACGTATCTATATAATTACTGTGTGTAACAGAAGGACTTACCATCCACACAACAGCAGCAAATACATGGGGTTTTAACTATTTAAATGCTAGAAAGGTCTTTAATGCATTGTGAAGCAAAGATCTGGAGACCTCTGTAGTTTTCATGTGATTAAGAGAACCTCCTGTTGTGCTAAACTGCTCCAATTGGTTGTTATAAATCAGATCAATGTCCACTACAAACCACTGCACTACACTGTCATGTTGTCTCTGACTGTCAGACTGCAGTAGTTTATTTATCAGTAAGAGCTGGATGAAAGCAGTAGTTTATAGATGATATGGCGCCATCTAGCAGACATCAATAAGCACAGAATATTTAGTAAAATAAAATTACTTTTAAAGGGGAACTCTCACCTGTAGTAAACTTGCCTTTCTATTAAAATTCCATTGTGTAAAAGATGCAATCTGTTTTTTAATTTTCAATATAAATCTGTCTTGGCCAAGATATTTGTTTATAAAGTTACGTTTGTGACGTTAGTTTGGTTCAGGCTGAGGGTACAGCTCTGTCGAGCAGCCTGGCAATCTTGCTGTGTTCCTCTCTCCAAGTATTGCCTCCTTCCCTCCTCTGATGATGATGGAGGACTCTGACGTCTGACTTGGCGCGCTCTCTACGTGCCCAGGTCATTGTACATTCACAGACTGAGCGCGTTCATGTGCTCAGTCCTTTATAAAAAGTGCTGCTCCTCTTGCCGAACTAACAGAGGCAAGCGGACAGGCACTTTTTTCTAAAGGAATGAGCGCATGAACGCGCTCAGTCAGTGCATGTACAATGACCTGGGCACGTAGATAGCGCGCCAAGGGAAGGAGGCAATACTTGGGGAGAGGAACAGAGCAAGTTTGCCAGGCTGCTGGACAGAGCTGTACCCGCAGCCTGAACCAAACTGATGTCACCGGTATAACTTTATAAGTAAATATCTCTGCCACTACAGATTTATATTGAAAGTTAAAAAACGGATGACATCTTCCATGCAATGAAACTTTAAAGCAGAACGATCACTAGGGTTGCCACCTTTTCTTTAAAAAAATACCGGCCATGGCATTCCCTCCATAGACTTAACATTGGACAGAAGCCAATTTTTTACCGGCCTGCTGGTAAAATACCAGCTGGGTGGCAACCCTATCACCCTATATCAGGTTCTCCCCACAATCATTACACATACTGCGAGCAGGGGAGGGCTGGCCTGGGGGGCAGAGGGGCAATTGCCCCCTGGGCTGGTCACATGTCTGGGCCATCGGGCCACTGCCTCACTCAATCTCCCAATTGCTGCTGTAAATGGAGCTACAGTACTGATACCACAGAGCTTGCAATTGAAATGGAACTACACAAATGTTACCACAGAGCTAAAATCCAAAGAGAGCTACACTAACAGCATAACCCATTTCCCTTGTAAGCTCTATGGTATCAGTCGTGTCACTGTACTTTCATTGTAAGCTCTATGGTATCAGTCATGTCGCTGTACTTTCATTGTAAGCTCTATGGTATCAGTCATGTCGCTGTACTTTCATTGTAAGCTCTATGGTATCAGTCGTGTCGCTGTACTTTCATTGTAAGCTCTATGGTATCAGTCGTGTCGCTGTACTTTCATTGTAAGCTCTATGGTATCACTAGAGTAGCCGCAATTCAACTGTAAGCTATGTGGTCTTATTTGCCTTACTTAACAGTATTAATGCCAACATTAAAAGTAACCAAAGGGGATGGGCTGGGACAGTGGGCTAAAGAGACTGTAGAAATGGGCCAGTAGATTGTATTTGCCCCCCAAGTCCACAAGTTGCCAGCCCTCCCCTGATTGCGAGTAGAACCATAACAGTGATATTATCGTGCAGAAGTGCCACAATCTGAAGTAATCCTCCTTGTTCTGAGACTGGCGGCCAGGCATGCACGCAGATATCTTGTCTTAGAGATGTCTGCGCGCCTGCGCTGTCAGTCCCGGAGTCCTCTAGGAGGCATTGTACTGTGCCTTACCGCACCGGAAGAGACTGACGGACCAGGCGTGCAGACCAGACTGTTCTAAACGAAGAAGCCTGGCCGTCAGTCTCAGGAAAAAGAAGGGTTAATTCAAATGGTTTACTATTGAAGTGCTGCATGTAAAGTTTCACATCATAAAATGACGCATGTGTTTTGCCGCGTCATTTGAAGTGTCGCATTTAAATTTTGCGTCATAAAGTGACGCACATTCTACATTTCGCGTTGCTCCGAATGGCGCATTCACCATTTTGTGCATTAATGTGTCGCAATATGGGTGCAATATTGACGCATTATGGGTGCAATAGGGGTGCATTAAGGACGCAATATGGGTATGTCAATATTGCGCCCATATTGCGTCAACATTGCACCCATATTGCTTCCTTAATGTGTACTTATTGCACCCATATTGCACCAATATTGCACCCAATTTGCATAATTATTGCACCCATATTACACCAATATTGAACCCATATTGCACCCAATTTGCATCAACATTGCACCTGTATTGCGTCAATATTGCACCCATATTGTTTCCTTAATGTATCCTTATTGCACCCATATTGCACCAATATTGCACCCAGTTTGCATCATTATTGCACCTATATTGCACCAATACTGAACCCATATTGCACCAATATTGCATCCTTAATGTGTCCTTATTGCACCCATATTGCACCCATATTGCACCCCATTTGCTTCAGTATTGCACCCATATTGCGTCAACATTGCATCCATATTTCTTCTTTAATGTGTCCTTATTGCACCCATATTGCACCCATATTGCACTCATATTGCACCATTATTGCACCCATATTGCATCCATATTGCACCCACTTTGCTTCATTAATGCACCAATATTGTGTCCTTAATGCTGCGACATGGTAACGCACGATATGGTGAATCCGGCATTTGGAACAACGCAAAATATAGAATTTACGACACTTGAAGACGCATAACTTTAATTGCAACACTTTAAATGATGCGGCCGAATACATGCATCATTTTATGATACGAAACTTTACATCCGTCACTTCAAATGGATACCCTTCAGACTGTGGTACTTGTGCCTGATAATATCACTGTTAGGAAGCTAATTGCAATATGCCCAATTATTGTGGGGGGACTTGATATAGGGTGAAAGTTTTGCTTTAAGCAAAACTATCGTCAAACGTAAATTGCCCCTCAAATCCTTATTAACATAGCGATACGCATATACATACTTTTCTTATGCTGAATAAGTCCGGCATTCATGAGAAATACAACTCGTTCGGCAGGCATCAACGGGCAACAGCGCCGACATCTTGCAGAAAAGGCATCTGTGAGTCTGCACTGTCTGTCCCATGCACCTCCAGGATTGGTGAATGGGTTTCCTTGGTACCTTAAGGTACCAGAAGGGACTGATGGCACAGGCACAGTGAGCGCTTACAGCAAGACCCCTGCTACTGATACCTGCCAAACAAGGTGTATTTCTCACTAATTCCGGACGTATTCAGCACAATAACACTTATGTATATGCGTATCTCTATGTTATAAAGGATTTGGGGGGCAATTTAATTTTGATGATAGTTCCACTTTAAATAGGAAGGCAAGTTTACCGCAGGTGAGAGTTCCCCTTTAAAGGAAATATATTGAACAGTGAAATAAGGTTCTGTTCATTTGCTCTGCAATGCGTACCCCGCTGGCACTCAGCGTTAACTGGGAGGTCTTCCTATAGAAGTAAATGTCACTTCGTTCAGGTCAGTTTATATAATTACTGTATATAGTTTGGGCTTACCTAGTAGCATGCCTTCTTATACCAGTCGGAAACAATACGTAGGAGAGTGAGTTAATTAGACGTTATTAATAAGAAATAGAGACGCATTAAAGTAAATTGAACATAATTAACTGAGGTTCCTGCTGTTTTAAAGCTTTGGCCCATGGTGATTCCCAATCCTGGATCTGGATTTAAATAAACACAAAGATTCTGACCTGATTCTATTTCACTTTGCACCCTACTTATCTTACAGGGACCAGAAAATCTTAATGGCCCCTGTGAATTTTTGCAGTTGTGTCTTTGTTCAAGAGATAACATCTTTAATCAGTCCTGAATGTCATGTTCACGGAGGCAGACATGACATTCGGTATCAGGACCAGAGGCATAACTAGGAGCCACGGGGCCCTGGTGCAAGAATTGCCATTGGCCCCCTGACCACACTGGCCACCTCCACATTGCCCCCCATCTCCACAATGCCCCTCAATCTCCACATTGGCCCTTCCACATTGCCCCTCAATCTCCACATTACCCCTTCTACAATGCCCTCAATCTCCACATTGCCCCTTCCACAATGCCCCTCAATCTCCACATTGCCCCCCATCCCCCACATTGCCCTCTCCTACCTCCCTGGTGGTCCAGTGGCAGAGGACAGGTCTGTGCCTCTTTCTGCACAGATCTCTTCTCCCGCGCGGTCCTCTTCAGTAATGCAGGGCGCTGGGAGATGATGTCATCTCCCAGCGCTCTGCATTACGAGAGTGTCGGTCTGTCGCAGGGAATACTGATCTCCTGGCAAACTGGCACCCTCGTAATGTAAAGTCCCAGCGCTCTGCATTACTTAATTGCGAGCTTCAGGCAAGGGGGTCGCAGGGGAAGGACGGGCCCGGTCGCAGGTGTGACACCTGCTACCCCTACAGTTACACCACTGATCAGGACCCCAGTTCACAAAGTCAGCCCACTGCACATGGTTAAGGATCTGGGGGAAAGGTGCAGTGCATTGCTTTGCAACAGTAAGATATTTAAACCTTTGAGGGCCAGAGGAGTGTCAAATGCATCGCATAGCAAAGCTTTGGACACCCCTCTGGCACTCAAAGGGCCAAGCTTTGGCCAACTAGTCCTAATCCTAGGGCAGCAGATCGGCAGGGGCTGTGCATTGTGTAGCTTTGCTGCTTTGTGCCGTAAGTGAACATAAACAAATGGTCTTTCTTCATAGATCATATTCCTCACCCACTTTAGCCCATTGTATACTAGTTATCTGCACTGATATCAGCATTACCAGGGAAATATCAGGATCTGCTTCACAGCTCTGGTTTTCAGACTGAATTACCAGGTCTCTGGGGTTAGAAACTTCTCCTTCCCACCCACTTCCTGCTCACTTCTCCTTCTCACCCTGTTCCTCCCATTTCGGGCCAACTTTTCCTTCCTACCCTGTTCCTCCCACTTCTCCTTCCCATCCTGTTCCTCCCACATCCTGCTCACTTTTCCTCCTTCGCACCCTGTCCCTCCCAATTCCTGCCCATGTCTCCTCCTTCCCACCCTGTTCCTTCTACTTCCCACCCACATCTCCTCCTTCCCACCCTGTTCCTTTTATTTCCCATCTACTTCTCCTCCTTCCCACCCTGTTCCTCCCACTTCCCACCCATATCTCCTCCTTCCCACCCTGTTCCTCCCAATTCCTGCCAACGTCTCCTCCTTCCCACCCTGTTCCTTCTACTTCCCACCCACTTCTCCTCCTTCCCACCCTGTTCCTCCCAATTCCTGCCAACGTCTCCTCCTTCCCACCCTGTTCCTTCTACTTCCCACCCACATCTCCTCCTTCCCACCCTGTTCCTCCCAATTCCTGCAAACGTCTCCTCCTTCCCATCCTGTTCCTTCTACTTCCCACCTACTTCTCCTCCTTCCCACCCTGTTCCTCCCACTTCTTCCCATCCTGTTCCTCCACTCTTCCTGCTCTCTTCTCCTACTTCCCAGCCTGTTTTGCCCACTTCCAACCCACTTCCTGCCCACTCTGTTCCTCCCACTTCCCATCCATTTCTCCTCCTTCCCACCCTGTTCCTCAAACTTTCTGCCCAAGTCTCCTTCTTCCCACCCTGTTCCTCCCACTTCCCACCCACATCTCCTCCTTTCTACCCTGTTCCTTCCCCTTCCCACCCAAGTCTCCATCTTCCCACCCTGTTCCTCCCTCTTCCTGCCTACTTCTCTTGATTCCCACCTTGTTCCTCCTGCTTCCCTCCCAAGTCTTCTCCTTCCTACTCTGTTCCTCCCCGCCTACTTCTGATCCTTCCCACCCTGTTCCACCCACTTCCCTCCCTCTTCTCCTCCTTCTCACCCTGCTCCTCCCACTTCCCTCCCACTTCGCCTCCTTCTCACCCTGTTCCTCCCACTTCCTGCCCACTTCTCCTCCTTCCCAACCTGTTCCTCCCATTTTTCGCCCACTTCTTCTACTTCCCAGCATGTTCCTCCCACTTCCCACCTACTTCTCCTTCTTTCCACCCTGTTCCTACCACTTTCCTCTCACTTATCCTCCTTCCCAACCTGATCCTCCCATTTTTCGCCCACTTCTTCTTCCCACCCACTTCTTCTCCTTCCAAGCATGTTCCATCCACTTCCCACCTACTTCTCCTCCTTTCCACTCTGTTCCTCCCACTTCCTTTCCATTTCTTCTCCTTCCCTCCCTGTTCATCCCACTTCCTACCCACTTCTCCTCTTTCTCATCCTATTCCTCACACTTCCTGCCCACTTCTCCTCCTTTCCATACTGTTTACAGACTTCCCGTCCACCACTTCTCCTTCTTACCCTGTTCCACCCACTTCCTGCTCACTTCACCTACCCACTCTGGTCCTCCCACTTCCCTCTGCCACTTCCTACCCATTATATGGCTTAAATACAATTAAGCCCCGCCCACCATGTTAAGACCCACCTTTTTTCTGACACAAATCACATCATTGACATCCTCTCATCGGCAGCACATGAGCATTGCAAAGCCCTCTGGCACTCAGTGGGTTAAAATTCAGAATTATTTAACCCCTGAGTGCCAGATAAGTATCCAACTCATCCTATATAATAATTTGCTAAAACGTGTGTAACGCCACGACATGCGCAGTAGACACTGCTGCGCGTGCTGCAGTCATGGGCAGTAGAGACTGCCCACGCCGCGGCTGATATAGAGCTGGACGCTCCGAAGGAGCGTACAGCTCTGTATCAGCGGTGGCGCGGGCAGTCTCTACTGCGCATGACCGCCCCGCGACCGGGTGGCAGTGGCACTGTGGCCCGTGTAACGGGCTGTTCAACTAGTTGTGTTATAAAGCACTGGATATCTCTCTGGCACCAAAAGGATTAAATTTGGCTTTTTTAAAATAAACCTATCACATTGAACATATTGTACACATTTAAAAACTTAATTCAAATTCCCTGTATGTCATGTTCACCAGACTTCCAGCAGATGAATAGTTTAGGAGATATTCACACACTTATTTCTGGGGAAAATGAAAGTGAAAGTATCCTGGTGCAGCACAAAGCTTATTTAGCATATGTAACATCACTGAAAAGCATCATTAGCATATGAAATGTCACTGGTACAGAACTAGCATACATTAGCATACAAAACCAAGTATGAATAGCTCTTTAACTGTGCATTTGCTGTATTTTGGGTATCATGACCCATTAGCACTTTTTTACATGCAAACTTGAATCAAGGTGACAGGTCCATTTTAACCCCTTGAATATCTTCAAAACCTTTCTTCTTGATTGAGAACATCTCTGCGCATAAAAACGATTTTAAATCAATGGGAATGTATTATTATCATTATATTTTGTATTTTAACCCCTTAAAGTGATAGTAATACTTTGTTGTATGTTTATTTTATTTTGTAGGCATTAAAAAAAACATGAAGAACGATATAAGTCTTATCTCTCAGACCTTTATGGTTTGTGAGATATTCACATGCTAAGTTTCCCCTCACTGACCAAAACGGTCAAGTCTGCCATCTAGCTGTCAGATTTGGAATCCAGTCCGCAGACCAGCCGGTGGCTCTCCAGCAGAGCCGAGATCGCAAGATATAACATTAACTACTTTACTGGAATGATGTACAAAGTGTGCTTGCAAACCAGGCACACCTCGTACACCATTCCAATTAAGTTGTTATTTTTATATTTTGCGATCTTGGCTCTGCTGAAGAGCCGCCGGCTGGTCTGTGGACTAGATTCCAAATCTGACAGCTAGAGCGGTGACATCACTGAGGGGGAAACGTTGCTTGTGAATATCACTCAAACCAAAAAGGTTTGAGAGAGAAGACTAATATCATTCTTAATGATTTTTTAACGCCTACAAAGTAAAACATAAAACATGTATTACTATCACTTTAACCCCTTAACGACCCTTGACGGTCATGGTACTTCATGGGTAAAAAGTGCCTGAACGACTCATGACGTACTATGACCGTCATGGATTTCAGGGCTCCCCGTGCGGCTGTACGCCGTTCGGGGAGCCCTGATTCGGCTCGTCAAATAAAAAAAAAGCTCCGTGGTCCTTTAGTGACCGCCGCATGCCTGCGCGGCTGGTTGTTAAGGGGTTAAGGACCAGATGATGTGCTATGACCATCACAGTCCTTATACCCTTAAGGGGCCGGTGACGGTAATAGCACGTCACATACTTTTTACTAATTAGAGATCCACCGGGAGCGCTGTAAGTAAAAACGGGGTGTAAAATTGACTGCTCCAAGACCAGAGCGATCTCTCTTAGGCCTCAAAGCGGCGCGCCAGTACGCATAACAGGTCACATGTACCGGCGCGTCGGCAAGATCAAAGTGGTCCTTAAGGGAAGGTAATGTCCCTGGACCGCTGGTACTTAACGGGTTAATACGTTTTATATTGGTACTTATTAGCGCTCTTTCCTTTTCCACCTAGGAGGATTATTTCTACATTATAATATACATTACCTTCCCTTTAACTCCTTGGATTCTAGAGCGCAATGCGTTGGAGATCTCTCTCGCAGTCTAGGAGTTAAAACCCATTTTTTTTTGCCTTTTCTTGTTATAGGAAAAGGGTATTTTCTGTGCTAGGAAACAGTGGATTGGTCTGTAGGCAGGAACATGTGAGGTCTAGGGGTGTGACCATGGGCAGAGCTAAGGCGGCCTAGAGTGCTTTTCCTAGGAGTGCCTGGGATTTAAATCCGGCCCTGACAATCTCAGCATCACGGACAGAGGAGGCTGAAACATCTACAGAACAGATGTAAGGACCCGCCGCTTTGGAAGGCGTTCACATCTTCACAAGGCATTACAGATTTGACCTTCAAGCCTCTGGAGAGGATACTTTTGGCAGAAAATTGTAGCAAAATGTAGTTACTTAATTCATTCACTTTGGTTGAGCTCGGTTATCTCTCTCAGGTCTCTCGGAGACTTGAACGAAGGACAACAGTTTCTTATCAGTTATTTCCTTTTCCTTCATGGTTTTCAGAGGTAGCAAACAGACTTCCCTCTCTTATTGCTGATTTTCTGATTAAATACTGTTTGTTTAAGCATCAGTAGTGTTCTGGTTTGGCTCAGCTCAAACACAAGGGTAGTGATGGGCAACAGGTGGCCCTTAGGGTGACCACATTTCCGTTCTGCCATTCCGGGACATGTGGTCACCCTAGTCCCGCGGCTGTGGCTCCCGCCGGTGATGACCATGTTTCTGAGGCTTGACACAGAGTAGAAACTCTTACTATGTGTCAGCCTCAGAAAGATGGTCAGCGCCAGCGGGTCCTCAGCCGCGGATCTCACTTACAGCACCAGCATACCTGCTCCATCCCAGCTGTCTCGCATGTACCAGGACTGGTGCGTGTTGCTTCATTCTGGGACTATTTGTTGTCCCGGTGGGGGGTAACACGGGACGTGGGACACAGACCCCCAGTAAGGGACAATCCCAGGCTTTCCAGGACGTGTGGTCACCTTAGTGGCCCCAAAGCTGCATGCAGGTCCTTGGATGTGGCACTAAAGGGCTATTGGTCAACCCATGACATGAAAGGACATGAAGCGTTAGGATAAACTAGGTGGGAGATTCACTAACTGGTGATAAAGAGATGCTAAAGTGGAGATAACTTCTCCAGTGATATCACATCTCCAATTCCTATGTTATTCTATGGAGCCTATTCACTAAGATTTCTCCAACTTTGGAGATATTAGTGAATAGGCTCTATAGAATAACATAGGAACTGGAGAACTGATATCACTGGAGAAATCATCTCCACTTTATCTCTTTATCACCGCTTAGTTAATTTCCCTCCAGATGCTTCATTTGCCTTTCTCACATCCCTTTTTTACTTTCATGTTACTTTCTGAATAGCACCATCAAATTTTGTTTACTTTAATTATACTTCTAATGAGGCTCGGGTCTCCCCCTATCTCTGCTCAGACATACCCCTAAAATGTAAGACAAAGGTATTATCACAATAGCCGTTGCTTCAATAGTGGCAAAACACTTTAATTAAAGGGATAGTAATACTTCATTTTAACTTTATTTTATTTTGTAGGCATTAAAAAAACATGAAGAACGATATAAGTCTTATCTCTCAAACCTTTATGGTTTGAGAGATATTCACAAGTAAAGTTTCCCCCTCCCGCCCCTTTTACCTAGTGTAAGCCATCTCTTCTCAGATGTGAATCTGGTTGTAAGAACAGACAGATAACAGCAAGGGACAATCTTCTTTGTATGAAAAGAATGAAAGCCCTGCCCCCTTGACAAGTTTTTCAGGTTTTTCCCTTATCTTAATTGAAGATTGTCCCATGCTGCAGTCTACCTGGGCACCTCCCTTCTGATCTGGCTGAACAGGGGGGGATACTTTGCTTGTGAATATCTCTTAAACCATAAAGGTTTGAGAGATAAGACTTAAATCGTTCTTCATCTTTTTTTAATGCCTACAAAATAAAATAAAGATAAAACAAAGTATTACTATCCCTTTAAAGCTGCAGTTAAGTTGTCACTGAAATGCACAAAAGCCCAAAAATACAGGTTTTATTCCTCCAACTTCACTCCTCTGTGTACTTTGCCGATGACCTCAAATATGACGTCACAAATGACACCATCATTGACAATCATGACATCATAAATTACATAATCTATGACATCTACAAAACCAGAAAGACTGACACTAATGTTTCAGCTCTCCTTTCAACAATGCAATCGCATTGGCAAAAAGCAATCCTGCTCCATAAAAATTACCCAAACGTGAACCCTGTGCAATGCTTATATTATACCAATGTGTTTTAGTTAACTTTCAAAAAAAATTATGATTGTGTCACTTAGTTTTGTCAAAGTATGTTTAAAGGGAAAGTCATGTTTCACAAAAAACGCAGCTCCAATTAATCTTCATAGTATGTGAGCCATGGAGAGTGTTATTTCAATACTGTCAGAGTTGTAGTTCAAGAGTAATTGAATGATAAAGTATCCCCCTCCCGCCCCTTTTACCTAGTGTAAGCCACCTCCCCTCAGATGTGGAATCTGGTCTCTTGATCGGACAGATCACAGCAAGGGACAATCTTCTTACTGTGAGAACAATGAAAACCCTACCCCCCTTGACAGGTTTACAGGTTTTTCCTTATGCTCACTGAAGATTGTCCCTCTCTGCGATCGATCCGGAAAGTCTTACAGCTCTGAGGTGAGCAGTGTTACATCAGTAAAAGGGGCGGGAGTGGGATACTTTATCATTCAATTACTCTTGAACTACAACTCGGACAGTATTGAAATATTAATCTTCATAGTACTTGGGCCATGGAGAGTGTCATTTCAATACTGTCAGAGTTGTAGTTCAAGAGTAATTGAATGATAAAGTATCCCCCTCCCGCCCCTTTTACTGATGTAACACTGCTCACCTCAGAGCAGCAAGACTGTCCGGATGGATCACAAAGAGACAATCTTCAATGATCATAAGGAAAAACCTGAGAAATCTGTCAAGGGGGCAGGGGTTTCCTTATGATCACAGTGAGAAGATTGTCCCTTGCTGTGATCTGTCTGGTCAAGTGACCAGATTCCACATCTGACGGGAGGAGTCTAACACTAGGTAAAAGGGGCGGGAGGGGGATACTTTATCATTCAATTACTCTTGTACTACAACTCTGACAGTATTGAAATAACACTCTCCAAGGTCCAAATACTATGAAGATTAATTGGAGCTGCTTTTATTGTGGCACATGACTTTCCCTTTAAGCTCACTTACATCACATTGAACTCAATAAACACCACCCAAAATACTGTTCTACTGCTAATGTAACACAACACCTCTTCCCCCAGCACCAAGACAGTGCCTCATAAACACAGAAAGTACAGAAAAACGCTATTGATTTATATGGCTCCGCACAGCATAAGATCTCCTTACAACAGTAGTATGTTGCAATAAATACACCAAACAAATACACAAAAAATCTGAAGTCAAATTTCCCTGGTTAACACACATATTGTGAAGGACTCACAGACACACACACATACATACACACACACACACACACATACATATACACACACACATACACACACACACACACACACATATCATGCTATCATATTGGCAATGCCATTGATGATGTCATTTGTGATGTAACCAGTGATCTCATTTGCGATGTTGTCTGTTGTTACCTGTCCCTATATTCCCCACATAGTATTTCCCCGCGGTGGGATTAACCGTATTTGTGTGTGTGAATATATACATAATGTGTATGTATATATGTAATAAATATAAACAATAACAATAAAATTCACTGCTCCTTTTAACTATAGAAGCTTTAAGACCTAAAAGCTACAGCTGCTACAATGTATTTTTTCTGTAACTGTACCTCGTATTTTAGCATAAATGTTCCTTGGAATGAGAGTCCGGTCAGCAAGCGGACAGTACAAGGTCACCAGCCAATCAGACATGCTTGAGGAACGATAAGTATCCTTTCCAAATTTAGCCTTTATCTTACTGCAGTAGGGTGTTCTTAATGTGCCTTAAACCATTGTCTGCCATTTATTTGTAGCCTCTAATGGAGGCATGTCCTCCAGGCCATTGACAGATGTCCTTATTCCGCTGTGCACCAGGTATGGACCTTTGTGTAGTTTTAATGAGACGCCCACCATTAATTTGTTCTTCCTGTTAAAGGTAACACTACAGGACCTCAGCCATTATTTAAAGCTGTCACACGCTTATTTTTTAGATTACAGGTTCAATTATTTTTCTCTCCGCAGTAATGGCCTGCGCTTTCCGAGTCCATCCGTTCAGAGATAGATGCGTTCCCCAGCACTGTGACCTTCAGGTCCTACAGCTAGAGATCCGCTAGGAATCAATGAGAACACTTTGAAATGATTTCTGGGATGAGGAGAGACCGAGCTTATTATGGGCGAGGAGGACAGGAGTCAGACTAATGAGCTGTATGGGGAATCTGAGAGGCAGATGAGGATTTACTGGTAACAGGTTCATTGAGGATCATGTACCAGGAAAAGCTGGAGCAATTCTGGGATGCACCAACTGCATTGTGGGGGGGGGGATAAAGTTTCCTATTTGTTATTATTAATATGCCACAAATCAGGGGAGTGCTGGCAACTTGTGGCCTGGAGGGCAACTACAATCAAATGGCCCAATTCTACTATCGTTCCAGCCCACTGTCTCAGCCCATCCCCTTTTGTTAATTTTAAAATTGCCATTAACCCTTTGAGTGGCAGAGGGGTATCCCTCTGGCACTCAAAGGGTTAGTGTTGTGAAGTAAGGCAAGCATACAAAGCATACAACTGAAATGGGGTTACACTGGTGCAACTACAGCGCTTACAATTTAAGTAAAGCTGTACTAGTGCTACCATGTAACTTACAAGAGAAATGGGTTATGGCTACTAGTATAGATCCACTTGGATTGTAACTCCGTTTAAGCTGTAAGCTCGGTGGTATCACTAGTGTAGTTACATTTCAGCTGTAAGCTCTGTGGTATCACTAGTGTAGTTACATTTCAGCTGTAAGCTTTGTGGTATCACTAGTGTAGCTACATTTCAGTTGTAAGCTCTGTGGTATCACTAGTGTAGCTACATTTCAGTTGTAAGCTCTGTGGTATCACTTGTGTAGTTACATTTCAGCTGTAAGCTTTGTGGTATCACTAGTGTAGTTACATTTCAGTTGTAAGCTCTGTGGTATCACTAGTGTAGTCCATTTCAGTTGTAAGCTATGTGGTATCACTAGTGTAGTTACATTTCAGCTGTAAGCTTTGTGGTATCACTAGTGTAGCTCCATTTCAGTTGTAAGCTCTGTGGTATCACTAGTGTAGTTACATTTCAGCTGTAAGCTTTGTGGTATCACTAGTGTAGCTACATTTCAGTTGTAAGCTCTGTGGTATCACTAGTGTAGTTACATTTCAGCTGTAAGCTTTGTGGTATCACTAGTGTAGTTACATTTCAGTTGTAAGCTCTCTGGTATCACTAGTGTAGCTCCATTTCAGTTGTAAGCTCTGTGGTATCACTAGTGTAGCTCCATTTCAGCTGTAAGCTCTGTGGTATCACTAGTGTAGCTCCATTTCAGTTGTAAGCTCTGTGGTATCACTAGTGTAGTTACATTTCAGCTGTAAGCTTTGTGGTATCACTAGTGTAGTTACATTTCAGTTGTAAGCTCTGTGATATCACTAGTGTAGTTACATTTCAGTTATAAGCTCGGTGGTATCACTAGTGTAACTCCATTTCAGTTGTAAGCTCTGTGGTATCACTAGTGTAGCTCCATTTCAGCTGTAAGCTCTGTGGTATCACTAGTGTAGCTCCATTTCAGTTGTAAGCTCTTTGGTATCACTAGTGTAGTTACATTTCAGCTGTAAGCTCTGTGGTATCACTAGTGTAGCTCCATTTCAGCTGTAAGCTCTGTGGTATCACTAGTGTAGCTCCATTTCAGCTGTAAGCTTTGTGGTATCACTAGTGTAGTTACATTTCAGTTATAAGCTCGGTGGTATCACTAGTGTAACTCCATTTCAATTGTAAGCTCTGTGGTATCACTAGTGTAGCTACATTTGCAGCAACAATCGGGAGTGGCCCACCAGCCCATACATATGACTGGCCTAGGGGGCAATTGCCCCCCTGCCCCCCGAGCCAGCCCTCCCCTGTCACAAATATCCTGTCATCACCATCTAGCTACCATTCCAAAAACATCAAAGAGAAAGCGCCACATACTGAAACCGTTATGAAATACTGTGAAAGTGTAAAAATGTACTCACATTGTATATTGGTCAGACAGACGGCTGATATCAGACAGTCTGACAAGTGCAAATATGGAGATCACTAACACGTCTACGCTCAGGTTAAAGCGGAACTATCACCCCAAATAAAGTCACCCTCCCTCAATAAGCTTAGAAATAGTAGTATTATTCAGCATAAGTACAGCGTTATTAAGACATCCTTCTTCTGAGACCAACGGGCAGGCATTAGAGCAGACATCTTGGTTTAGAGACATCTGCGCTCCTGTACTGTCCATCCCGGTCTCCTCTAGGAGGCGCTGCATTGTACCTTAAGGTAACAGGAAGGGATTGGCGGCACAGGAGCACAGATGCCTCTAAACAAGAAGCCTGTCCATCAGCCTCAGATGAAGTAGGATTTCATAATAACGCAGTATTTATGCTGGAAAATAGCACTATTTCTCAGCTTATTGCTATATGAATAATTATTGGGAGGGGACTTTATTTGGGGTGATAGTTCCGCTTTAAGTCTCACAGGAATGATACTCCAGTTATTGAACGATGCTAACTGATATCAGCTGTCTGACCAATATACAATGTGAGTACATTTTTCACAGTATTGTGTGATGGTGTTTCACTACCCGGCGCTTTCCCTTTATTCAGTGTTTTTGGGATCGTTGTGCCGCTTGGGAGAGCGTGATTGAGAGAGCAGCTGTTCAAGATTCCACACTGCAGGTGCTGCATGTGGGGGCAGCTGTGTATTGCTCAGTGGTTTGAATTGCTGGAAGTGGAGTGAGCCAATTTTCGAAGCAGTCTTTTTGTGAGCACGCACCTATAGGTGTTGGTCCGATGTTTTATCTTAAAGGGATAGTAATACTTCGTTTTAACTTTATTTTATTTTGTAGGCATTAAAAAAACATGAAGAATGATATAAGTCTTATCTCTCAAACCTTTATGGTTTGAGAGATATTCACAAGCAAAGTTCCCCTCCCGCCCCTTTTACCTAGTGTAAGCCATCTCTTCACAGATGTGGAATCCAGTCCATAGACAGATAACAGCAGGGGACAATCTTCTTCCTATGAGAACAATGAAAGCCCTGCCCCCCTTGACAAGTTTTTCAGGTTTTTCCCTTATCTTAATTGAAGATTGTCCCTCTCTGCAGTCTACCTGGGCACCTCCCTTCTGATCTGGCTGAGCAGTGTTACATCAGTAAAAGGGGCGAGAGGGCGATACTTTGTTATTGAATTACTCTTGTACTACAACTCTGACAGAATTGAAATAACACTCTCCAAAGTCCAAATACTATGATGATTAATTAGAGCTGCTTTTATTATGAAACATTACTATCCCTTTAATTGACACACACAGGGGCTCTCCCTGTTGTTTTTCTCCCATTTCCTTTTTCCTCTGAATGAATCTACCATGCCTTCAACATCTTTATGATTTTGCACTCACTACTTTGACAGTGGTTTGTTTGCATATTGAAATGCAGTTAAAAAAGCCATTCTCGTATTAATGTGGGTGTGTTAGTGTGTTAATGGGACACATCGCCACATGCACTAAGCTCCAACAGCTACTTATGGTGTCGTCGCTCACAGTTCCAACAGGTCCAGCCTGAGGTTGGTGATACTGGGATCTCCCTGTAGCTCCTGTAGCCAGAGGACAGTTTGCTGCTTATGCTAAAGACAGAGGCGTAACTAGAAGTCACTGGGCCCTGGTGCAAAAATTGCCATGGGCCCCCCCAACCACATTGCCCCAATTAGGTATCTCCACATTGCCCCCAATGTCCTCCTCTTCACATTGCCCCCAACTCTCCACATTGCCCCCAATGTCCTCCTCTTCACATTGCCCCCAACTCTCCACATTGCCCCCAATGTCCTCCTCTCCACATTGCCCCAACTCTCCACATTGCCCACAACGTCCTCCTCTCCACATTGCCCCCAACTCTCCACATTGCCCCCCAACGTCCTCCTCTCCACATTGCCCACAAATCTCTACATTGCCCCCCAACGTCCTCCTCTCCACATTGCCCACAAATCTCTACATTGTCCCCAATGTCCTCCTCTCCACATTGCCCCAACTCTCCACATTGCCCCCAATGTCCTCCTCTCCACATTGCCCCCAACTCTTCACATTGCCCCCAATGTCCTCCTCTCCACATTGCCCCCAAATCTTCACATTGCCCCCAATGTCCTCCTCTCCACATTGCCCCAACTCTCCACATTGCCCCCAATGTCCTCCTCTCCACATTGCCCCAACTCTCCACATTGCCCCCAATGTCCTCCTCTCCACATTGCCCCCAAATCTTCACATTGCCCCCAATGTCCTCCTCTCCACATTGCCCCAACTCTCCACATTGCCCCCAATGTCCTCCTCTCCACATTGCCCCCAATGTCCTCCTCTCCACATTGCCCCCAACTCTTCACATTGCCCCCAATGTCCTCCTCTCCACATTGCCCCCAAATCTTCACATTGCCCCCAATGTCCTCCTCTTCACATTGCCCCCAACACTCCACTTTACCTCCAATGTCCTCCTCTCCACATTGCCCCAGCTCTCCACATTGCAGCCAATATCCACCTCTCCACATTGCCCCCAGTGTCCGTTTCCTACCTCCCTGGTGGTCCAGCAGAGTGGCAGTAGAGGTCTGTACCTCCTTCGGCACAGACCCCTATGAAGACCTGGTTCTCTCACACAGACCTCTCCAATAATGCCGAGCGATGGGAGATGATGTCATCTCCCAGCGCTCTGCATTACAAGAGTGCCGAGCGCAGCTAATTTATGTCCGTGGTGCCGGACGGTGGGTCACAGGGGGTGACCCATATTGTTAAGCCACTGGCTAAAGAGATTCTCTCCTGTAACCCTTTCAGTGCAGTGCCATATGGATGTGCATTGCACACCACTGTGGCAGAGAAAGGGTTAAAATATGTTGCCCAAAAATAAAGGAAAGGGAAATTATCCACAATAAAATAACTGTGGTGTTATCAACTGCAGACTTAGGAAAATCCACTCCAATCATTTATTTATGTTGCATTAACCCATTGAGTGCCAGAGAGGTATCTAAAGCATTGCAACTCAATGCATTGGATACCTCTCTGGCACTCAAAGAGTTAAAAGGCTTGAGAAGATGTCAATGATATTATCTATTACCGTTTCTTTCACCCACTGATGTTCTTCTCCGTCCCATGCAATTTGGAACCCTTTAGAATGTGGATGAGCCAGCATTTAGCTTTGAAAAGAAGACTGCTAATGAAGAAATCTGTCTTGATTGTGAGCCCTTAGGCTCTGTGGAGCTCAGGTAGCCTGTCAGCATGTGCCGTTTGATAGCCACCCTGCCGGTTTCCACTTCTAGTTTGTGCTCCTCTGTCTCCTGTTCACTGCCACCTTCATCTTTCCTGGTGAAGCCGTGGAAGGTGGCCACAAGCAGGAGAGAAGAAAGCACATCAGTAATGGAGAATGGTAGAGTGGAGATCAGGCAAGATACGCTGACACGCTGTCTGAGCTGTGTAAAAGATTGCTGGACTATTGTATGCAAACAGACATGACAATTGTTAAACCCAATTCCACACCGGGATCAGAGCCTCAAGGTAAATGGTTTCTGAAGCCCAAATTGGTTTGTATAAGGTGTCCAAATTGTACAACTTCCAATTGCATGCTGTCCTGCATGGGCAGATTGTCCTATTGGGGGATCGGGCATCCCCAGGTCGGCCGCTAGATCATGGGCCGGTGGGGGAGATCAGAGGATCTCACCTCACCATCCCACGATATTTTGAAGGAGTGGTCTGTGTTGCCACAGGCACTCTCTGTGACAGCCTTCGTGTTCCTTGTTAACCCTTTGAGTGCCAGAGGGATATGCGTGACCACAAGGGGGCGTCGATAGGAACATCAGTGCAGCTAGTGGGCTGCTTTAAAAAAAATGCCCGGTCTGGTATTCCATTACAATCCTCCCCTGCTGTCCCATAATACCTTCAGACACCCACATACAGATCAGCGCATCAAAATGAACATGTGTGCCCATGTGGACTTTATTACTTGGGAAAAATGAGTGCATCATTTCATGAAAGAATTGCAAATCACAGAACTACCATTGGACAAGTCTTGAAAAAAGGAAGATCTGTTAAACATGTTGCCTGTTGAAAAATGCCATCCATTGTCCGGCGTAAATAGGATTATAATTGAACAGATTGCCCCTCTAAGAAGGAAAAGGCAATAGGGATTTGAAACCATTACAATGAGAGATGTAGTGGACTTATTACTTAGACGCGAGGACCCCCAGGAGACTTAATGAACAACTGATATTGTCCTCAGTGTTATAGTGATGGCTGTGGGTGGATGTGGAGACCAGTGTGTCTGTAGGCTTTTGTTTAGATGGCAACACTATGTTCCATTGACAGTCTGCATGCACTGGTGTAGTAGACTATCTTTTAAAATATTTTCTCTCTCTCTCTCTCTCCATCCTATGATTTTTTATAAAGAATTGTGTACTTTTGGTGGTCCTGTTGGTGCTATATAATCGTTGTGCATGATCTATTCCATCATCAGTATTAACTTTTAGGCTGGGTTAATCTTTTGTGGCCCTAGTGCAGATGCATGCCATTTTAGAGCAAATATAGAGGTTTCTCCATAGAAGATAGATAAATAGATAGATAGATAGATAGATAGATAGATAGATAGATAGATAGACAGATAGATATTAGATAGATAGATGATAGATAGATAGATAGATAGATAGATAGATAGATAGATAGATAGATAGAATAATTGCTGTACACCATTTTAGGTCTGTATTTAGTTTTCATCCCCATCCAATAAAAATGATTTTTTATCAGTCTGATTAAGATTAACCATAAAGAAAGAGAGCTTAGTGCATGATTCTAAAGGGCCCTTGAACATTTCTCAGAGTAGTATACGTGCCTGTTGAATTATAGATGACAGCAGAGTTTAAATAAAAAAACAGTAAATGGATATCACTGACTGCTACGTGGAGGTTAATTTGCTAAGCAAGTTCTTCTGTTAAACAGGAACTGATAGCTCCTAATAATAATAACACACATGCCTTTATCGTACTATGGCCAGAAATTCCTCATGGCCTCTATGAACTTTATCCTGGTGTCTTTGTTCAAGAGAGAACATTTTCAATCTGTCCTGCGTGTCACGTTAATGGAGGCGGACATGACCATTGTTGGCAGAACCACAAGATCTCAAACTCTATTTACTGCACCTGGTAATCTTAGACATCACACCCAGGACGGATCAAAGATGTTATCGCTCGAACAAAGACACAAATGACAAAATTCATAGGGGTCATTAGGATTTTCTGGTTCTAGCAAGTTAAAGGTGTATTTATAGGAGTTTAGTATTCCTAAAACTTATTTCAAAGCTGTTGTTCCCCTTTAAGAAACAAGCGCGGACTACAAAGAGATGTCTTTATTGGCCGATTTAGATGAAATCTCTCAAATCCACTCAAGTCTCCCCTCTGGGCTTAAAATAAAAGCAGAAATAAGAGTCAGATCAAAGAGGCATCATGGAGTCTGAAAGTAGAATGGAGAAGAAAGACGCGGAAGAGGCGGAATTGGAACATTGTAAAGTCACAAACAGAATGAAAAACGGGTTATTCACTAATACTCAGGTTATAAGAACAACACCAGATTTATCAAAGGGGTAGCAGTCCGCCTTGGGGGGGATTTCTCTTATTATTTTTTAAATTATACATTTGGATGTACGAATTATTTACTGAGACGGGAGACTTTGAAAGAACGGTCCTACAAACAAAATAGGGTTAAATACGTTGCAATAGCATGTACTCCAGGCTAGAATCTGTATCATTTCTTTTGGATTCTAGATCCTTAAAGTGATAGTAACAAGTGGTATATTATAAAACTTATATTGTAAGGTTTATCCTCCTGAGTACAACCAGAGCACTTCCAATGCTAAGAGGTGTTTTATTCAAAAGTTATTGAAGCTCAAATGTGATTTTTTTTTGTATGTGCATAATCTCAATGGCCTGAAATGTTACAGTGGCGCTGTTGCTACACCGTCCTATGGAAGATTATGGTTAATTGATCAGAGCTGTCCATAGGATGATGTAGCAACAGCGCCACTGTACAATTTCAGGCTATAATGATACTGCACCTAAAAAATTAAAGTTTCAGCTGCTATAACTTTTTTAATGAAACACCTCTTAGCAGTGAGAGTACGCTTGTTCCCTTGTTGTAGTCGGGAGGATATACCTTACAATATAAATTTTGCTAAATACCAAGTGTTACTATCCCTTTAACCCCGTGGAGGCTAGAGATGTTTCCAATGCATTGATTTGCTCTGCGTTATAGACGCCGCTAGTATTTAACGGATTAAAATCAAATCTTAAACCTTTTATTCTTTCCCTACCTGCCGATAGACAAGCGGTCTTTTATCGCTGCTTTCGATACACTTCAAGGCTGGGAGAGAGATTGCTAACGGATGGTGTCTTAGAGACTGTATTAGAATTGGGGGGGTGATGATCCTCCATTTCCCCACCTGGATGCAGAGGGGGACGACCCACAAGTGGCTGGCATTACTCTTTAACCTTCTTCTTATGTCTGTTTTGGGTTTGGGCATGGTCTCTTGGGGCATGCACGTGTTCTGTATTTTGATTTCGTTTTTTTCCTTTCACATAGGTATTGTTAAATGGCTGAGGACAATACACATTGGGGTGGCTTTGTTCCTTACCCTGTCAATTTTCGCTCTTCACCCATGACTTGTTGTTATATACCATAGGGCGAGCTCCCCCTGGTCTCCCCTCTAACAATGACCGATTTGGTCCGTGTTGTGACATACTTTCATTGGTCCAGGGGGTGCCTCTCTGGTTATTTGCCTGACGCACTGGCGTTGGGGCTTTTTACTTGTATGATTATATCTCAAGTCATAATATGTCCCTACATTGCTTGTATGACTGTTTAGATGCCTCTGAAATTTCAATAAAAAGTTTAATTAAAAAAAAAAATCAAATCTTAAACTTAATAGAGCAGTAAACTTTTATTATGAAAAATACAGATGCAGCAGTTTCCTGCTGAGTAAAACAAGTGACTATCCTCTTCTGGTGGATGCTTTATTCAAAAGTCATTATGTTCAATCTTTCCTTTTCTTATATGTATATTAAACTGTTATCAACAGTGCCACCTGGTGTCCAAACAGTTTTTCTGTTGTTCAGACAGTTATTCTATTGCGTTGTATTTTATGCACTGATGAACTAGCAAAAATTGGAGCAATTCTGGGATAAGCCAACTGCCCCATTGGGGAGAAAAAAAAATCCCCAAATTCTAATTGATTTAAATGGGGATTTTAACCCCTTGAATGCTAGAGAGGCCTCCAACGCATTTAAGACATAGTGTTCAAGGGGTTAAAAGCACCATTTAAATAAATGGAAAATTTTGACTTCCCTCTGTTGCAATTGGTTTGTTCCAGAATTGCTGCAATTATATTTAGTGCATTAGCCTCTGTATTTGAACTTGGATCAGGAAGTACCGAACATTACAACGTGATACAATGTATCAGAAACATATCTGGCCTGTTCAGTCGCTATCATTGATACAGTCTATCAGAAATGTATCTGGCCTGTTTAGTTATCACATCGGTAGAATGTTTCAGAAATGTATCTTTCCTGTTCATTCTCTAACACATCAATACAATGTATCAGTAATGTATCTTGTCTGTTCAGTCTCTATCACATTGATACAATGTATCAGAAACTTATCTAGCCTGTTCAGTCTCTATCACAACAGTACAATGAGACAAAAACACTACATGTAATTTTCCTTTGCATTCGTTTCAGATCCGTTCTGACAAGGACCGTGAGAGTATGATCCGATACAGCATTACTGGTGTTGGGGCGGACCAGCCCCCCATGGAGATTTTCAGCATAGACCCCATCTCTGGGCGAATGTATGTCACCAGACCCCTGGACCGTGAGGAGAGGTCTTCTTATCATGTGAGTAGAAACCAACTCGGAATCTGCTTGTGAGGTCACTATGACTATGTGGGTTGGGGTTGGTCAACTAGTGGCTCTACGGCTGTTGTTGGCTCAACAATCCCATCATTCTCAGCTGGCCAATGGTAACATAGTAACATAGTAAATTAGGTTGAATAAAGACACAAGTCCATCAAGTTCAACCATTACCTCATACCATAGTGACATGAGAACTGCATAGCTTTACTGATACCAAATAAGTTAATCTTTATCAGACCTTCCTGATTTGCCTATTAATATACAGTATGACTCTGTAAGTTCCCTTTTGAAAGAAATGTATCTAATCATCTCTTACATGTATCCATTGTTTCTGCCATAACCACCTCCTTGGGCAAGGAATTCCACAATTTAACAGACCTTACTGTAAAATACCCATTCCACTGCTGAAGTCTAAACCTCTTTTCCTCTAATCTCAAGGGGTGTCCCCTGGTCACCTGATCAGGCCTTGGAATGAATATCTAACCACAGAGATCCTTGTATTGACCTCTCATATACTTGTACAATGTGATAAAATCTCCACTTACTCATCTTTTCTGTAGAGTAAATAAACTCATACGTCTAGTCCTCCATTCCCTTAATTAATTTTGTTTCTCTTCGCTGTACCCTCTCTAGTTCTAGTATATCCTTTTTCAGAACTGGTGCCCAAAACTGCACTGCATACTCAAGGTGAGGTCTTACCAACGATCTGTACAATGGCAAAATTATGTTATCCACTCTTGCTTCAATACCCCTTTTTATGCAGGACAGGATTTTGATTGCTTTTGCTACTGCTGTTTGACGCTGGTCACGTTGAAAGGATTTGTCATCCAACAACAGCTGGAGAACTGCAACCAATCAACCCATCCAGCTCTAGTCAATTTGGTCTATTTTTTCAAAATAAACATATTTTTTGGAGGCTGCAAAATAGCCCCAGCCTTATCCACTATTACCTGACTCACAAAATACCCTTGTGGGTGTTTACTGGCTGAGAGAGTTAAAGCCCCAGATATCATGCTTAAAGGGATAGTAATACTTCGTTTTATCTTTATTTTATTTTGTAGGCATTAAAAAAAACATGAAGAACGATATAAGTCTTATCTCTCAAACCTTTATGGTTTGAGAGATATTCACAAGCATAGTTTCCCCTCCAGCCCCTTTTACCTAGTGTAATCCATCTCTTCTCAGATGTGGAATGCAGTCCATAGAACAGACAGATAACAGCAGGGGACAATCTTATTCCTATGAGAACAATGAAAGCCTTGCTCCCCTTGACAAGTTTTTCAGGTTTTCCCCTTATCTTTAATTGAAGATTGTCCCTCTCTGCAGTCTACCTGGGCACCTCCCTTCTGATCTGGCTGAGCAGTGTTACATCAGTAAAAGGGGCGGGAGGGGGTCTGATCTGATCTGACTGAACGGGGGGGGGATACTTTGTTTGTGAATATCTCTCAAACCATAAAGGTTTGAGAGATAAGACTTATATCGTTCTTCATGTTTTTTTAATGCCTACAAAATAAAATAAAAAGTAATAAAAAGTATTACTATCCCTTTAAAGCCTAAGTCTTGTTGCCATCTTGGTGCATGTATTGGTGCAATTGAGATACACTGAGCATTGACCCCTTAACAACTGGTGACGTTAAGACCATCACAGGCATTTTTTTTTTTTAATATCACAAAAATACTCCATTTGAGGCCCTGACTTCTAAGTCTATGTCGCTAATGTACACAAATCCCCCACTTGTAAGGGACCACTACAAAAATAACTCAAAAAATCATAAGGTGTACAGCACCAATATTATATTTGATTGACAAAATAATTATTTGGGTGTCTCTAAAAGGTCATTTAGCGGATATAGAGGTATAATAATAATAAGCATTATTTTGGCAATCAAATATAATATTGGCGCTGTATGATTTTTTGAGTTCTTTTCCCCCTGAAGGACCGGTGAAGATCCTGACATGTCATGTATTTCGTGCTTACAGCTCTCCTGCAGGAGCGGGGTCTGAATTTGGTCTCTCCAACATCAGAGCGGTCTCTCTCAGACCCCAATTCTGCACGCCGGTACACCGCATCATTCATGAGTACCAGCCCTCTGACATAGAGCAAAGCTGTCCTTAAAGCGGAACTACCACCCCTTTTAAACATGGCCCCAAATAATTACCCATCTGGCGACTAGCTGCTCAATAGCGCTAGTCACCAGAATTATTTCTGCATTACCGCATTATGGAGACAGGCAGGAAACAGCGCAGACATCTTTCCACACTGAGGTCTGTATGCCTGTGCTGTTAGTCCCTTATGGTGCCATGCGGCTCCTAGCAACGCCTTCTAGAGGACTGGGACTGACAGTGCAGGCTCGCAGACGTCACTATGGAAAGATGTCTGCGCTGTTTCCTGGCTGTCAGTCCCAGGAGCAAGATTAATTCTCAATAACCAGGTAATAATTCTGGGTAATTATATGGGGCCATGTTTGAAAGGGCTTGTAGTTCCGCTTTAAGAGAATGTCACTTCTCCAGACCACTCAGCGTTCAGGGGTTAATGACGCAGTCAGCAGTTAAGGATCACAGGGCTTTTTTTCAGGGGTTGTGCGGGGACCCCTGAATTCCGTGTCGTACCAGGACCATCACTGGACATTAACGGAAGTTTACCCATGACTGTCCTGGCACATTATGTACCCTTAAGGGGTTCATGTATTAGGTTAACCCAAGCTCTGTGTCATTTGTAAACTTAGAAACTCCTCTGGCTTCACCTGCAACATAGAAATATAATCTGTAAATAATCTGGTCAATACAGGGGTAATTAAAGGGGTAATTGAACTGGTAAATAAACAGACAATCCTATATAATAATTTGCTAGGTTGTTTGTCAGAAGCCGTCATGTGCAGTAGAGACTGCTCAAACGTACAGAATGCTGGGAGCACTGAATGCTGGGATTACAGAATGCTGGAAGGCATAGGAATGCTGGGAAGTGTAGGAATGCTGGGATTACAGAATGCTGGGAGGTGTAGGAATGCTGGGAATTCTGTGCTGGGAGCATTCTGTGCTTTCGTCCAGTCTCTACAGGGCATGACTGTGTTGGCGGCAAGGCACAGAGCAGGACCGGCCTCTTAACCCTTTGAGTGCCAGAGGGGTACGCAACGCATTGGCACTCAAAGGGTTAACATCACCTGGACCTTGGGCTTTTACACTAGTTAGTATATAAACTGGACATTACGGCATGATATAATCTGGTAAATAAACTGGCTAAATTAGTGAGTTCGCTGCGGCCAGAGATATGGAAAAGTGGGCATGGGGAAAAGCCAAACATACATTACAGGTACAAGCAGGCTAGTGTTATGTGACCACGCTGCAAGGAGTATACCGTGAGCATCCAATGACAGAAAGTGGAGCATCAGGGTTCGACTTTTATCCAACAGGTACTTCGCACTCAGACCCTGGCTTTACCAGGCTGCCCACAAATATATATCAGATATCTAGAGAGACAGAGATAGATAGATAGATAGATAGATAGATAGATAGATAGATAGATAGATATGAGATAGATAGATAGATAGATAGATAGATAGATAGATAGATAGATCGATAGATAGATAGATAGACAGATAAATAGATATGAGATAGATATATAGATAGATAGACAGATAGATAAATAGATAGATATGAGATAGATAGATAGATAGATAGATAGATATGAGATAGATAGATAGATAGATATGAGATAGATAGATAGATAGATAGATAGATAGATAGATAGATAGATATGAGATAGATAGATAGATATGAGATAGATAGATAGATAGATAGATAGATAGATAGATAGATAGATATGAGATAGATAGATAGCAAGATAGATAAATAGATAGATAGATAGATATGAGATAGATAGATAGATAGATAGATAGATAGATAGATAGATAGATATGAGATAGATAGATAGATAGATAGATAGATAGATAGATAGATAGATATGAGATAGATAGATAGATAGATAGATATGAGATAGATAGATAGATAGATAGATAGATAGATAGATAGATAGATCGATAGATAGATAGACAGATAAATAGATATGAGATAGATATATAGATAGATAGACAGATAGATAAATAGATAGATATGAGATAGATAGATAGATAGATAGATAGATAGATAGATAGATAGATATGAGATAGATAGATAGATATGAGATAGATAGATAGATAGATAGATAGATAGATAGATAGATATGAGATAGATAGATAGATATGAGATAGATAGATAGATAGATAGATAGATAGATAGATAGATAGATAGATATGAGATAGATAGATAGATAGATAGATAGATAGATAGATAGATAGATAGCAAGATAGATAAATAGATAGATAGATAGATAGATATGAGATAGATAGATAGATAGATAGATAGATATGAGATAGATAGATAGATAGATAGATAGATATGAGATAGATAGATAGATAGATAGATAGATAGATAGATAGATAGATAGATATGAGATAGATAGATAGATAGATAGATAGATAGATAGATAGATAGCAAGATAGATAAATAGATAGATAGATAGATAGATAGATAGATAGATAGATAGATATGAGATAGATAGATAGATAGATAGATAAGATATGAGATAAATATGACATAGATATAACAGATAGAGCGAGAGAGAGATAGACAGAGAGATAGATAAGATAGCTATGAGATAGATATGACAGATGTGACATAAATATGACAGATATGATATGAGATAGATAGACAGACAGACAGACAGATAGATAGATAGATAGATAGATAGATAGATAGATAGATAGATAGAAACACAATACAATAAAAGACGTCCATACAGATAAACATAGACATAAAGACAGACAGATAGATAGACTTATTGATTTACAAAGGAAGGGAGAACATGAAGACCACATGAAGTTTTGATTTGACTGCATTACAATTCATAAAAAGAGACTGCTGCAATCATTGACATGACATGAAGACAGAGGCCATCAGCAGCCGGTCCTCCCTGTTAGCACGCAGCTCTGGTAGCAGTCAGCAGACACATATGGCCAGGCGCTCGCACACTCTCTGAAGAGGATTGTGAGGAATATTCATGGCATCGTTGTAGCACCAGAAGCCCATAACAAAGGCTGGGAATTGTGTGATAAGCACAGCCTGAGGGGAAGATAAATACCGTTACTCTCAATACCGAGCACAGACTAGACAAATTACCTCATTCACAAACAATATTTTGTCTTGTGGAATCCAGATTTGTAGTTTGTGCTTGGAAGGAAACAAAGAGAGCTAAAGAGGTACATGCCTAGTTGATTTAACCCATTAAGTGCCAGCGTGGAGTCCAAAAAGGTTGAACACCCGTCACTTAAAGGGATAGTAATATTTCACAAAAACAGCAGCTCCAATTAATCATCATAGTATTTGGGCCATGGAGAGTGTTATTTCAATACTGTCAGAGTTGTAGTTCAAGAGTAATTGAATGATAAAGTATCCCCCTCCCTCCGCTTTTACCTAGTGTAAGCCCCCACTCCTCAGATGTGGAATCTGGTCACTTGATCGAACAGATCACAGCAAGGGACAATCTTCTTACTGTGATCATAAGAATAACCCTGCCCCCCTTGACAGGTTTTTCCCTTATGATCACTGAAGATTGTCCCTCTCTGTGATCCATCTGGACAGTCTTGCTGCTCTGAGGTGAGCAGTGTTACATCAGTAAAAGGGGTGGGAGGGGGATAATTTATCATTCAATTACTCTTGTACTACAACTCTGACAGTACTGAAATAACACTCACCATGGCCCAAATACTAAATGCTGGAGGTGAAGGGGTCGGACAGATCAGACTCAGAAATGCCTTCTCTGCAAGATGTCTGCTCTGTTCCCTGCTGCCTACTCTGCCTATTGAGAAATCCGGCCAAGATGGTATGTTCCAGAAATGCTCCTCTTTCTCCTGCACGATTCACTATGGAGAAGTGAATGTATTAAACTAACATTATATTATATAATTTCTTATAGAATTCTTCTCCTCTCCTTTAAGTCTATTTCTTCTTCAGCCCCCTCTTACATTTCTGTTCTTATCTCCCACTACACCTCTTCCTGTCACTTGTGTTCTTCTCAAGAGTTCCATCTGCCTTCTCCCTACACTTCTCGAGCCATCTCTCGTCTGCAATCTTTCTCATTGGCTACCTCTTGACTTTGGAATGTCCTCCCTATCGCCATTCGCCAGTCATCCAAACTCATCACTTTTAGGTATCTCCTGAAAACCCACCTGCTCAAGGAGGCATCTCAGTAACAAGGTAGAAGTAAAAAAGGGACAAGAACAGGGAGAACCCCTGTGTATATCATTATGGACAGGGATATTGACCATCACTTGCACCCGACAAGTTCATACTCACAAAGATATATGTTGTAATGAAAGTGTATGCTCCCTCCAACCTCAAAAGCAGCTGGGGAAATCCTAACTCCCCCCAAAGGCAGTATAGGACAACTCTCCTCCTGAATGGCTGCTCTCTCAAACTCGCTGTCCCAAATGGCACAAAAGTTTTCACTCCAACCAGATAAAATAGAGAGAGAGCTCCAATAGTGAAATATCACCAAACACTTTTGTATACAATTAGGATTATACTCGCATAATCATGTTGTCACACAGACTGCTATCAGGCGGTCTGACCAAAAGGCATGCGGGGAATCATCAATCCGTCTCTGCTTGGGTGTTCTTTACACCAAATCTCTTTCCTCAATGGAACGTAGGCGGAGGCTCCAAATCACAATTTAACCGAATTTATTAAAACGTATTTAAAAACATATAACAATATGGCTTGAAAGCTAACGCGTTTCGCCTGTGTTAAGCCACTTTTTCAAAGCTAACAAGCCTATATGAAAACGCTGCCGCCTGAAAACAAACCTATCTTTATAGCTTCCGTTCCTTTGAACAGGCCAATCAATCACTGACTGATTACCAATCTCCAGCAAACTCATGTTGCATCTCAGTAACAGTATTCTCCTTGCCATCACTACGCCTTGTACTTGCATTTATGATCCTCCTACTACTGTCTCTGTTGTCATGATTACTAAACGAATTGTAAGCTCTTTGGGGCAGGGCCCCCTTTCCCATTGTATGATTCCCTTTGCTGCACTTCCCCCCCTCTAATGCATGGATCCTACTTTAGCTTGATGCCCTTAACCCTGTCCTGTATTTTAGTGTTGTAGTATTATGTCTGTAAAGCACTATGTACAGGTATAGTTCTATATAAATAAAGATACATCATACCTATGAACTCAACTAATCTGCCCCAGAGACTCCGATTTTCAGACTCAGTTACTGGGTGTCCAGGGACAGGCTGATTCTCCATCTTGTTGAGTTCTGCTATAACCCAACCTACTTTCCAGTCTGTTCAACGCATTCCATTCTTTGTCCTACACGTTTCGTGGTAAACTCCTCCTTTCATTCACAATGACAATGTGGGGCGTATCCTAGCAGCAGCTGTTCCAGGCAATTATACAGTGTTACACCACCCGAGACAAGACGGCAAGGGAGGTGGAGTAATGATCTGTGTCAAATCATCCTTAAACCCCAGGCCAATATCAGTCCACACACCCCAATCTTTTGAATGCATAGCTGCTAGCATCTCAATAGATAGAGGATTTCGGATAATTTTAATATACAGACCCCCAGGAGATGGGAAGAGATTTCTTCAAGAACTGTCAGACCTTTTGACTGGTTTAATCCTTGAACACCCTAGATGGATTATATTGGGTGCACTCGGCTTCATACAAATCGTTGCCACTTCTACCCACAGAAAAGGTCATACACTTGATCTAGTGTTCCAGTGTGGACTAGAAGTGTCTCCAGTAACTGTAAATCCAGTTGTATGGTCAGACCACCACTCCATACACGTTTCCATTGGATCACAATCAGCCAGACCACAGCCTCAGAACGTAGTCAAACACCGCTCATTAAAAGAGTGACCCCATTGGACGTAACATCAAATATGGATCTAAGTGAACTGATGGGCACTTGTGAAGACCCTGGCTCCTTAGTCCAACTCAACAACAAAACCATGAGGGACACCCTAGAAAGCATTGCACCATCACGCATATGCACTATCAAAACTCACAATAATGCACATTGATTTGATAGCACCATCAGAGAATTGAAGAGAACAGGCCGTAAACTTGAGAGAAGGTGGCGCAGGACACATGACCCAGAGGACAAAGTCGCTCTTACCAATCACCTCAATGAATATCAATTTAAGATAATTCAGAAAAAATCCTAATTTTTCTCACACGAAATCACACTCTCCCGCAACAGACCCAGGCAACTGTTTCACACAGTAGAAAGGCTCTGAAAGCCAGCATGCATGCATATACCCACCAACTTTTCTCAAGATAAGTGTGACGAATTTGTGATCTTCACAGACAAGATTTCCTCCATCCGAGCCTCCATCACGGCAGGCCAACCAGTTACCCACCAGAACCTCTACAGTGGAAGAGCCATGCAAAAGTTGCGCCCCACTACGTGTAACTTAGACCCTGCCCCAACTCGTCTTATATTTACATGTACTGAAACACTTTCCCCAGCCCTCACAAAAATAGTGGAGTGTTCACTAAAAACTGGAAACTTCCCGGATCCTCTAAAAGAAGCAGTGGTAAAACCCCTCCTAAAGAAACCTTCATTAAACCCAGACTGCATAGCAAATTACAGACCAGTATTCAACCTTCTATTTCTGGGGAAAATCATTGAAAAAGTAGTGGTAACTCAACTGGAGGCCCATCTATCAAGCTATAACATGTTTCCAGTCAGGTTTCAGATGCCGCCACAGCACGGAAACAGCGCTAGTCCGAGTGTTAAATGATCTCCTTATGGCAAGAGACAAAGGTGATTACTCCATCCTAATCCTCCTGGATCTCTCAGTTGCATTTGACACCATTGACCATGGGATTTTAATAGTGCGCTTGCAGCACATCTGTGGTCTAGGAGGCACAGTTCTTAACTGGTTTAAATCTTTCCTCACTGGTAGATCACAGAGAGTAACATCAGGATCTTGCTCATCGGCACCAACAGAATTAGCCTGCAGAGTTCCACAAGGTTCCATCTTGTCTCCTATGCTATTCGCAATTTACTTACTACTACTGGGAGACATCATCAGAAGACACGGCCTAAGATATCATTGTTACGCAGATGACACACAACTCTACTTCTCCTTTGCTCCAGATACTAAAGACCCAACATGCCTCATCAACAGTTGCTTAGCAGACCTCATAGAGTGGATGAATGCTAGTTGGCTTAAAGTGAGCCCTGACAAAACAGAGTTACTCTTGGTGAGGGGACTCAGGGCAACAAGAATATCTCAGGATCACCCAATTGGCCTGGAACTGGGAGGCTCTGAACTCATTAGTTCAACAGAGGTACGAAATCTCGGAGTGATGATTGACTCTGGATTGTCATTTAAACAGCAGATCTCTTCTGTAACAAAATCTGCCTTCTTTCTTCTGAGAAACATATCCAGGATACAACACTTAATTCCACCGGATGATATGCCAACATTAGTCCATGCATTTGTGTTTTCTCGTCTAGATCACTGTAATGCACTTTACTTGGGCCTCCCAGAAAAAGAACTCCATCGCCTACATACAGTACAAAATGCAACAGCCAGACTACTGACCAATCAAACTCGCTCATGTCACATGACACCCGTTCCCACTCCCTGCATTGGCTTCCAATTAAATGGCGAACATATTTTAAAATTGGCCTGCTGACCTTCAAAGCCTTAAATAATCAAGGCCCACAGTACCTGAAAGAGCTCCCGACACCCTATATTCAATCCCACTCACTGCGGTCAGCCAACAGATCCCTCCTGTCAGTGCCCAGAATAAAGACAACCTCAGGTTCCCGGGCATTCAGCCACGCTGCCCCCACATTCTGGAACTCTTTACCATCCTCAGTCAGAGAGGCACCATCATTACAGACTTTAAAAAAAAAAAAGCTAAAGTTCTATCTCTTTTATCAGGCATTCAGTCAACTCATGTGACCATAAGGGACCCTTAAATTTTATGTCTGTTTATAGATTTCTAAAGCGCTTTAAGTCTCACAGGGAGAAAAGCAATATAACAATCACAAATTAATATTATTATTATCCCCCACCAACTTCATATCTCACAACATTTTAAATGGCCAAAGAGGGACAGGTGCTGTTGCTGGGGTGTGACTGGTGGGCGGGGCATTATCGAGAATTTATAGGATATTTCATTACACATGAATGTGAGTTGTGGAGCAATGTGATACACTTCTATACACACCACACAGTCTGATCTCCTAAACACAGGGACACCAGGGTGATACACTTATATACACACCACACAGTCTGATCTCCTAAACACAGGGACACCAGAGTGATACACTTATATACACACCACACAGTCTGATCTCCTAAACACAGGGACACCAGGATGATACACTTATATACACACCACACAGACTGATCTCCTAAACACAGGGACACCAGGGTGATACACTTATATACACACCGCACAGTCTGATCTCCTAAACACAGGGACACCAGGGTGATACACTTATATACACACCGCACAGTCTGATCTCCTAAACACAGGGACACCAGGGTGATAGACTTCTATACACACCACACAGTCTGATCTCCTAAACACAGTGACACCAGGGTGATACACTTCTATACACACCACACAGTCTGATCTCCTAAACACAGGGACACCAGGGTGATACACTTCTATACACACCACACAGTCTGATCTCCTAAATACAGGGACACCAGGGTGATACACCTCTATACACACCACACAGTCTGATCTCCTAAACACAGGGACACCAGGGTGATACACTTCTATACACACCACACAGTCTGATCTCCTAAACACAGGGACACCAGGGTGATACACTTCTATACACACCACACAGTCTGATCCTAAACACAAGAACACCAGGGTGATACACTTATATACACACACACCACACAGTCTGATCCTAAACACAGGAACACCAGGGTGATACACTTATATACACACCACACAGTCTGGCCTCCTAAACACAGGGACAAAAGGGTGATACACTTATATATACACACCACACTGTCTGATCTCCTAAACACAGGGACACCAGGGTGATACACTTATATACACACATCACACAGTCTGATCTCCTAAACACAGGAACACCAGGGTGATACACTTCTATACACACCGCACAGTCTGATCTCCTAAACACAGGGACACCAGGGTGATACACTTCTATACACACCACACAGTCTGATCCTAAACACAGGAACACCAGGGTGATACACTTATATACACACACCACACAGTCTGATCCTAAACACAGGGACACCAGGGTGATACACTTATATACACACCACACAGTCTGATCTCCTAAACACAGGGACACCAGGGTGATACACTTACATACACACATCACACAGTCTGATCTCCTAAACACAGAGACACCAGGGTGATACACTTATATACACACCGCACAGTCTGATCTCCTAAACACAGGGACACCAGGGTAATACATTTATATACACACACCACACAGTCTGATCTCCTAAACACAGGGACACCAGGGTGATACACTTATATACACACCATACAGTCTGATCTCCTAAACACAGGGACACCAGGGTGATACACTTCTATACACACCACATAGTCTGATCTCCTAAACACAGGGACACCAGGGTAATACATTTATATACACACACCACACAGTCTGATCTCCTAAACACAGGGACACCAGGGTGATACACTTATATACACACCATACAGTCTGATCTCCTAAACACAGGGACACCAGGGTGATACACTTCTATACACACCACACAGACTGATCTCCTAAACACAGGGACACCAGGGTGATGATACACTTATATACACACCACACAGTCTGATCTCCTAAACACAGGGACACCAGGGTGATACGCTTATATACACACCATACAGTCTGATATCCTAAACACAGGGACACCGGGGTGATACACTTCTATACACACCACACAGTCTGACCTCCTAAACACAGGGACACCAGGGTGATACACTTATATACACACCATACAGTCTGATCTCCTAAACACAGGGACACCAGGGTGATACACTTATATACACACCACACAGTCTGATCTCCTAAACACAGGGACACCAGGGTGATACACTTATATACACACCATACAGTCTGATCTCCTAAACACAGGTACACCAGGGTGATACACTTCTATACACACCACACAGTCTGATCTCCTAAACACAGGGACACCAGGGTGATACACTTCTATACACACCACACAGTCTGATCTCCTAAACACAGGGACACTAGGGTGATACACTTATATACACACCACACAGTCTGATCTCCTAAACACAGGGACACCAGGGTGATACACTTATATACACACCATATAGTCTGATCTCCTAAACACAGGGATGTCAGGATGGGAAAGAGGAATAGAGGGATTTTAGTTGCAAACAGGAACCGTACTAAAGAAGGACAGTTGGGTGACCGCATACAGGTTATTAATGCCTCACAGGGCTCGGAAACTGAGCATGATATAAGGATCCCTTCCTCCCCTACAGCTCCATACATCAGGGAAGAAGAGGATTGTTACACTTGCTGGGAAGCAATGAGACACTTGTATGTGGAGGAGGCGCTGATTGCGTCTGACACAGAAAGACATGGTTTCTTTACTTGCAATGATATTAGCCTGTGTACGAGCCTCCTGTCTTACTGCATTGCGGTAATGACTTCCCCCTCCATCCTTAATTTTTCGTTATCTGTCTTCCAGTTGCAACATCTGTCTCCCAGCCAGAGGTGAGAATTGTACCATCTTTCCGAGACTGTCAATCAGTTTCAGTCAAGAGAACATATGTTCCCCCTTCTCCCACTTCTCTTTTCTTCTGCAGAGATAAACACAAACAGGAACGTAGTATAACAAGCATATTAATAATAATAATGTATATTTCATGCGTGACGGAAATGGCAATCACAGAACTGGATTCTTATATAGAACACACACTAACCCTCTAAGGATAAATCCTCTGATCGACTTAAAGGGATAGTAATACTTGAAAATAATTTTATTTTATATTGTAGCCCTTAAAAAAACATTAAAAATGATGTAAGTCTTATCTCCCAAACCTTTTTGATTTGGGAGATATTCACAAGTAAAATAAAATAAAGTTCCCTTTTCCTGGCTGTTTTAGCCAAGTCTGCCATCTAGTGGACAGATTTTGAATCCGGTCCATAGATCAACCGGCAGCTCTTTAGCGCTTACTTACTTAACTGGAACTGTGTACAAAGTGTGCCTGGTTTGCAAGCACACTTTGTAGACCATTCCAATGAAGACATTTTTTTTAAAGGAGTGGTAAACTTTTTTTATGAAAACACATAATTTATAGAGCATTTCCTGCTGAATAAAACAAGGTCACTCCCACTGCTGTCAGATGTTTTATTCAAAATTATAGCAGTTTAAATAATCAGGAAGTGAATTGACTGTGTTTACTTCCTGATAGTTCTAACTGACAGGAAGTGAATTTACTGTGTTTACTTCCTGATAGGGTTGCCACCCAGCCTGTATTTTACTGGCAGGCCGGTAAAAAATTGGCTTCTTTCCAATGTTAATTCTATGGCGGGAATGCCTTGGCCGGTATTTTTTTTTAAGAAAAGGTGGCAACCCTACTTCCTGAAAGTTCTAACTGACAGAAAGTGAATTTACTGTGTTTACTTCCTGATAGTTCTAACTGACAGGAAGTGAATTGACTGTGTGTTTACTTCCTGATAGTTCTAACTGACAGGATGTAACAGGCAGTTTCTATCACATTCTATGGAGAACTGTATGTCACTGACTTTCCTCTCCATTAGAATCTAACAGGAAATCTAATTAGAATTTGACCATTAGAGGGCACTGCTAATGTAAAAAAACATGGGTTTAAACTATAATAACTCTGGAAATATAAATCTCTCGGCAGTGGGTGTACCCTTATTTTACTCAATAGGAAAATCCCTACAATATAAATTCTTTCATAAAAAAAGTTTATTGCTCCTTTAAAGATCGTGATCTCGACACTTCTGGAGAGCCACGGCCGGTCAAGGGACCGGATTCCAAATCTGAGAGCTAGAACAGTGACGTCACTCAGGGGGAAACTTTGCTTGTGAATATCTCCCAAACCATAAAGGTCTGGGAGATAAGACTTATATCATTTTTCATGTGTTTTTTAAGGGCTACAATATAAAATACAATTGTTCCCAAGTATTACTATCCCTTTAAAGTGGACTTGTCACCTTAATACTGGTATAGTGAACTGGCGTTAGGCAGGCATAGGACTAATAAATCAATTAAAGCACACGTTATAGAAAGGAATCATATTAATACATCTGACATCTTGTGGCTGGGTAGTGGTTTAACCCTTTCATGAAGGAGAGGTATCCAACAAATTGCATTGCAAAGCATTGGATTCTCTCAAGAATATAGGTTATCTAGCATGCAAATGACCATCTAGCCTCTATGTTTATGTGGAGGGGTAAGTTTTAGGGGGATGCCCCTATCCCCCCTCCAGATAGATAATACATCTCACACCAACAATTTAAAGAATTAGTAATACTTCATTTATGGAGGCAATAATATTGTATGTATTAAATACATAAACCAAAGCATCTATGTATTTTTGCAATAACTTTCATAGTTTAAAGGAGCAGTAAACTTTTTTTTATGAAAAAATATATATTGTAGGGATTTTCCTGTTGAGTAAAATAAGGGTACCCCCACTGCCGAGAGATTTATATTTCCAGAGTTATTACAGTTTAAACCCATGTTTTTTACATTAACAGTGCCCTCTAGTGGTCAAATTCTAATTAGATTTCCTGTTAGATTCTAATGGAGAGGAAAATCAGAAAAGTCAGAGACATACAGTTCTCCATAGAATGTGATAGAAACTGCTGAATCACTTCCTGTCAGTTAGAACTTCAGGAAGTAAACACAGTAAAATCACTTCCTGTCAGTTAGAACTACCAGGAAGTAATCGCACAGTAAATTCACTTCCTGATTATTTGAACTGCTATAAATTTTGAATAAAACATCTGACAGTGATGGGAGTGACCTTGTTTTATTCAGCAGGAAAAGATCTATAAAATATGTGTTTTCATGAAAAAAGTTTACAGCACCTTTAAGAGTAATTTTGATGTAAAGTTTACCCCTCCCGTCCCTTTTAGCTATGACACCGCTCTGTCAGACTTGGATTCTGGTCTGCTGACCAGATGGCTTGTATCATATCACCCCTTAGACATCCCTTCTCTAATGTAAAAACAGTCTGGCTAGCCTCTCTTTATAACTTAGATCCTTGGATACCATTATCAGTTTTGTTGCACGTCTGCAATTTTCCAGTTCAGTAATGTATTTTTCTTAAGAACTGCTGCCCAAAACTTTACTTATTCTCGATGAGGCTTTACCAAGGATTTATATACAGGTAGAATTCTATTCCCATCCAGTGCATCTATACCCCTTTAATACAGGATAGGACCCTATTTGCTTTTGCAGCAGCTGAGTGACTCTGCACACTGCTGTGCAGTCTATCATCTATCAGTACTCCTAAATCTTTCTCTAATGAGGATTCCCCAAGAAGTTTCCCATTTAGTATGTATGTAGCATGTTTGTTTCTGCAGCCCAGATGTAACATAGTAACATAGTATGCTGTAGTGTGGGCAGGATGTAGTGCTGCATTCACAGTCCATGATGGAAAACTGTCTGGGAAACAGATATACAGTGAGCTCAATGTCAGAAACATAAATGTGTTTGACCCTTTGAGCGCCAGAGGAGTATGGATCCCCTCTGGCACTCAAAGGGGCTTTTAAAAAAAGTGAAGAAAATAACAATAAAATTTGTAGACAATCTGACTATACATTTTATACATTTTCAGAATATTCAAAGTCAAGAAGGTGGTTGCCTGTCATTTTAAAGGAATAGTAATGCTTAATATTGAAAAAAAACATCTTGCAGGGTTTATCCTGCTGAGTAAAAACAAGGGTATTGTCACTGCTGAGAGATATTTTATTCAAAAATTATTTTAGCCCGAACGTGTATATTTCTAGAGTTCGGTACTTCCATGGCCTGAAATGTTATGCAGCACTATATGGACAGCTCTGGTCAGTTGACCATAAACCTCCATAAGATGCTGTAGCAACAACACCACTGTAAAATCTCAGGCCATAAAGAGGTACTGCACCCAAAATATCCAAGTTTGATCTGCAATAACTTTGAATAAAACCTCTCACAGCAGTGGCAGTACCCTTGTTTTACTCAGTAATATAAACCCTGCAGCTTATATATTTTTAATATTAAAGGGTTAGTCATGCTCATATTTATTGTGATTCAGTATTGTATATGTTAAAAATAATGAATATGGATAAAGTCCTATCTCTCAAACCTTTACTGTTTGAGCAGAGGCGTAACTAGAAGCCACCAGGCCCTGGTGCAGAAATTGCCATGGGCCCCCCCAACCACATTGTCCCCCATTGCCCCTAGTCTCCACATTGTCCCCCATTGCCCCCCCAACCACATTGTCCCCCATTGCCCCCTAATCTCCACATTGCCACCACATTGTCCCCCAATCTCCACACTGCCATCAGATTGCCCTCCAATGTCCACACTGCCACCACATTGCACCCCCAATCCCCACCTTCACATTACCCCTACTGCCCCCCTCCCCCAGTGTCCATCTCCTACCTCCCTGGTGCTCCAGCAGCATGGTAGGAGAGGTCTGTGCCTCTTTCTGCACAGACCACTATACAGTTATAGCTACCGCCCTGTTCTCTTTTCAGTAATGCAGAGCGCTGGGAGATGATGTCATCTCCCAGCGCTCTGCATTATCAGAGTGCCAGAGGGGGAGATCAGCTCCTAGAGGTCTGTGCCTCAGAAATCACAGACCTCTACTTGTTGCATGAGCCGGGCAGGGGGTTTTGCAGGGGGCGGCCAGGCGACCCCGCAACCCCTATTGTTATGCCACTGGGTTTGAGAGATATATTCACCGCTAATGTTCCCCCCTCCCTCCCCATCTCCTGTCGTCAGCGCTCTACTGACAGCAGGAGATCCTTGTCCTGGGATCAGCCGGCGGCTCTTAAGCAGAGCCGACATAGCTATCTCTAAAAAGAATTACTTCACTGGAATGGTCTACAAACTTTCCCTAGTTAGCAAGCACACTTTGTAGACCATTCAAATGAAGTAGTTATTTCTAAAGATCACTATTTCAGATCTGCTGAAGAGCCGCCTCGAGTCGCCCGACTCGAATCTCCTTCTGTCAGCTTTACAGCTGACATGCGGGAAAGGGGAGCTTTATCGTCGAATCTCTCTCAAACCGTAAAGGTTTGATTAAATACGAGCATTGATAACCCTTTAAGCATTACTATCCCTTTAACTGAATCTTCATTACTGTACCTTAGAAAGCCAGCTTGTGAGTCCTCAGGGTTCTTTGCAGTTTCTTGGGGAGGGGGTCGCCTTATCTGGCAGCCGCATTGCTGTTTATTATTAACAGTCTACAGATATTTTAGACTAGGATGCTGCCAATATTTTTCGATACCTGACAGCACTTCTGCCGAGAACAGGTGTTGGTTGAGGCACCTCAATATTCACTTCTCCTGAAGACACCTTTGACTATATTTGGGCTGTTTGCGATAACATCTGAATATCCGAACACCTGTCAGTTGGATGACTTGTTAACTCTTTCAGTTTATATACTTATTTGGGAAGTTATTATTTATCCATTTATTTACTATTTTGTCCAGATTGTTTAACACTTTACGTTTAATTTTACTGGCCAGTTTTTAGCCCCTACAGATTCTAGAGTAGATCCCAATGCATTACATTGCAGAGCGTTGGTGACCTCTAGCATATAAAGGGTTAAATTATTTTTTGTGCTTGTGTCATACAGGCTAAAGATATTTCCTATGTTTGAGGCTTGGGGTGTGGTCATGGAAGGGGCAGGGCTCAAAATTTCCACTCTCCACTAGCCAATGGCGAGTGAAAATTTAGCCCTGGTGAGTAGAAATTCATCCCTGGTGGGTATGCTATGGCTTGTAATGGAGAGTAACTTTTTAGGTCTGGGTAGTAGCACAGGACTTAAAATTGTAAGCCCTGGGCAGGGGCGGGGCTATAGATGTGGCTAGTGGTATCTAGGATGTCTTGCCTAGGGGAGCCTGAGATTTAAATCCAGCCCTGCTTGACTGTGCTGTGGTTTCTTGTCTATTTCAGCTCAGGGCTCATGCGGTCGACATGAACGGTAACAAGGTGGAGAATCCTGTTGACCTCTCCATCTACGTCATCGACTTGAACGATAACAGACCAGAGTTCAGTGGTCCAGTCTTTAATGGGTCAGTGGACGAGGCGTCCAAACCAGGTAACTCAGTCTTTTTCCTCTTCCCCCTTCTCTGACGCTCCGCCTTTATCTGGGTAAATATCATACCTGGATACTTTCTCCCCTTGAGCCCTCGGAGAGGGCTCATGTGCTGCCCACCAGGGGGATATAAATGACTTGATTCACGTCATAAATGGGTGGGGCTTATCGGATAGGCAGGGTTTACCATATTTGTGTCATAAAGTGGGTAAGAAGTGGGAAGAACAGGTATGTGAAGGAGGAGAAGTGGATGGGAAGTGGTGGAACAGGGTGGGAGAGAGAAGAAGTGGGTGGGAAGTTAGCAGAACAGGGTGGGAAGGAGAAGAAGTGGGTGGAATAGGGTGAGAAGGATTAGAAGTGGGTGGAACAGGGTGGGAAAGAGAATTAGGTAAAGAGTGAGCGGAACAGAATGGGAAGTAGAAGTGGGTGGAACAGGGTAAGAAGGATTAGAAGTGGGTAGAAAGTAGGAGGGATGGGGTGGAAAGTAGGAGATGTGGACAGGAAGTGTGAGGAACAGGGTGGGAAGGAGGAGAGGTGGGCAGGAAATGGAAGGAAAGGAACAGGGTGGGAAGGAGGAAAGATGGGCAGGAAATGGGAGGAAAGGAACAGGGTGGGAAGGAGGAAAGGTGGGCAGGAAATGGGAGGAAAGGAACAGGGTGAGAAGGAGGAAAGGTGGGCAGGAAATGGGAGGAAAGGAACAGGGTGGGAAGGAGGAAAGGTGGGCAGGAAATGGGAGGAAAGGAACAGGGTGAGAAGGAGGAAAGGTGGGCAGGAAATGGGAGGAAAGGAACAGGGTGAGAAGGAGGAAAGGTGGGCAGGAAATGGGAGGAAAGGAACAGGGTGGGAAGGAGGAGAAATGGGCAGAGATTCAGGAGAGACTCATCACCACCAGAGAATTAGTCTCTGTCCCTAGAGACTTGATTATTAATTATAAAAACCAGAGTTTCTGGGGCAGATCCAGAGATTTCCCATGTAACTATCAGCCGCCACAAGTGGGTTAAATTCTTGGCCATGTTATAAGCACTATGGCCTAGATTTATAAAAGCAAAATGGGGCTATTCTGGAGTAAACCAACTGCACCAGTGGGGGGCAAATACAAATGTCTAACTTTTGAGCCCAATGTAATTTAACAGGAATTGTTATTTGTCCCCTATGGTGCAACTGGTTTACTACAGAATAATTGTCTTTTATCAATATTGGCTTTTCAGTCTATGAAGCTTTATATGCACTGTGTAAAACAAATGGTTATTATAGGTTAAAGAGAGAGTCTACTTATTACACATCTGCAGAATATATAAAAAGTCAAAATACCTATATTTTTTGTCTGGTTTTTTTTTTATAAATGTTTTCCCGTAAGAGAAAACTTCTTGGAACCCTGTGTGAGAGATTTCTGTCAGGAACTGTGAGAGCCGGCAGAGTGATACAATGTAACACTATCCCTGTCGCTGAATAGCCTGCCTCCTGTATATTAAACGCAGGATACAGAGCATTCAGTTCTGCAGGGATATTGTTACATTGTATCACTTCCGTGCTTTCACTGCCTCTGACTGGCAAGTTCTCTAGCAACAAAGAACAGGGGAGCTCACTGTTAAGGATATTACATTTGTTGAAGCCCTCCTGTCTAATTAAATTAAAAGCTGATTTTTTTTGTTGTTTTTGGTGCAAACAGTTTGGCCAAGAATCGCTCTACGTTTGTATTTCTACATATAGCTCATTGTTCATTTTGATGAGATGTATAAAAGTGTGAAAGCAGATGATAGAAGGCCTGTGTTTTGCCTGAGATGGATAATCTACGGGATCTTTGAAGCAACTCTCTCTGGGAATACTACAGCCCGTAAACTGAGTTTACTCCAGAATCCACCCAACCTCACCGGCTGCCTTAAAAGAGCAGTAAACTTTTTTTATGAAAACACATATTTTACAGAGCATTTCCTGCTGAATAAAACAAGGTCACTCCCACTGTTGTCAGATGTTTTATTCAAAAATTATAGCAGTTTAAATAATCAGGAAGTGAATTTACTGTGTTTACTTCCTGATAGTTCTAACTGACAGGAAGTGAATTTACTGTGTTTACTTCCTGATAGTTCTAACTGACAGGAAGTGACTCAGCAGTTTCTCTCATTCTATGGAGAACTGTAAGTCTTTGACTTTTCTGACTTTCCATCAAAATCAAACAGGAAATCTAATTAGAATTTGACCACTAGAGGGCAATGCTAATGTAAAAAAAACACGGGTTTAAACTGTACTAACTCTGGAAATATAAATCTCTCGGCAGTGGGAGTACACTTATTTTACTCGATAGGAAAATCCCTACAATATATATTTTTTCATAAAAACGTTTACTGCTCCTTTAACCCTTTGAGTGCCAGGGGGTACGCAATGCGTTGCCTATCCCTCAGGCACTCAAAGGGCTAGCAGTTCGAGTGCCAGAGAGGTATCCAACGCATCTCTCTCTGGCACTCAAAGGGTTCATCAGCATATCACCTACACCGGGCTCCGGAATCTGGCATCAGTGCAACAGCAAAGTGCAGCGTTACTCTGGAAATCTGCCTGCAAACCGCTCCAGTGTCAGCTTGTGAGCTAATGAATTGATTAATTAATGAATCTTTTATAGGTCTCTGCTTCCTGCGGGAACTTGCAGCGAATAAACATATAGCAATCAGGATTTTATATCCGAGATGAAAATGTCACTTTATTCCTTTTTTTATGTCACTGAAGGGTGTGATTGTAGGCCTGTCCTGTTATGTATAGATCCAAATCTCTAACCTTTGCAGAGTGATGTCTCCCATACCTCCAGCAAATGAAAGATTTGAAGTGGACCGGTCAGGCTGTTTTAGGCTCCTTTAACATGGGCAACAATGTTGCAGCAACAGAAATGAAGAAATGCATGAGTGAATTACTGGGGGAGAATCACTAAGCGGTGATAAAGTGGAGATGACATCTCAAGTGATGTCACTTCTCCAAAGTTGAAGAAATCTTAGTACATAGGCTCCATAGAATAACATAGGGACTGGAGAAGTCATCTCCACTTTATCTCCTCTTTATCACTCCTTAGTGAATATCCCCCCATTGTGTCCTGTGGGGCATTTCGCACAATCAGCATGCCGCTGCTATTGTCACAGAGAAACTCAACGTGCTGCAACTTTCTCCCAACGATGCGATAACGCGGCTACACATCTGTAATGCATTGGATACCTCTCCGGCCCTCAAAGAGTTCATTTCAGTGGAATCCCATTGAAATGACACAAGTATAAGTCAGCTGCATTTTCCCTGCAATTTTATCCCTTTTGTTTAGATTGGGGGAAATGTGAGGCTGACAAATCCTGTCTACACTGTAGTGCTAAAACGCGCCATCATTTTCAGTGGGTACAAAAACGTAACACCACTAAAACGTCATGAAGTAACCATCGTGAATGAGCCCCCACAGAAAATGACAATATGTCTATCTGATGTACTAACCATTCTTCGGTAAAATAAATGGTTTTGGGGAAGTTAACCTTTATGTTTACATGGAACACTTATATCTTACGTTAAACGGTCTTAAAGGGATAGTAATGCTTAAAATGTTTTATCCCCCTGAGTAAAACAAGGGTACTCCCACTGCTGAGATGTGTTTTATTCAAAAGATATTACACCTCAGACTTGAATTTTTTTAGGTGCAGTATCACAGAGGCCTGAAACTGTACAGTGGTGCTGCTGCTACACCATCCTTTGGACAGCTTCGGTCAGTTGACCACAAACCTGCATAGGATGGTGAACCAACAGTGCCACTGTACAATTTCAGGCCAATGAGATACTGCACCTGAAAAATTCAAGTTTGAGCTGTAATATCTTTTGATTAAAACACCTTTCAGCAGTGGGATTTCCCTTGTTTTACTCAGGGGGATAAACACTAAAGCATATTTTTTACATTTTAAGTATTACTATCCCTTTAAAGAAAAACACAGAAAAAAAGGGCGCACACGCTCTCAGTGTAGACTGCTTAAAAAATGATAGCCTACACCGTTGAATATCACCTCAGTGTTCGATGGGGAGAGAGCGGTACAGATACCTGCACTGGGGGTTATGCTTGAATGCTGTTACACTGTGAGGCTGGTCTTTGAGTCAGGAACATGTAAGTAAGGTCATTGAGCACTGAGAAGATGATACTCAGTGGTGGTGGCTACCATTTTTTAAAGCTGAACTTTCATCCGCTATAAAGTCTCCCTGCTTTAATTAAGCAGGTAGCGACTAGCTTCAGAATATATATTTTACCTTTGAAAAGTAGATTGTTCTAAAGAAATCCATCATTGTAGGAGACTGACGGCCGGGTTAGCGCAGTCTGCATGCCTGTTCCATCAGTCCTTCCGGTTACCATATGGTATGCTGCAATGCTTCTTGTCGGATACCGGGACTGACAGCGCAGGTGTGCAGACAAGATGTCTGCACTGTAGCCTGGTTTCCGGTCTCCTACAATGATTGATTTCTTTATAATGGCCTACAGTTCACAGGTAAAATATATATTCTAAAGCTAGTCACTACCTGCTTGATTATAGCAGGGCGAATTTATAGCGGTTGAAAGTTCCGCTTTAAAGGAGCAGTAAACTTTTTTTATGAAAAATATATATTGTAGGGTAAAATGAGTAAAATAAGGGTACTCCCACTGCTGAGAGATTTATATTTCCAGTTATTACAGGTTAAACACGTTTTTTTGTTTTTTTTTTACATTAGCAGTGCCCCCTAATGGTCAAATTCTAATTAGATTTCCTGTTAGATTCTAATGGAGAGGAAAGTCAGAAAAGTCAGAGATACACAGTTCTCCATAGAATGTGATAGAAACTGCTGAGTCACTTCCTGTCAGTTAGAACTTCCAGGAAGTAAACATAGTAAATTCACTTCCTGTCAGAACTTCCAGGAAGTAAACTCAGTAAATTCACTTCCTGATTATTTAAACTGCTATAAATGTTGAATAAAACATCTGACAGTGATGGGAGTGACCTTATTTTATTCAGCAGGAAATGCTCTGTAAAATATGTGTTTTCATAAAAATCGTTTACTGCTCCTTTAACCCCTTAACGAATAGGGTTGCCACCTTTTTGTAAAAAAAATATCGGCCATGGCATTCTCTCCATAGACAGAAGCCAATTTTTTACCGGCCTGCCAGTAAAATACCGGCTGGGTGGCAACCCTATTAACGATCCTTGATGGTCATAGTACGTCAAAGGTCGATCTGACTGAAAGACCCATGACGTACTATGACCGTCATGGAATTCCGGGCTCCCCCCCGCGGCTGCACGCCGTTCGGGGTGTCCGGAAGCGGACTAACGAAAAAAACAAAAAAATGTTCCATGGTCCTTAACTGACCTTGCCGCACTGATCGGCCGGTCGTTAAGGGGTTAAGCAGTCTACACTCAGAGCGTGTGCATGTTCTTCTTTACATGTATAAGAGGAATCGTTTTGCTAGCGGCCCCATTTGAAGAGGGGCGCAGCAGTGGAAAAAAAAAAAAAAGAGTTGGAAACAGCTTTGAAATTTTTTTCTTAATTTTTATTGGGACTGGTAGGATTACATTAGTCAGTGTATTTGTGTTATGTAGCGCTTGTTTGTTGTCCCTTTAAAGAGCAGATTCTTTCTGTGAAACGTTAATAAGGCTAGGTTCACACAGGCAATTGGACAGCGCTTGTCTTTGAAATGGAGACATCACTGAAACCACAAGCAGTTAAAATGTGCTCATTAAATAAATTGCCACTAGAGAGTAGTGGCTCTCAACTTTTAAGGGGAACTACCACCCGACAAAATCTTTAGCTTCACCAAGTCCCCATCTGGCGACTACCTGCTTAGTAGCGCTAGTCGCCAGAATTATTACCTTATTTAATAGATTTCTCCTCTCTTCCATGGGTGACAGGCAGGACTGAGCGCGGACGTCTTGCCATTGTGACGTCCGTGCGCCTGCACTGTCAGTTCCAGACGGGTCTAGGAGGCGTTGCTAGGAGCCTTTTGGCTCCGGCTGGGACTGACAGCACAGGCACGCAGAAGTCACAATGGCAGGATGTCCGCGCTCCGTCCTGCTTGTCACCCATGGAAGAGAGGAGAAATCTATTAAATAAGGTAATTATTCTGGCGACTAGCGCTACTAAGCAGCTAGTCTCCAGATGGGGAGTTATTTAAGCTAAAGAAGTTGTGCGGCAGCCATTTTTTTTATGTGCACAATCTCAGAGAGAGAAAAAAAAGCAATAGTAGCAAATCTTTTAATAAATAAACACACATGCAAAGTATTGCGTAACACTCTGGCACTCAAAGGGTTAACCCCCTCTAATGCTAGAGGGGGTCTCCATTACATTACGAAGCAATGCATTCACTAGCACTCATTGGGTTAACCCTTTGATTGCCAGAGGGGTACAGAATTCATTGCAAATCAATGCATTCCATAACCCTCTGGCACTCAAAGGGTTAAAGTACAAATGTGTTAGTGTAAAGGGTTGAGGCATTTTATGGGGTGATAATAGGGCCAGCTGTTGCCCACCACTAATGTAAGCGCTACTAGGTAACTAGAAATATATTCAGTGGAACCCTAAAACTACTGCACGGAACCCAGTGTGGGAAGCATTGGAATCAGACTTAGGAATTCTCAGGGTCTGACCATGAGACTCGGGGTGTAGCCCCAAATCTTAGGGTGAAGGGCCAAATTCTCACCGTGAGAGAGTCCAGTGTTTTCTTGTATCTGATCTGTGCAAATGAACTGTGTCTTTGGTATTTAAATTGGTACCATTTCTACCAGTAAGGCTTAGGGACAAGTCCTGCTGGTCTTGTGGGTTCAAAATTGTGAGATCTCTAAGTTATAGCAGGTTAAAGGCCAATTGAGGACTGATTGGAGAACTTCTGGGTAAACAGCAAGCAGGGACATATCACAGATAATATACATTGTTAAGAAGCGGTAAGGGTTAATATTGTAAAAATCTCAGGGTCAGCTCATTTTGAAAGTTCTGAGGCACGATTGGAATAAACCCATCTTTTGGGTCTCGCTCCCCTTACCTGACCCCTCTAAATACAAAGCAGCAGGACTTCTACTTCCTCCCCACCAACGGGTGATGGAGAGAGCTGCTCAGCGTTCAGGTTGTTTGTGCAGTTTCTGCATCTCTTGACTTTCCTCCCGGGAGATAAATGCCAGTGTGGAATAGCGCAGATGGGGCCAGATACTTAAAAGTCATCTGCATATGAAGAATTTAAATCTTTAGCCGTGGTGATTTGAACAGAAAGCCAATTATGGGTCTGAGTTCGTTTTGAAATGAAGCTGTAATTTGAGGCTTGCAAAATTAATCCTATAAGGCTGGCGGTGGAGATGCACACAAGATTCATATGAAGTGCCGGCATCCTGAGTCCTTTCATTTGCTTTATTTTGCTGTTTAATACAATTAATCAGGAGGTTTTGAGCCCTCTCGCCTGGAGTGAAAGGGATTTAAACTCGATGTGTGATTACAAGCTTGGACTTCCAGGGGCTTTAAATCAGCCACATGTTTCACTAAATAAGGCTGCGCAGGTGCAGGCAAGGAGAGAAGATACATGGCGGGTTAGGCCAATGTACAGATTTAACTAAGTTAATATAATGTATTTTCACTTCTTAAAGGAATCATGTTTTATAATGAAAAAATAAATCTATTATCTAGCTATCTGTTACTATACTGTACTTTCACTACACTTCCTAAAGGAATCACGTCTTATAATGAAAACCTAATTTACTGTGATATATTTTATTATTATTATTGTCCTTTATTTAGCACCAACTAATTCCGCAGCACTGTACAATAGGGATCTATCTATCTGTCTGTCTATCTATCTATCTATCTATCTATCTATCTATCTATTTATCTATCTATCTATTTACCTAACAACTATCTCATATCTATCTATTTACCTAACAACTATATCATATCATATCTATCTATCTATCTATCTATCTATCTATCTATCTATCTATCTATCTCATATCTATCTATCTATCTATCTATCTATCTATCTGTCTGTCTATCTATCTATCTATCTATCTATCTATCTATCTCATATCTATCTATCTCATATCTATCTATCTGTCTATCTATCTATCTATCTATCTATCTATCTATCTATCTATCTATCTATTTACCTAACAACTATCTCATATCTATCTATTTACCTAACAACTATATCATATCATATCTATCTATCTATCTATCTATCTATCTATCTATCTATCTATCTCATATCTATCTATCTATCTATCTATCTATCTATCTATCTATCTGTCTGTCTGTCTGTCTGTCTATCTATCTATCTATCTATCTATCTATCTATCTAATCTATCTGTCTCTATTTATCTATCTGTCTGTCTATCAGTCTATCTATCCCACCTATTCTATCTATTTATCTATCTCATATCTATCTATCTATCTATCTATCTATCTATCTATCTATCTATCTATCTATCTATCTATTTACCTAACAACTATCTCATATCTATCTATTTACCTAACAACTATATCATATCATATCTATCTATCTATCTATCTATCTCATATCTATCTATCTATCTATCTATCTCATATCTATCTATCTATCTATCTATCTATCTATCTATCTATCGATCTATCTAATCTATCTGTCTCTATTTATCTATCTGTCTGTCTATCAGTCTATCTATCCCACCTATTCTATCTATTTATCTATCTCATATCTATCTATCTATCTATCTATCTATCTATCTATCTATCTATCTATCTATCTCTCTCTCTCTATTTCTCATATCTATCTATTTCATATCTATCTATCCTACCTGTTCTAACTCTCTATCTGTCCGTCTGTCTCTGCCCATCTGTCTGTCTATCTATGTATCTATCTCATGTCTATTTATCTGTCTATTTGTTTTCCTGTCTGTCTGTCCATATGTCTGTCTGTCTGAAAACCAAGTGATTCAGGTGGAGAGGTTTGCAGAGCATTTCTAAAAGCTTAAATGGTTAGAAACCAGCCTTTGTAAGTGAAATCTTCTCCCTTGTTTTTCCTGACCAGGTACCTATGTAATGACAGTGTCCGCACATGATGCCGATGACATCAACACTGCTAATGGGGTCATTATGTACCGGATCATGGCGCAGAACCCGCAGAGTCCATCACAAGACATGTTCGTGATTAACAGCGAATCGGGGGCTATTAACACACTGGCATCTGGACTGGACAGAGAGGTGAGGAGAAGTAATAGTGTGATTATCTGTCTTCATGTATGTGTATGTCAAACTATCTCACGTACAAAATGGACTCCACGCTAAATCAGGTGCTGGAATTGATTTTCAGTCCCTATGTCTGCCTAACGTCACCTTACTAAGTGACGTACTCCAAAATTCTTCCCGTTAGTGACACTTGTTAAAGGGGACGACAGTGCACTGGTCTATGGGCATCTTGGGTCGATCCGTTCCTATTCGCACTGTCTAACACAACATATTAACCCCTTAAGAACTTGGAAAATCTGGAGTGGTTTGCAGAGAGCAGTGTCAGACAGAGGCAGAGAGCAGTGTCAGACAGAATGTACAGAATACACTATCACAGTACAGAAGAGAGAGGCAGAGAACAGTGACAGGTGGAATGTACAGAATACACTATCGCAGTATGGAAGAGAGAGGCAGAGAACAGTGACAGGTGGAATGTACAGAATACATATCACAGTACAGAAGAGAGAGGCAGAGAACAGTGACAGACGGAATGTACAGAATACACTATCACAGTACGGAAGAGAGAGGCAGAGAACAGTGACAGACGGAATGTAAAGAATACACTATCACAGTACAGAAGAGAGAGGCAGAGAACAGTGACAGATGGATTGTACAGAATACACTATCACAGTACGGAAGAGAGAGGCAGAGAACAGTGACAGACGGAATGTACAGAATACACTATCACAGTACAGAAGAGAGAGGCAGAGAACAGTGACAGATGGAATGTACAGAATACACTGTCACAGTACGGAAGAGAGAGGCAGAGAACAGTGACAGACGGAATGTACAGAATACACTATCACAGTGAGGGGAGAGAGGCAGAGAACAGTGACAGACGGAATGTACAGAATACACTATCACAGTACGGAAGAGAGAGGCAGAGAACAGTGACAGATGGAATGTACAGAATACACTGTCACAGTACGGAAGAGAGAGGCAGAGAACAGTGACAGACGGAATGTACAGAATACACTATCACAGTACAGAAGAGAGAGGCAGAGAACAGTGACAGACGGAATGTACAGAATACACTATCACAGTGAGGGGAGAGAGGCAGAGAACAGTGACAGATGGAATGTGCAGAATACACTATCACAGTACAGAAGAGAGAGGCAGAGAACAGTGACAGACGGAATGTACAGAATACACTATCACAGTACAGAAGAGAGAGGCAGAGAACAGTGACAGAAGGAATGTACAGAATACGCTATCACAGTACGGAAGAGAGAGGCAGAGAACAGTGACAGATGGAATGTACAGAATACACTGTCACAGTACAGAAGAGAGAGGCAGAGAACAGTGACAGACGGAATGTACAGAATACACTATCACAGTGAGGGGAGAGAGGCAGAGAACAGTGACAGATGGAATGTACAGAATACACTATCACAGTACGGAAGAGAGAGGCAGAGAACAGTGACAGACGGAATGTACAGAATACACTATCACAGTGAGGGGAGAGAGGCAGAGAACAGTGACAGATGGAATGTACAGAATACACTATCACAGTACGGAAGAGAGAGGCAGAGAACAGTGACAGACGGAATGTACAGAATACACTATCACAGTACAGAAGAGAGAGGCAGAGAACAGTGACAGACGGAATGTACAGAATACACTATCACAGTACAGAAGAGAGAGGCAGGAAACAGTGACAGATGGAATGTACAGAATACACTTGACAAAGCTGGTACATGTGATCACTGTAGGAGCGATCACATGTACCAGCAAAACGGGCAAAGCCTGAAACTGGTCCTAAAGCAATCAGTTTAAGCCTCATAAACATGATCGCAGTGTGCCCTGATGTGCACTGCGATCATTTAACCCAGACATGCCAGGAATATCACCGGTCCTTAAGGCACAGATACCGATGATGGTCCTGACACATCACTGGTCACTAAGGTGTTAAACAAGACACAAAGGAAATGATGTAAGGTTACTGCATTTCCCTGCACATGCTGTGGAGCTGGTGTATAGGTCTGACTGCCATCAAAGTCCTGATGATGGCGGAGATTGTTCATCAGTATTTACTACAAAGCTCATACTGCTCTCCATGGAGTCTGGATGCTGGTGATAGAGGCTAACACCCCACTGTCTCTTACTGTCTATTTCTCTCTTTTCTAGTCTATCTCTCTTCCTTTCTCTCACTCAGTCTCTCTCTCTTGTTCTCTCCCTCTTAGTCTTTCTCTTACTGTCTAGTAGTCTTTCTCTCTTGCTCTCTCTCTCTGTCTTTTAGTCTCCCTGTCACTGTCTATTAGTGTTACTCTCTCTAATGGACTCTTAGTCTGTCGCTTTCTCACTCTCTCACTGTCTTTTAGGCTGTCTCTTTCACTCCCACTCTCTTTTTTACCTACTTTTTTGTCTCCCTTGTCCTCTCTCACTGTCTCATATTCTCTCTCTCTTTCCTGTTCTCTCACTGTCTCTTAGCTTCTTGCTCTCTCACTGTCTCTTAGTGTATTTCGCTCTCACTGTCTCTTAGTGTATTTCGCTCTCACTGTCTCTTAGTCTCTCTGTCTCTCACTGTCTCAGTCTGTCATTCGCTCACTGTTTCAGTCTCTCTCTCTCATCTCACTGTCTCAAAGTCTAGCTCTCTTTCTCTTAGTGTCTCTTAGTTTCTTGTTCTCTCATTGTCTCTTACTCTCTCTCTTGCTATCTCTTAGTCTCCCTCTCTCTCTCTCAGTCTCTCACTGTCTCTTAGTCTCTGTCACTTTCACTGTCTCAGTCTCTCTCGCTGTCTCTTAGTCTCGTCTCTCTCCAGTGATTTTCACAGGAGTGGGAGGAGCCCCCGCCCACTCCTGTGAAAGTTAAGTCCCCTGATTCGCGGCCTGCGGCTGGTCTCCGCCCCCATGGGTGGGGAGGACAGCAAATCAGAAACTACTTAGAATTTTATATACATATTTATTTATTTTTATAATTATTATTATTTTATTTCCATATTAAGTATTACAATCCATTTAATCCCAATTTTTCCCCCCACGCCTGCTAAGAAGTGAAAATTGTGCAGGTGCTCCTTGCCCTCTGCGTTGACTTCTGATCCAACTTGAAAGCTTATTCCCCTCACGCGCTCGCAAGTTTTCTTTTCTGTGACGCTGGGAGATAATCACTGTTTACAAATTACCTGTATAATATATGCAAAGCCTATTAGCTCTGAAGCCGCGTGGTAAATCTGGAGAGAGAGAGAGGGAGCATGCAGCAGGCCAGGGAGCGATATCCCCAAGCCAAGCGTAGATCACGCAGCCACAACGCCTGGCATCAACCAGGTCAGAAATTATTCACAACAACCCTTCCCCCACCCGAGACTAATATAATAAGAAAGTGGAGCAAACCAACAGCACCATACAGAATGAATATAAATATTCCCCAAATGGCCTTTATTTAAATTGGGATTTTATAGAGAGAGAGAGGTCTCCAATGGGGTTAAAAATCCCATTTAAAGGGATAGTAATGTTTCATAATAAAAGCAGCTCTAAATAATCATCATGGTATTTGGACTTTGGAGAGTGTTATTTCAGTTCTGTCAGAGTTGTAGTTCAAGAGTAATTCAATGACAAAGTATCCCCCTCCCGCCCCTTTTACTGATGTAACACTGCTCAGCCAGATCAGAAGGGAGGTGCCCAGGTAGACTGCAGAGAGGGACAATCTTCAGCTCTGTATCAGCCGAGGCGTGGGCAGTCTCCACCGCGTGTGACTGCCCCGCGACCGGCTGCAAAGAGGCTCTGTATCAGCCGAGGCGCGGGCAGTCTCCACTGTGTGACTGCCCCGCGACCGGCTGCCTGAGGCACTGTGGCCCGTGTAACGGGCTGTTCAACTAGTAAACCATAAAGGTTTGAGAGATAAGACTTATATCGTTCTTCATGTTTTTTTAATGCCTACACAATAAAATAAAGATAAAACGAAGTATTACTATCCCTTTAAAGCAATATGAATTTTAAATTGGTCTCCATGCTGTAGTTGGTTCTTTCCTTAATTACGCCACTTTTACAGCAAAAAGCACCATATGTTTAAAGAAACTTCAGCAAACTTTTTCGGACATACATATGCTATTCTTTTCCCGCACAGTAAAAAAGGGTATTTATATTGCTGAGAGATTTGTCTTGTAGAAGTTATTACTACTGAAACTCTTTTTTTTCTTTCACACGTAGCAACAGAGCCATGTAATATCCAAGTGGTATATATTTTTGTTAGTGCATTCTACAGGAGATATAGATAGTCATGGTTATCCATAGGGGTAGAAATAGCACTTCCAGGTGGTCACAATAAGAAATTGCTATTTAAAAAAAAAGATTGATTTGTAATACCTAAAAAAGTATTGTATTACCCAGCAGAAAGATAAATACACATTTAAAATAGTACTATACTATAGCCTCTCAATGATATTTCCCTCAACCTTACTATGACCAAAAATTGTTAATGGCTCCTATCATAGAGTACACCTGCTGTTCAGAAATGGTTTGTGCTTATACTGTTCGGAACAGTGCCACCTGGTGCCCAGACTGTTATATTATAGTATTCTATGGGATAGGTGAGCCACTATGTACAGTTCTCCATAGAATTTGACAGTAAAAGTCCCTCCACTTTGTTACATTTTGAGCTATATTAACCTTTGAATTAAGCATATCACAGCAGTTGAAACACTATTGTTTGATTAAAGGCCCTATAATGCATGTTTTTTTTTTCATAATTAAAGGTTACTGATCATTAAAGAGGTAGACACACAGGATTAAAATGGCTCAGTTGAGATGTAAATGAAGGCATGTTCAAGTGGACCTGTTACCTTAAATTTAAAGGGGTAGTAATGTTTCACAAAAACAGCAGCTCCAATTAATCTTCATAGTATCTGGGCCATGGAGACTTATTTCAGTACTGTCAGAGTTGTAGTACAAGAGTAGTTGAATGATAAAGTATCCCCCTCCTGCCCCTTTTACTGATGTAACACTGCTCACCTCAGATGTGGAATCTGGTCACTTGACCAGACAGGTCACAGCAAGGGACAATCTTCTTACTGTGATCATAAGGAAAACCCTGCCCCCTTGATAGGTTTTTCAAGTTTTTCCTTATGATCACTGAAGATTGTCCCTCTCTGTGATCCATCCAAACAGTCTTGCTGCTCTGAGGTGAGCAGTGTTACATCAGTAAAAGGGGTGGGAGGGGGATACTTTATCAGTCAATTACTCTTGTACTACAACTCTGACAGTATTGAAATAGCACTCTCCATGGCCCAAATACTAGGGAGCTGCTTTTATTGTGAAACATTATTATCCCTTTAAGCTTTTTTTTATTTGAAAACATTGTTAAAAACTGTCTATGTATCATGTTAGCCAAACCTTCAGCAGATGTAAAGTTTAGGAGAAATCGATATTATTATTTCTGAAAAATTGTGTGTAGCACAGAGATAGATTAATTTGCATACATTAGCATGTGTCGCTGCACTCAGAGATCTCTCCGTATGGAAATAAATGGATCACTGTCTTCTAAAGTATGAATCTGCTGGCGTTTTGAGTAACGCGATACATAGTTTGAAATTAAGTTTTGAGATAGGCAAACTTGAACTCAAGGTGAAAGGTTCACTTTAATCCTTTGGGGAAGTGTAATTTTAGAGTTAAACAGATAACAGTAAAGTGTGTTCTGGATGATTTCCCTAAATTGGGGGATATTATCGGGACCTCTTGAAGTTCACAGGTCACCTGTTGCCTATCACTGATTTAGCATGTGGCTGGTGCATGGGGCATTACCGATAATTTTTAGGTCATTTTATGACCTATTGTATAACCTAATAAAACACTTATAACAAGACCAAAGTTTTTTATTTACACAGTCTAATTTATAAACACATATACTTATATTTAAACAAACAAAAATGTGAGTTGTATTGCTGTAGAGCAATGTGATACACTTATTTACACATTAGACAGGCTAATCTCCTAAAAAGAGGGACATCAGGGTGGGAAAGAGGGACAGAGGGATTTGGGTCTAAAAGAGGGACTGTCCCTCCTAAAGAGGGACACTTGGGAGGCGTGGATATTAAAAAACATAAAGGGGTCTATTTAACAAAATTGCACTTAAAAGTGCAGACCAAAACAAACAGTGATTATGATTGCTTTTGTCATATTTAAAAATGATAGAAAGCAATTTTGTGCCTAAGTATATGTATTTCTCATTAAAAAAATGCACTGCTTATAGAAAATTCTCATTAATAGAAAAAATGTCCATTGCCGATGAGGATTGGCATAGCTTTTAAATACTGGCAGTGCTAAATAACAATTCTCATTGCTCATAAGAAAATTATGCGATGCTAATAAAAAAATTGCATTTCTTAAAAAAAAAATTTTGCAATGCTAATAAAAATTCTCATTGCTTCTAAGAAAAATAAGCAATGCTAGTAAAATGTTTGAAGGCATCTAAAACTGCATATATTTTTATGAAATTTTTTAAAAGCAGGAATGTATGTTTTTTTGCGCAGTAACAAAAAAATGATGATAAATGTATTAACCCTGGCACTCAAGGGGTTAATGAGTTAAACATGTTACCTATTTGTCTAGGGGGTAGATTCACTTGGGTGGACTGGAGAAGTTATATCACTGGAGAAGACATCTCCACTTTATCACCGCTTAGTGAATCTCCCCGTTTCTGTATTCAGGAATAATTTTATTAAATAGGGCTTAAAGGAGCAGTAAACTTTTTGAATGAAAAAATATATATTGCAGGGATTTTTCTATTGAGTAAAATAAGGGTACTCCCAGCGCTGAGAGATTTATATTTCCACAGTTATTATAGTTTAAACCCATGTTTTTTTACATTAGCAGTGCCCTCTAGTGGTCAAATTCTAATTAGATTTCCTGTTAGATTCTAATGGAGAGGAAAGTCAGAAAAGTCAGAGCCATACAGTTCTCCATAGAATGTGATAGAAACTGCTGAGTCACTTCCTGTCAGTTAGAACTATCAGGAAGTAAACACAGTAAATTCACTTCCTGTCAGTTAGAACCATCAGGAAGTAAACACAGTAAATTCACTTCCTGTCAGTTAGAACTATCAGGAAGTAAACAGTAAATTCACTTCCTGATTATTTAAACTGCTATAAATTTTGAATAAAACAACTGACAGCAGTGGGAGTGACCTTATTTTATTCAGCAGGAAAAGATCTCTAAAATACGTGTTTTCATAAAAATAAGTTTACTGCTCCTTTAAATACATTTTTGTGGTGACCGTTTCCAATTAACCCCTTGGATGCTATAGACTTCTCCAACACCTGTAGCGCCCAATGGGTTAAAATAAGGTGTTAGCATCCTTGATAAATTCCCCCTCCCCCTGTGTAATTGTGTTTGGATGTTGCGAGTAGAACATCTTTGCCTTTCAGAACCTGATATCAGCTGTGCATTGTAGCATGTTACATTTTTGAAGGCTGATTCTTCATTGTGCCGATCACGCCATTATAGCTTGATGCTGTCACAAGGATAAGAATTTAGATCCTTTCAAGGACGTCTGCACGATGATGGGGAGTAGATGAGACCCATTGGCTGGGGACTAAAACGTCCCAGGCACCAAATTACATTTTGCATGGGATACTGGGAAGAAAAGAGCCTGTTAGAGCAGAAACGATATCAAGCTGTCACTTTGAACAAAGAGCAGAGGCCATTCACCTGGGAGCCCGGAGCGAGCCAGACGGAATTTCTATTATTTCCACTACCCCCAACTGATTATCAACTTGCTGCCTTCGATAGATTGTATCACCTCTATTGATCAGTGTTAACATACTTCTTTGTTCTTCTCCAACCTGCCATTCAAGATACCTGCACGCTGGTCAACTGATGTCCCTCAAGGTCATGTCATAAGCTGACAAGGTCACAGCATATTCTCCTTCCAGTGAAGAGATTTCTTAGAAAACACAAATCTCTATGGGATCCCTGAGGTTAATTAGGGAAATTTTCTCTCCGAAATAATTTCTGCAAATTTAGTTCAATTTCCACTTTCAGCTGAAGGTCATGAAGTGCAGTTTACATCCTGCATTTACTTCTGTTCCAACTATATCACTTCTGTGTCACCAGGGCCGGGTTTAAATCACAGGTGCCCCTAGGCAAGGCAATCTAGGAGCACTTAGCTCCACCCCCATTCCCCACACTGCCCTGCCCTCAGTTGCATCCACTATTTCCTGCACAGAATAGATCGATGGTCTATAATAAATGACACCAAAAAAAAAAAAACTTTAACGCCTTGGTTGCTAAAGTTATTGTCACAGGAACCACTGGGCCTCAAGGCAGGGAAGCGTCCCATGCCCTGGAACTATACTTGCTTCCACTAAGGAGTGGAATTCACGGGGCGGAGGACAGCCAGCAGAACTAATCAAAAGCCCCATTGACTTTACATGGGGAAGTAGGCGGCTTCCTGATTGGCCAATGCCCTGGGTGACGAGTTTAAAGGTCCCCCATAGAGTTAACATGGGGGAAACTAGGCAGCCCAGGGATTGGTCGGTTAGCTGTCCGCCTACAGAGTCTGATTGGCCGAGCTAGCCGTGACTAGCACAACCAGGATTGGTCAGCCTATTCTAGGCACTGGATTGGCCAGGAGTTGAAGCAGAATATTCAAACATGCTTCAACCTCCTGGCCTTTGTTGTACAATGTGTATTCCAGCCCCTCAGCCCTTTGTCCCAGTGTTTATCCCACAACAGTCCCCTTTTGTCCAAATAATGCAATCATGTCTGGTCCATTGTATGATGTGCACACCAAATGTTTATACCATTGTGTGTTTTGTTCAGCCCACCATTGTATAGCCCCTCCACCCCTCTTGGCCTTTTGTGTTAACCTGTATAAATATGTGTGTCTTGGTTCCAATAAAGGAGTTCTTGTTTTAACCTACACAAGTGTTGTCTGGTGAGGTTAAGCTGCTGGTATGCTGGGAGAGTTCTTGTTATCCTGACACTAGTCCTGCCTGGCGATTGGGATACCTTGGGAGAAGCTGGTGGAGTTTTCCTGTTCCAGAGCGAGGGAAGCGGCGACTAACGGAGTCACCCAAGGCTGGGTGGCAGCGGTATCCGTTACATTGGTTGGCAGCGGTGGGATGCTTCCCAGTTGGTGTTTGGAACATACAAACCACCACCAGGATCGTTTCACCTGAAACAGATAAAGCCAAGGAACCTAACTGAGACCAGCATCCAGGGGGAGATATAGCCACGTGGCTTGACCCCGGTCTTAGCAACACTGAAACCAGCATCCAGGGGGAGATATAGCCGCAGGGCTTGACCCCAGGTTTCAGCAACAGTTCATGGGAGACCAATGAAGCAGCTCTCCACCAGCAGGCGCCAAGCGGTCAGACACGGAGATGGAGGCTATGCTTTGCCAAGCCCTATCCGGCTATGAACAACAGCGGGCCACACTGGAGGCAGAGGGACACTCCTTCTCCTCCGAGGGCTTCATCCCTTATGCAGAGAGGCATGAGAGCGAGACACAGCAGTGGAGCCCCTGCATCCTTGGGCCGAGTTCGGACCCCCAGACAAGCGAGGTACTGGCATCCTGGATCGGAGATGTCATTTGCCTGGATCTCCAGTATGGGGCTTTCTGCGACAGGACCGGATTTGAGTGGTTCGGGTTCCCCAAAACTCCTCTCCCGTGCAGCGGCTTCGCCTACAGGGGTCCCAGCTCATTGTGGCATGCCAGGGCTGAGGAGCCGGACTTTGGCAGTCGCAGGGAAAGCCGGTTCTGGGAGATCCGCGACAGGCGAGCCATGCAGCTGGGGGTGTCAGAAATACCCGAGGTATGGAGCGAGCTGGAGGATCTTGTAACCCAGGAGTGGGGACTGGAGATGGAGTGTAGGGATCTCCAGGAAGAGGTGGCGCACACCTATCCCCCACAGCAGCGTTGTATGGACGTGGAAGGTGCAGTGGATGAGAATGCGGTCGCCACAAGCACCTTGTCCGTGGAAGAGGGGGCTCTTCCTGAGGCTGACCCCAGCGACCTGTTATGGTCTGGTCAGCGGGTAGCAGGTGAGACTACGGCCGCCGCTACCCCTTCACTTAAGACTATTTCAGCGGTAAGGAGCTGGGTTCTAGGAGGGGATGCAGTTGACGTCACTCCTCAGCGGCTGACGGAGGTACAGGGAGCGGAGGTAGTTGATCTCTCTCCCCAGCGGCAGATTTGTATGGGCAATGAGGGTGCCATGGATGAGACTGCGGCCGCCACTGGCACCCTGCAAGCAGAAGAGTGGACTCTTCCTACGGCTGACCCCAGCAACCTGTTACAGTCTGGTCATCCGGTAGCAGGTGAAGCTACGGCCACCGCTACCCCTTTCATTGAGACTGACTCCAGTGAGCTGTTGCAGTCAGGTCAGCAGGTAGCAGGTGAAGCTATGGCTGCTGCTACCCCTTCCTTTAAGGATGTCCCAGCATCAAGGTGCAGTGTTCCAAGGGATGGTGCAGTCAGTCCCTCACAGCAGCAGCTGTGCCTGGTCTTGGGAGTGGAGGTTGCAGTCCTCCCTCCCCAGCGGGAGATTTGTGTTTTCAGAGGGGAGATAGATAACCTCTCTTCCCAGCGGCAGGTTAAAGCACCCAAGGTGCCACCAGGAGAAAGATACCCAGCGGAAGAGCTGGCAACAGGGCAGAGCGCCGCTGGCCTCTGTCCATCTGAGCAATTGCCCCAGGGAGCGGGTGCTGGCTGCACCACTACCCTACAGCAGAGTGAGATCCAGGAGGAGATGGAGTGTTGTGTACCCTCACCCCAGTATCCAGAGCAACTCTACCACACACTCTCATCATCCTCAGCCAGCAGCGGAGATTCCGGTAATGTGCTGACTGGGAGGGCACTGTTGTTTGGGCGGGGGTTTTTACTGGGTCAGAGACTCCTGTGTACCGGATCCTGGGCTGGATGGCCTCTCCGGCTCAAGGCATCTTATGTCTAAGTCACCCTGTACCTGGAGGTGCAGGGTGCAAAGCTGGACAGACCCCAGGACTATAGGGGCTGGCTGGGGACAAATACTGTGCGGACATTGCACTAGCAGACAATGTGTCCACTCCAGACAGCAGCGAGATGACCCGTGTGGATCATGCTGTGGCTGTCGGAGGTGGACAAGGGGGAGGAATGTCACAGGAACCACTGGGCCTCAAGGCAGGGAAGCGTCCCATGCCCTGGAACTATACTTGCTTCCACTAAGGAGTGGAATTCACGGGGCGGAGGACAGCCAGCAGAACTAATCAAAAGCCCCATTGACTTTACATGGGGAAGTAGGCGGCTTCCTGATTGGCCAATGCCCTGGGTGACGAGTTTAAAGGTCCCCCATAGAGTTAACATGGGGGAAACTAGGCAGCCCAGGGATTGGTCGGTTAGCTGTCCGCCTACAGAGTCTGATTGGCCGAGCTAGCCGTGACTAGCACAACCAGGATTGGTCAGCCTATTCTAGGCACTGGATTGGCCAGGAGTTGAAGCAGAATATTCAAACATGCTTCAACCTCCTGGCCTTTGTTGTACAATGTGTATTCCAGCCCCTCAGCCCTTTGTCCCAGTGTTTATCCCACAACAGTCCCCTTTTGTCCAAATAATGCAATCATGTCTGGTCCATTGTATGATGTGCACACCAACTGTTTATACCATTGTGTGTTTTGTTCAGCCCACCATTGTATAGCCCCTCCACCCCTCTTGGCCTTTTGTGTTAACCTGTATAAATATGTGTGTCTTGGTTCCAATAAAGGAGTTCTTGTTTTAACCTACACAAGTGTTGTCTGGTGAGGTTAAGCTGCTGGTATGCTGGGAGAGTTCTTGTTATCCTGACACTAGTCCTGCCTGGCGATTGGGATACCTTGGGAGAAGCTGGTGGAGCTTTCCTGTTCCAGAGCGAGGGAAGCGGCGACTAACGGAGTCACCCAAGGCTGGGTGGCAGCAGTATCCGTTACAGTTATCTCTAATGCATGGCTTTGCAATGCAGAGGAGATCTCTATAGCATCCAAATGGTAAAATAATACCATGTAATGGAGTATAAAACTAGTGTAGGGGCATTGAGATTGCTCTACCAATGTCCACAATTCAGAACGAACTGATGCTTCTCCCCTCCTAATTCGGAGATGTAACCAGCTGGCTACTCTTCCTGCTGGGAACTCTGACACTGCACAGAGGGAATTTTCCCAGTACTCAAGAGGAAAAAGCAAAGGGGAGTTAGCATTTATTTGACGCCTTATTATAATTTCCATTGATATTTTAAAGGGGCAAAAACGTAAGGAGCAAAAAAAAAGGCTTCTTGCATGAATTGCAGCGAAAGGCAAAACGTAGAACTGATTATGTCTTTTATGTCGGTGTGTTAATAAAATGGATTAAGAACAGTCACAAGCGTGAAACCTAAAGCAAGCTATTACCTCATTGCCATGCGGGAGACAGCTTTCTGTCCGTGTATTCTATCCGTGTATTCTGTCTCACTCCATGGAATGCAGGAACCTACCGATACAATCAAACACTCAGCACATAGGATGGGATAGGAACAGTCGCCACTATGTATCACTTTAACCTCTAATCACTTTTGAATGCAGTATCTGCCGGCAGCGAGAAGACACTTGTAATAATAATAACTAGTATTTATATAGCGCCTTTCTCAAAGTGGGACTCAAAGCTCTTTCAGCGCACGCTCTCGGAATTAACCAAATCGGCAGCTGAAATAATAGATGTTATTATTACCCATTTAATGGTACTCACTTATCTACCTCGGAAGGATGAAGGGCTGAGTTGACCCTGCTGGGAATCGAACCTGCAACCTTGAGGTTGGAATAGGCTCTATAGTCAGGGACTTTACCACTGAGCTATCTCACCAGCAAATTCACTGTGAGACCTTAACAAACAATCCGTTTAACCTCTTAGTTTCTTGAGAGATGACTAATGCTTTACATTGTAGTGCATGTAAGACAATGGCCTAGATATTAGGGAGATATTAGAGGTCACCAAAGTTTTCCTCTTTAGGACGTATTAGGGCTCCATACTTGCCAAGTGTCCCTCTTTAGGAGATACTAGGGGTCTGTACCTCCCAAGTGTCCCTCTTTAAGAGATATTAGGGCTCTATGCCTTACAAGTGTCACTTTTTAGGAGATATTAGGGGTCCATATCTCCCAAGTGTCCCTCTTTAGGAGATATTAGGGGTCCATACCTCCCAAGTGTCCCTCTTTATGGGATATTAGGGATCCATACCCCCAAGTGTCCCTCTTTAGGAGATATTAGGGGTGCGTACCCACCAAGTGTCCCTTTATAGGAGATATTAGGGCTCCATACTTTCTAAATGTCCCTCTTTAGGAGATAGTAAGGGTCCATACCTCCCAAGTGTCCCTCTTTAGGAGATATTAGAGGTGAATACCCACCAAGTGTCCCTCTTTAGGAGATATTAGGGGTGCATACCCACCAAGTGTCCCTCTATAGAAAATATTAGGGGTCCATACCTTCTAAGTGTCTCTCTGTAGGAGATATTAAGGGTCCATACCCCCCAAGTGTCCTTCTTTAGGAGATATTAGGGGCCCGTACCTCCCAAGTATCCCTCTTTAGGAGATATTAGGGGTCTGTACCTCCCAAGTGTCCCTCTTTAGGAGATATTAGGGGTCAGTACCTCCCAAGTGTCCCACTTTAGAAGATATTAGGGGTCCATACCTGCCAAGTGTCCCTCTTTAGGAGATATTAAGGGTCCATACCCCCCAAGTGTCCCTCTTTAGGAGATATTAGGGGTGAATACCCACCAAGTGTCCCTCTTTAGGAGATATTAGGGATCCATTCCTCTTCTATCCACCATTCCCTTTAAAAAAATTATTATCCTTGCATTTCACTTACACTAATGATGAGATACAATAACACCACAGAACAGCAGTTTGAAATCTCATTTGTGGAAAAAAAAAAAACATAAAAAAGTGTCAACGAGTGGGTGTGTGTAGGTGGGACAGTCGGTGTCTGAGTGCGAGAGAACTGTTCTCTCTCTCAACAGCAATGCCTGACTTACTATCAATTTCCATCGTTTTCCATTCCTATGATGAGTTTTCATTAATTTGTAAATATTACCTTTAAACCAGATTGTACTGGGGTAAGTAAAAATAATTTTTAGGACCGCAGGGGTACTATCCTAGCCTTGTTCCACTGTCTGCCATTGGTCTCTGGAAACCCTTATACTTCTGGAACCCTGGTCTTTCTTCAGTTTGAGAATCACTGCCTTACAACACAAGTTTTTTTCATAATAATTCTATACTGAACTTTTAACCCCTTGGGAACCAGAATGCAATGCATTGCGTACCCTTCTGGCACTCGTACAATTTAGATGTGAAAGTAATTGTTTCCCACCGAAATCAATCAAAAGGATTTCATACACGCAAGAAAAACCCCCATCACAGTTTACAATCCCTCGTGCCATTTCAGCGCCCTCCACTCTCTCTGTTTTGACAGCTGATGTCATCTTTATACGGACGGTGGGGGGGGAGCAAAACAGCCCAGTGACATAATTGCGAATATGTCTAATTATGGAGTGCTATGTAAATGTAGCATTTGTACATGATTATAAATGTCAGGAGACACTTAAATTAGTGGTTCAGGTCTCCAGGATCTTTCTCCTTGTAAATGTATACTTAGATGTCCTCTCTGCTAATTCTATTCATCTAAAGTTCTTCACTAATTAGGTTATTTATGGACTAATTGGCAGAAGGTGAATAAAGCTCTTCTGCCTTCCGTCGATTGATATGGATGGGTTATCACTTAGTTCTGTTGTTGATAATTTAGCTGTTGCTTTCTTTCTCTTAAAGGGATAGTAAAACTTTGTTTTATCTTTATTTTATTTTGTAGGCATTAAAAAAACACAAAGAACGATATAAGTCTTATCTCTCAAACCTTTATTGTTTGAGAGATATTCACAAGCAAAGTTTCCCCTCCCGCCCCTTTTACCTAGTGTAAGCCATCTCTTCTCAGATGTGGAATCCAGCCCATAGACCAGACAGATAACAGCAGGGGACAATCTTCTTCCTATGAGAACAATGAAAGCCCTGCCCCCCTTCACAAGTTTTTCAGGTTTTTCCCTTATCTTAACTGAAGATTGTCCCTCTCTGTAGTCTACCTGGGCACCTCCCTTCTGATCTGGCTGAGCAGTGTTACATCAGTAAAAGGGGTGGGAGGGGGATACTTTGTCATTGAATTACTCTTGAACTACAACTCTGACAGAATTGAAATAACACTCTCCAAAGTCCAAATACTATGATGATTAATTAGAGCTGATTTTATTATGAAACATTACTATCCCTTTAAACGGACACTATCAGCTAAAAACAATAGTGTCAATTTAGAAAGAGCTTTCAGAATCACCTGTATTAGTCACTTTAACTTAGAAAAGTAGTGATTTTGGTTATCTGCAGTTCTATGTTATGCTAATTAACTCCTTAAATTCCCTTAAGGACCTCTTTGATCTTGGTCTGTGCTCCGGTACACCTGACGGATCACTTCTGCTGGCCTGCTGAAAGGGGGTCTGAGAGAGACCGCTCCAGTCTTGGATCGGTCAGTTTCAGACCCCACTAATACTTACTGCGCTACTGCAGGTGCACTGCAAGCACAAAATACATGACATGCCAGGACCATCACCAGGCCTTTAGGCCCCCCAAAAAATGAGGAGATCCTGACAAGTCACCATACTTTAACCCTTTGAATGCCGGGGGGGTACGCAACTCATTGCTGGAACTCAAAGGGTTAAGAGGTTAAGGACAACATTGTCTAGGTGTGGGGTGCACTGGAGGACCAAGGCATTTTTTTTGTGTGTGTGTTTGTAGAGCCGGCACGTGTGAGAGGCTGAAACCGACTGCTCCAATCAGTCAGATTAGGCTTACCCTCTGATCACAGCACTGGGATAAAAAAAAAGGCCCTAACATGTAACCGGTCGTTAAGGAGTTATGGTATGTCAAGCAGGCACCTCCTGTCTTAGCTCTATATTACCTCTCCCACCCATTGACACGTAGCATTTTCAGTGCTAGCAGATTAGGACAATGCATTGCTGAGCAATGTCAGTGAGTGGGGAGGTAATGTAGGTGTACGACAAGAAGTCAGTGCTAGGGGAGGTGGGCAGTGCATTGCTAAGCAGTGTTAGTAAGTGAGGGAGGTAATGTAGGGATAATACAGGAAGTCAGTACTAGGGGAGGTGGGCAATGCATTGCTAAGCAGTGTCAGTGAGTGGGGAGGTAATATAGGGATAAGACAGGAAGTCAGTGCTTGGGGAGGTGGGTAATGCATTGCTGAGCAGTGTCAGTAAGTGAGGGAGGTAATGTAGGGATAAGACAGGAAGCCAGTGCTAGGGGAGGTGGTAATGCATTACTGAGCAGTGTCAGTGAGTGGAGGAGGTAATGTAGGGATAAGACAGAAAGCCAGTGCTAGGGGAGGTGGGTAATGCATTGCTGAATGCTGTCAGTGAGTGGGGGAGGTAATGTAGGGACAAGACAGAAAGTCAGTGCTAGGTGAGGTGGGTAATGCATTTCTGAGCAGTGTCAGTGAGTGGGGGAGGGAAAGTAGGGATAAGACAGGAAGCCAGTGCTATGGAAGGTAGGAAATGCATTACTGACCAGTGCCAGTGAGTGGGGGAGGTAATGTAGTGATAAGACAGGAAGTCAGTGCTAGAGGAGGTGGCCAATGCATTGCTGAGCAGTGTCAGTGAGTGGGGGAGGTAATGTAGGGATAAGACAGGAAGCCAGTGGTAAGCAAGGTGGGAGATGTATAGCTGAGCAGTGTCAGTGAGTGGGGAGGTAATGTAGGGATAAGACAGTAAGTCAGTGCTCGGGGAGTTGGGTAATGCACTGCTGAGCAGTGTCAGTGAGTGGGGGAGGTAATGTAGGGATAAGACAGGCAGTCAGTGCTAGGGGAGGTGGCCAATGCATTGCTGAGCAGTGTCAGTGAGTGGGGGAGGTAATGTAGGGATAAGACAGGAAGCCAGTGGTAAGCAAGGTGGGAGATGTATAGCTGAGCAGTGTCAGTGAGTGGGGAGGTAATGTAGGGATAAGACAGTAAGTCAGTGCTCGGGGAGTTGGGTAATGCACTGCTGAGCAGTGTCAGTGAGTGGGGGAGGTAATGTAGGGATAAGACAGGCAGTCAGTGCTAGGGGAGGTGGACAGTGCATTACTAAGCAGTGTCAGTGAGTGGGAGAGGTAATGTAGGGATAATACAGGACTTCAGTGCTAGGGGAGGTGGGTAATGCATTGCTGAGCAGTGTCAGTGAGAGGGAAGGTAATGTAGGGGTAACACAGGAAGTCAGTGTTAGGGGAAGCTTGCAGACCATTGCTGAGCAGAGTCAGTGAGTGAGGGAGGTAATGTAGGGATAAGACAGGACGTCAGCGCTAGAGGACATAGGCAATGCAATGCTGACTAGTGTCAGTGAGTGGGGAGGTAATGTAGGTATAAGACAGGAAGTGCCTGCACAGCATAACTTATTAAGCATATTCTATAACTCCACATAACTTAAATATTGCTTTTCTAAATAAAAATGGCTATTGCGATGTATAGCTGACCAAGTATTTTTAAAATCACAAAAGATATTAATAAGTGACATATTTATATTTTATACATATTGTTTATCAAACAAATATTGAAGGGTTTTTGCTGCTGAAAATTGTAAAGATGTTCCCACTGCTGGGAGATGCTTAAATCACAAGTTATAACAGCTCAAATAATGGGTAGAATGTGTGATGTACCAGCACAGCTTCACTTGACCTAGAGTCAATAATGGGTAGAAATTGTACATGGCTAGGAAAGATGGTAATTGGAGGGCTTTAATTTGCCCACCATTTTACTAAGGCAAATGATTGCCGTGGTGCATACCAGTGTCCACACTTTATTGCCAGTGTGCCTCTTATCCCTACAACATCTCACGCACATAGATATACCAGAAAATCACATAATTTCCACTTCACTATACCTTTGCCACCTCCTCCAGCATCTACACTTCTATACAGAAAAAAAACACAGCTGGAAATGAAAAGTCTCACAGGCAGATGTGTATGTAGATGTGAAAAGTGAAAAAGCATTATCAGCAATAAAAAGATCTATTGAAAGGTGATAGGATTGTTGCTGACTGTGGTATCTTTTAATGAATTCTCCCCAAATGGTGAGATCAAGCACTTATTATCTCCGTGGCAATACCAGAGTTAGTTGGACAGTTTAAAGTCGACCTGTCAGTCTAAGGCAAGTTTAAAATTATAATCCGTCTGTATGCTTTAATGGCTATTATTCCGTGAAATCAAAGTTTTTTGAGAAATTAACCTATGTGTCTTAGAGGCACAGTGTGGCACTTTATGCAAATTCCCTTCACAGTATGCTAATTACAATATTTGCCTGAATATTGCAAATGAAGGCAACTACCCAAACCTTTAGGATGAGATGTTCAAAAAGTTGCGGAAAGTAAAATTGTTTGTAATCAGAATGAAACATTTCTTACACCATGATCTGTCAATTCTCAGACATATTACTGTCTTTTTTTTTTTCATCCAATTCTTCTGTAACGGGCCATAGGCTGTTATTGGGGAAACTTTGCTGTGGTCTACACAAAACGCACTTTCTCAGAAAAAGACTGTATTCACTGGGCCAGCGAGAGCCGGCAAAACTAACCCAGGCCGCCATAAATTCAAGCACAGGGTGGCTCCTGATTGGCCAGCCTAAGTTAAAGGACTCCGTTGACTTTACACAGGAATAGTAGGCGTCTTGCGGATTGGCCACAGGCATCAAGGGACTGAACTATGTGGCACTGGATTGTCGATGGACTGTGATACACCCGACAACCAGCGGGTGTCTCCCTGTCTGGTTACTGCAAAGACTTGACATCATGTCGAACATTGTGCTAGTTGGAAAGTAGGCAGCTTCCTGATTGGCCAAAAGCCTTGGGTGACGAGTTTAAAGGTTCCCCATAGAGTTAACATGGGGGAAAGTAGGCGGCCCAGGGACTGGTCAATAAGCTGCCTGCGCAAAGCTTCTGATTGGCTGAGATGGCCCTGACAATCTCGGCCAGGATTGTCCATCTGATTCCGGACTCCTGATTGGCCAAGTGTTGAAGCGGAATATTCAAAGATGCTTCCAACCCCTGGCCCTTTGTGTGAAATGTGTATTCGAGTCCCTCAGCCTTTTGTCCCAGTGTTTATCCTTCATCAGTCTCTTTGTAAAGATAATATGATCATGTCTGGAGCTTTGTGTTATGTAGGCACTCTTTGTCATTGCCTTTTGTACCTTTTGTTTGGTATATTGTCGTGATGTGATTAACCGTGTATAAAAGAACTGAAGTTTTGGGAAATAAAGTGTGTGACTTTGGAACCTGACCTGCGTCCTGTGTCTCTGTCACTGGATGGTATCAAGGGTCTCCTTTTGACCCCCATCCTAGGAATGAACGTTGGAAGAATGACCGGCAAGGCTACCTGCTCGTAGCCCCTTCAGGAGAGAGAATACCCGGCATAACGGCCTAAGTCCATGCGCGGACTTAGGTATCTGTTACATCCGCCATATCCGTCAAAGGAAAACAGCCATCTTAAAAGTGGATGTGGTTTGATCCACTGTCATATTGCAAGGTATTTCATTAAAAATGTTCTTGTAGATATCATCTTTTTGTCTGATTAATGTCCTTTTCTTCCAACAAAATAAAAATTGTGTAATCTTGGATAAGACAAATTAAAGTATTATTAGCAGATAGAAATGAGAAGCAGCAGTACGGTGTTAACTGCTTAAAAAGGAAAAAAAAATCATTGTGTCTTTGAAAATTTTCAACGTTATTGTCTTATTAATGTCATTTTCTTCCGACAAAATAAAAATGGTGTAAATTTGGATAAGGCAAATGAAAGTATTATTAGCAGACAGGAATGAGAAGCAGCAGTACGGTGTTAACTGCTTAAAAAGAAAAAAAAATTAGTGTCTTTGAAACTTTTCATTTTTAAAGACAAATGTAAACACATTTTTAACTTGAGAAATTTTAAGGGCGATATTCATCAAGATCATCATACCGCCAATTTTAATTCTTTACGAGTCATTTTCAAATGTGAAGGATTTACTTTGGAAAATTCTGTCCTTTTGCCACCAACTCATGATAAGACAATATTTTCTTTATGAAAGAAAAGCCCTGAATATAAGGGGACGCTCTCTGTCTCTGTCCCTTACTCAAGGTCATTTTTTCAGAGTCCGTTCATAAATATGATGGTTCTGTTCCAGGCATAACTTAGCTCTTACTGTGCTATTAGACACCACCAGTACGTGTGATATATTTTTTTTGTGAAAGTATTTTCCCAGGAAGAACACATTGTGATTGTCCTGGACAAATTTCATCTCCCTTAGTGGGATGAAAGGCTGAGCTGACCTTGCCTTGCCGGGACTAGAACCCGTGACCTTGTGGTTTGAACAGATTCTACAGCTGGTGCATTAACCAGCTGAGCCATCTTCCTACATTCGTTCATAGAGTAGTGGAGTGAATATAGGAATCTGGCAGTGCAGTCACCATAGCCTTAGTTTGTAACATCAGTGACTGCACCTCATGGTATGGTCTACAGAGTGTGATTACTATAGCTCATACAGACGGACAAAGTCCGCCAGAGTAGAGCTCTGTACACCTAGCCACATAGCATGCGCAGGAAAATGGCATACACTAACAGGTAAAAAGGAAAAAGAGGGCAAACATCTGAGAACGACCACCTGATAGAGCCAGTTACTCAAATATATTGCACTTACACAATACTATCTTGCTTCAATGCTTCTAATATCATCTTATCATCAATCAAGGCACACCTCTCGTGTATAGGGCACAACACTGTATCTTTTGCAGATCCACTGAGTTTGAGGCTGACCCCGGTCTCCAAATGAAGCAGTCACCTCAGAACAAGAAAGAGAGAAACTCTTTAAGAGCAGACTGTATGGAACCGAAATCTAGAGCAAACCCCAACCAAATACTGCTCACCGGATCACTTGCGGATATCAGCGGTACACGCTTAGAATCAAGACACTGGTCCACAGAGCACACCAGATTCCAAGATGTAATTATCACGGTGCCCGTGTATTTTGGCGACATTTTGACACTAGTTGCCTTATGCTTTCTTATTGACTAAGTGTTATGGCTCCACCCAGTGGTAGCCTTTAAGTACTGTGCTCTGTCACTAATGCAGGGCCCTTTAGTGGTGTTTCCGTTGCATTGTGCTTGCTGCCGTTATTGTGTGATTTCCATTGTATGACCCGGACTGCCTGACTACTCTTTCTCTGATCCTGTTCCTGCTCAGTGTACCGACCCGGCCTGGCTGACGTTCCTGCTCCGTGAATCGACTTAGATTGGCTGACGTTCCTGCTCCGTGTACCGACCCGGCCTGGCTGACGTTCCTGCTCGTGTGTATCCAGTCCGTTGTACTACCGTGTCCGGTAGTGAGTTACTACTGTGCTCTGCCTTGTGCGTTCTGGCCCAGTCGGTTGCCTCGTGTACTGCATTAGCGTTCCGTGACTGCGACCCATTAAGTGCCTTGCTGCCTCCTTGCTCCATACCCAGGGTTATGCTCAGCTCGTTGCACCCTATACGCTTGGCTTGTTATCAGTTGTCACTGGGGTTGGTCTCCAGGGCTCCTCAGTTAGTCTCCGCTCCTGTTTACCGGTTAACAGCCAATCGCCCATTACTAGGGCCTTCCGGTACTCACCCGGGTAGGAGCTTTACTAATGGCACGGTATACGCTGGCTTGTCAATCCACCATATCGATGTTGGTCTCTTGGGCGCCTCAGTCGGCTCTGTTACCTGGCAGTTACCATCAAGCCTGGCATATCAGCATCATTGTCCGGTACTGTTACCGTGGGTCGCAGTGTGTGTATATACAGGGCGTTCCGTTGTTCCTCCGGTTGCAGTATCACTATAATCTGTGTTCCCTCCAGGGCCTCGTTCAACCTTCCTGGGCTAGTCGCTAGTGCCAGGCAGCAACGGCCGCAGTGCAGTCATGCACAGTAGAGACTGCCTGCACCGCAGATGATAATGGAGCGGGGCGCTCCTAATTCACACCATAGTCCTCTCAGCGCACCTTCGGTGCGCAGAGACGACTACGGTCTGAATTCGGAAAGCCCCGCTCCGTTATCAGCTGCGGTGCGGGCAGTCTCTACTGTGCATGACTGCTGCACATGCAGCCATCTGTACTGCTCATGACAGCTTCTGACAAACATACATTAACTATTTATTATATAGGATAGGCTTGTGTGAAAAAATGCTGTTAAGTATGAATCCTTTCAAAAAATAGACATGTTAATAGTTTATTTTTATCAGTTAACAAAATGCATAGTGAGCAAACAAAAGACAAATTTAAATCAAATCAATATTTGGTGTGACTACCCTTTACCTCCAAAACAACATCAGTTCTTATAGATGCACCTGTGCACAGTTTATTAAGGAACTTGGCAGGTAGGTTGTTGCAAACATTCTGGAGAACTATTCACAGTTCTTCTCTGGATTTAGGCACCGCAGTTGCTTCTCTCTCTTCATGTAATCCCAGACTGACTTGATGATGTTGAGATCAGGGCTCTGTGGGGGCCATACCATCACTTCCAGGACTCTTTGTTCTTCTTTACACTGAAGACAGTTCTTAATGACTTTGGATGTATATTTTTGGTTGTTGTCATGCTGCAGAATACATTTGGGGCCAATCAATCTCGATATTGCATGATGGATAAGTATCTGCCTGTACTTCTCAGCATTGCAGAGACCATTAATCCCCAACTCCATTTGCAGAAATGCAACCCCAAACTTGCAAGGAACCTCAACCATGCTTCACTGTTTCCTGAAGACACTTGTTCTGGTATCTCTCTCTAGCCCTTCGGCAAACAAACTTCCTTCTGCTACAACCAAATATTTAAAGTTTGACTCATCAGTCCAGAGCACCTGCTGCCATTTTTCTGCACCCCAGTTCCTGAGTTTTCGTGCAGAGTTGAGTCGCTTGGCCTTGTCGGAATGTCGGAGGTATGGCTTTTTGGCTGCAAGTCTTCCGTGAAGACCACTTATGACCAGACTTCTCTGGGCAGTAGATGGATGTACCAGGATCCCACTGTTTTCTGCCAATTCTGAGCTGATGGCACTGCTGGGCATCTTCTGATTGCAAAGGAAAGTAAGTATGATGTGTCTTTCTTTTGCTGCGCTAAGTTTCCTTGGCCGACCACTGCGTTTATGGTCCTCAACATTGCCCGTTTCTTTGTCCTTCTTCAAAAGAACTTGGGCAGCTCATCTGGATCCCCTGTTTCTCTTGAAATTTCTGCCTGAGAGAGACCTTGCTGATGCATTATAACTACCTTGTGTCTTGTTGCTGTGCTCAGTCTTGCCATAGTGTATGACTTTTGACATTAACTGTCTTCAGCAACCTCACCTTTTTAGCTGAGTTCGGATGTTCCTCACACAGTTTCACTCCTCTTTTCTGTTTCAGTTAATGATTGTGTTTCAACACACTTATTAAGTTGATGCTCATTAGCACCTGTTTGGTATAATTGTTTAATCATACACCTGACTATATGCCTACAAAATCCCTGACTGTGTGCAAGTGTACCTAGAAGAACTGATGTTGTTTTGAAGGCAAAGGGTGATTACACCAAATATGGATTAGATTTAGATTTTTCTTCTGTTCACTCACTAGGCATTTTCTTCATTGATAAAAAAATAAACTATTAACATGTCTATTTTTGACAGCATTCTCACTTTACAGTATTTTTTCACACCTGCCTAAAACTTTTGCACAGTACTTTATATACACACATACATCTACACACACATACATATATACATATATAAATGCATACATACTTGCAAAAATGCATATATTTGTGCATACATACCTACAGAACATAGATAAATAAATACATGCATACACACATACATACATACCTACAGTACATAGATACTTACATACATGTGCACATACATAATACCTACAGTACATACATACATACATGGTACATACATGGTACATACATACATATAGTAGCTCACAGGACAACAGGACCTCAAACTCTGCTCACTGAACATAGTAATCTTACCCCTAAAGCCCCAAATAGGTGTGCAATGCAGTGCTTCACTCCCCTCTGCTCTTTAAAGGGATAGTAATACTTAAGTATTACTAACCCCTATATTAAAGTCCTATTAAATATAAATGTATTGCCCCCAGTGTCATCTCTCAAACCTTTATGGTTTGAGAGATAATTGCTCCTAAAGTTGCCCTCTCCCTCCCCCTTCCCCGTAGTCAGCGTTCTAGCTGACTGCAGGGAAGCCAGTCGTATGACTTTCAGGTGGCTCTCCAGCACAGCCGGATCGCGTTAATAAAAAAGAAAACTTTCACTGAAATGGTCTTCTTCGTGTGCTTGGTTTTCAAACACACATAGAAGACCGTTTTAGTGAAAGATTTTTTTTTTATTAACACGATCTCTGCTCTGGTGCAGAGCCGCCTGATGATCTCTGACCAGATTTCCCTTCAGTCAGCTACAACGCTAACTTAGGGGAAGGGAGAGGGAGAGGGCAACTTTAGGAGCAATTATCTCTCAAACCATTTTTGGGGGCAATACATTTATTTTTAATAGGACATTACTATAGGGATTAGTAATACTTAAGTATTACTATCCCTTTAACCTTTTGAGTGCCAAAGCAATGTGTTGCATACCCCACTAGCACTCACAGGGTTAAAGGATTAAATAGGCACCTGCACTCTGCCTGTTTCACTTTTAAAAAATGTCAGAAACTGTCATGTCCGCCTCCATTGACATGGTATCTAGGACTGGTTGAAGCTGTTCTCTCTTGAACAAAATCACAAGGAGAACATTCATAAAGGCCATTAGGATTTTCTGGCCACAGTAAGGTAAGGGAGTGTATATATGTAGGTGTTTGTTCTCCTTTAACATAGCTGCCTCGGCCCCCCACTTATTCCACATGCAGTCGGCAGCAACACTAAGGTCTTAGAGCAATCATCCCCCAGGTAAAGATCAGTACAGCTCAGTCCTCTCGCTAATGGGAATCATTACCAACTATTATATATCGTAATTAATTTATTCATCACATTCTGATTTGGGTGCAGCTCCCATGCTGAGAACACTAGGAGGACATGTTGTTGTTGTTGTATTTGCGCCTCGGCTGTTATTTTTTTTTTTTTTCTGATTGGAACAGCATATAATTATAACTTGATGTAACCTTTCATGGACTTCAGATTTGACTGTAACTATGTAGCTGAAAATAGAAAGTTCCATTCAGTAGCCCAGTGAGAAGTATCAGGTAGTTTAAATGCCAAACTAAACTGGTGGTTGGCTGGCTTAGGAGAAATATGAAAATGCAATACTGCATGACAAAAGTAGTGCCTTCACGGTAAGTGCTCCCAGCAGAGATGGTCAGAATAAAAATATGTTTGGTACCTTATTGGCAGGTCTGCTCCCCTGGGAATAAAACTGGGGTCTGAAAACTGACTGGAGTCTTGTTTCTTTAAAGGGATAGTAATACTTCGTTTTAACTTTATTTTATTTTGTAGGCATTAAAAAAACATGAAGAACAATATAAGTTTTATCTCTCAAACCTTTATGGTTTGAGAGATATTCACAAGCAAAGTGTCCCCTCCCGCCCCTTTTACCTAGTGTAAGCCATCTCTTCTCAGATGTGGAATCCAGTCCATAGACCAGACAGATAACAGCAGGGGACAATTTTCTTACTGTGAGAACAATGAAAGCCCTTCCCCCCTTGATAAGTTTTTCAGGTTTTTCCCTTATCTTAATTGAAGATTGTCCCTCTCTGCAGTCTACCTGGGCACCTCCCTTCTGATCTAGCTGAACAGGGGGGGATACTTTGCTTGTGAATATCTCTTAAACCATAAAGGTTTGAGAGATAAGACTTATATCGTTCTTCATGTTTTTTTAATGCCTACAAAATAAAATAAAGATAAAAGGAAGTATTGGAGGTATATGGAGTATATGGAGGTTTCATGTTCAAACAGTGAACAACCAGTGAGGTTTGTGGCTGAGTATGAAGCCTGGGTGTGCAACCAATGGAATCTATAGCTGTGTATGGTGGCTGCATGTACAGCCAATGAAGTTTATGGCTGAGTATGGCAGCTGTGTGTACAACCAATGAAGTTTATGGCTGAGTATGGCAGCTGTGTGTACAACCAATGAAGTTTGTTGCTGAGTATGGTGGCTGCATGAACAACCAGTGTGGCTGTGAATGGCAGCTGTGTGTTCAACTGATGAAGTTTGTGATTGAGTATGTAGCCTGATAACCTGATTATACATCCAGTTAAGTTTGAGGCTGAGTATGAAGCTTGAGTATATAGGGTACATGTACAATCAATAAAGTCTGTGAGTGAGTATGGCAGCTGCGTGTACAACCAATGAAGTCTGTTGCTGAGTATGGAGTCTGATTATACAGCCAGTTAAGCTTGTGGCTGAGTATGAAGCTTGAGTATAGTGGGTACATGTACAATCAATGAAGTCTGTGACTGATCATGGCAGCTGCATGTACAACCAATGAGGTTTGTGGTTGAGTATGGCAGCTGTATGTACAACCAATGAAGTCTGTGACTGAGTATGGCAGCTGCCTGTACACCCAATGAAGTCTGTGACTTTGTATGGCAACTGTGTGTACAACCAATGAAGTCTGTGACTGTGTATGGCGGCTGCATGTACAACCAATGAAGTCTGTGGCTGAGTATGGCAGCTGTGTGTACAACCAATGAAGTCTGTGGCTGAGTATGGCAGCTGTGTGTACAACCAATGAAGTCTGTGGCTGAGTATGGCAGCTGTATGTACAACCAATGAAGTCTGTGGCTGAGTATGGCAGCTGTGTGTACAACCAATTACGTTTGTGAGTATGATTGAATGGCTGAGTATGGCTGCTCAATTATTTACCAACAATGTTTTGTATACTTCTCTGTGCTCGAAGGATTAACAAAATTAAATCAATATTCAAATAGGTTTGCCAGATTGTCCCTTTAAAACTGGGCAGAGAAGGCAAAAAGAAAAAAAAAACACACATTGAAACCATTTCCAATTAAGTTCCAAGTGAGTACAAAATTAATTATTGATGCAAAATGGCAGTCAGATAAGTCAGATATTTCCCTGGATCAACATCCTATCTGCTTTGAAACCAACTGTCATAATTCTCAATATTATTCTGAGCCAGAAAGGTATCCGTTACTTTTTTAAAGCAACTACAGTATCTGTAAGCACAGCATGCCGAGGCAAACAATTCCATAAATGTACCGCCCTTACTGTTAAAAATCTATGCTCTTGTTTTAGTCGAAAGCTCCTTTCCTCTAGTCTTAATGGATGACCTCTCATTCTTAGCTCAGCTCTTTGATTAAATAATTTATTGGACAGTTCTTTGTATTGACCTTCAATATATGTGTAAATGGTAATCATACCACCCCTTAGACGTCTCTTCTCTAATGTAAACAAACCCATTTTGGGGAAAACAATTTCCCCCAAGTTACTATTAATTTCAATGGGAGTTTTAGTTGCAGTTGGTTTGCTACAGTGCGTCTCTCAATCTCTCAGTACATCAGCCTGTGTGTGTATTGAGATGTTAAAACATAATTTAATTAGCATTTTTGGCATAACATCTCTGAGCAGCGAGATTAGATCACATCATCAAAGAGCAAAACAATATCACACAGGAAAACGTGTAGTGTAAAAGCCCACCTCATTTGACGTTTATATATAATAGCAGTGGGGGTGCTATAAGGTGAAAATTAATTTAGGAAAAAAAGTAAAGAGGAGATTCACAATCTCACACCTCCCAACATTTCAAATGGCTCAAGAGAGACACGTTTGCTTTAGGTGGTGTTGCTGGGGGTGGGGCTGGTGAACATTTTATCACAGATAATTTGTACATTATTTCATGACCCATTGACACCTCCTTGTGTAACTGAATTAATGATTTATTTTATTTATACAGACTAATTTATAAGCACATATACTGAAGTTTATACAAACATTATTGCTGTGGTGCAATGTGATATACTTATATACACACCACACAGTTTGATCTGCTAAAAAGAGGGACACCAGGGTGGGAAAGAGGGACATCAGGGTGGGAAAGAAGGACAGAGGGATTTGAGTCTCAAAGAGGGACTGTCCCTCCTAAAGAGGGACACTTGGGAGGTATGGACCCCTAGTATCTCCTAAAGAGAGACATTTGGGAGGTATGGACCACTAATATCTACTAAAGAAGGACACTTGGGGGATATGGACCCTAATATCTCCTAAAGCGGGACACTTGGGAGGTTTGGACCACTAATATCTAATAAAGAAGGACATTTGGGAGGTATGGACCACTAAAATCTCCTAAAGAGGGACACTTGGGAGATATGGACCCTAATATCTCCTAAATAGAGACATTTGGGAGGTATGGACCCTAATATCTCCTAAAGAGGGACACTTGGGAGGTATGGACCCTAATATCTCCTAAAGAGGGACACTTGGGAGGTATGGACCATTAATATCTACTAAAGAAGGACACTTGGGAGGTACAGACTCCTAATATCTCCTAAAGAGGGACACTTGGGAGGTATAGACCCCTAATATCTCCTAAAGAGGGACATCTGGGTGGTATGGACCCCTAGCATCTCCTAAAGAGGGACACTTGAGAGGTATGGACCCCTAATATCTCTAAAGAGGGATACCTGGGACGTATGGAACCCTAATATCTCCTAAATAGAGACAATTGGTAGGTACAGACCCCTAATATCGCCTAAAGAGGGACACTGTGGTGATATGGACACCTAATATCTCCTAAATAGGGACATTTGGGAGGTATGCATTCTTAAAGGAGAACTTTGACCTCCTAATAACACACACATGCCTCACTATGGCCATAAAAACACGAATGGCCCCTATGGATTTTACCTTTTGTGCCTACGTCCAAGAGATAACATCTTCAATCAGTACTGGATGTCATGTTCAGGTAGGCGGACATGACAGCTACTGGCAGGATCGCAGGACATCAACTCTTCCCACTGCCAGGAGTGGTGTGGAACCACTCTGGTCATTAAACGGTTAAGTAGATTAATGCACTCTGCCTACTTCAGTGTGAAAAAAAAAAAAAATTCCCGCAACTGTCGTGTCCGCCTCCATGAGTACGATTGCCAGGAGTGACTGAAGACGTTATCTCTTGAACTAAGACAGAAGGGCAAAATTAATAGGGCCATTAGGATTTTCTTACCATATTGTGGTAAGTGAGAGGTTATTATTAAGAGGTATTAGACGTAATTTAATTCAGCATCTGATTACTCAAGAGAAATAAATGCCTAAATGAAGAGCTTACAAAATGATCCGACACTGAGATCTTGTAAATTTTAACCCTTAAAAGAGCAGTAAACTTTTTTATTGAAAACCTCTATGTTATAGAGCAGAGCTTTCCAAACTGTGTGTCGTGACACGTTAGTGTGTCGGCTGCAGTGTGTAGGTGTGTCACGAGAACGTAACGAGAAATCTTTGAGTCTATGTGAATTTGCATGCATTTTTATGCAGCAAAGGTGCCGATTACTATGGTGCACTAGTATATTCCCCTTCTGTTGCATTCGTGTATGCACACCACGGTCAAGGGATCATATAGGTACTGCACATACACAGTACGCGTAATTGGGTCGAAACAGCGGAAGTGATGCAGCCACACCTGAAGTGACGCATTTGAGAAATTCCATGGGTCCAGTTTTTTGATAGAACACCGTCTCAACCTCTGCTCGATCACCTTTCGACAAAATTTGTTCAATGTGAAAAGTTACGTACGGCCGATCGAAGAAGAGCCTTCTAGTCTGCAGTATCTGTAGGTGAGTGCGGGATTGTCCTCTCACTTTATCACTGTGGGAGTAGAGTGCTGGTGCTGTTATTTTCTTTGGCTAATATTCCACCAAATATTCCAAAGCTGTGTTCATCCCATCAACTTCATACATCTCATTAAATGGTAAGAAGTAGTTATTGGTGTTATTCAAATTTTTTATATTCTTGCACATATTTACAAATTTTTACTCATAAATGACAACAATCTTGGAAATGCATGTTATTATCTTACAAACTACATATTTTTAAAAATATAAATCAAAGGTTTTCGTGAGATATGTTGTGCCCCCATACATTTTGTTATTACAATTTATGTATGTGTCCATATCTCTTTAACCTCCGATTTGCTAGTAAAAATGAATTACTGTGTCGCGAAATGATGCATGTCTAAAAAGTGTGTCACCAACATGAAAAGTTTGGAAAGTTCTGTTATAGAGGTTTTCCTGATGAGTAAAACAAGGTCACTCCCACTGCTGTCCGATGTTTTATTCAAACTTTATAACAGGTCAAATAAACAGGAAGTGAATTTTCTGTGTGTTTACTTCCTGATAGTTCTGAAAGGAAGTGACTCAGCAGTTTCTATCACATTCTATGCAGAACTGTAAGTCACTGACTTTCCTCTCCATTAGAATGTAACAGAATAACCAATTGGAATTTGACCACTAGAGGGCACTGCTAATGTAAAAAAAAACACAGGTTTAAATGGTAATAACTCTGGAAATGTGCATCTCTGAGCAGTGGGAGTACACTTATTTTACTCAACAGGAAATGCTCTACAATATATCTTTTTTCGTAAGAAAAGTTTACTGCTGCTTTAAAGTTCCTGTAATGTAGAAGCTCTGTGATATGTCCCTGATCGCTGTAATCGAGAGATGCTTCAATCAGTCCTCAAGGGACTATTAACCCTTTTAGTGCCAGAGGGGTGTACAACGCATCATGTTGGGCACCACTCTGGCACTCAAAGGGTTAATATACAATAGCTTAAAGCGGAACTACCATGTAATATAAAGTCACCCCCCACACACACTAATTATGTGTATGGCGACTAGCTTCTTAATAGTTCTATTATCTGCCACAAGTATCAGCATCCGAAGTAATTATTTTTTTTTGTGAGACCAGCGGTCAGGCTTGCGCGCAGACATCTCTAAGCCTGCGCTTTCCGTCCCAGTCTCTTCTAGGAGGCATTGCATGGAGCCGAAAGGCACGGAAGAGACTGACAGCACAGGCACGCAGATGGCTCTAAAGCAAGACACCTGGCCGTCAGTCTCACAAGAAAAAGGATTAGTTTGGATGCTGGTACTTGTGTCAGATAATAGAACTATTAACCCCTTAACGTCCGGCGGTCCTGGGACGTTTCCGTACCATAAGGACCACATAGAATCACGTGGACGCGCCGGTACACGTGACCTGTCGCGTGTATCGGCGCGTCACTATGGGGCCTGATAGAGATCGCTCCGATGTTGGAGCGGTCAATTTCAGGCCCTATTTTTACTTACAGCGCTCCCGGTAGAGCGCTGTAAGTAAAAAGTACGTGATGTACTATGACAGTCATCGGTCCTTGAGTATTTCAAGGACCGTGACGGTCATAGTACGGCACATGTCGTTAAGGGGTTAAAGTGATAGTAATACTTTGTTTTATCTTTATTTTATTTTGTAGGTGTTAAAAAAAACATGAAGAACAATATAAGTCTTATCTCTCAAACCTTTATGGTTTGAGAGATATTCACAAGCAAAGTTTCCCCTCCCGCCCCTTTTACCTAGTGTAAGCTATCTCTTCTCAGATGTGGAATCCAGTCCATAGACCAGACAGATAACAGAAGGGGAGAACCTTCTTCCTGTGAGAACAATGAAAGCCCTGCCCCCACTTGACAAGTTTTTCAGGTTTTTCCCTTATCTTAATTGAAGATTGTCCCTCTCTGCAGTCTACCTGGGTACCTCCCTTCTGATCTGGCTGAGCAGTGTTACATCAGTAAAAGGGGCGGGAGGGGGATACTTTGTCATTGAATTACTCTTGTAATACAACTCTGACAGAACTGAAATAACACGCTCTAAAGTCCAAATACTATGATGATTAATTAGAGCTGCTTTTATTATGAAACATTACTATCACTTTAAGAAACTAGTTGCCATATGCATAATTAGTGGGGGGCGACTTTATATTAGGTGGTAGTTCCGCTTTAAAGATATCACTGCATGATCACACACATAAGACAAGCAGGACTTCTCCCTCTGCCTTCCTGGTACAAGTGGCACCGATTTACAGACTAAAGACTTAAAGGGATAGTAATACTTTGTTTTATCTTTATTTTATTTTGAAGGCATTAAAAAAAAATGAAGAACGATATAAGCCTTATCTCTCAAACCTTTATGGTTTGAGAGATATTCACAAGCAAAGTTTCCCCCTCCTGCCCCTTTTACCTAGTGTAAGCCATCTCTTCTCAGATGTGGAATGCAGTCCAAAGATCAGACAGATAACAGCAGGGGACAATCTTCTTCCTATGAGAACAATGGAAACCCTGCCCCCCCTTGACAAGTTTTTCAGGTTTTTCCCTTATCTTAATTGAAGATTGTCCCTCTCTGCAGTCTACCTGGGCACCTCCCTTCTGATCTGGCTGAACAGGGGGGGGAACTTTGCTTGTGAATATCTCTCAAACCATAAAGGTTTGAGGGATAAGACTTGTATCGTTCTTCATGTTTTTTTAATGCCTACAAAATAAAATAAAGATAAAACGAAGTATTACTATCCCTTTAATTAACCGATGCAGAATGTATAATAAATACCACTGGACTTTTTCACCCTGAGAATTTGGTCCTTCGCCCCGAGTCCCTGAGATTTGGGTCAAAACCCTGAGCAAAAACACAAGAAACATTTGTGTCAGCGGCTCCACAAATCACGCACCAAATGGACTGCTCCCAGTTAATTAGTCACACCATAAATGTTACCGCGTAGATATATAAATACTAGTTATTATCTATAATACTCCCCAAAAGAAACATTGCTGTTTAAAGTGATAGTAATACCTCTATAAAATTTGATGTCTGAATCTTTATTTTCTTGTGTAACACATAGTGCTATATTTTATTAGTTCAAGCGCTACTGAAGTCGAAAGGATCCCCCTTCTGCCCCTTTCCCTGCGTCACGCTGCCTGTAAGCGCGGCGAGGGACAATCTTCAGTAAGCCAAAGAAAAATCCTGCCCTCCTTCGACAATGTGGGGCAGGGTTTCCTTATACTTACTGACTGAAGATTGTCCCTCGCTGCTTCCGTCCGGTCCCAGCACCGGATTCCAGATCTAATGGGGAGGCAGCCAGAAGGGGTGGGAGGGGGATCCTTTCGGCTTGAATAGCATTTGAACTACAAGGGCTGGATGCTATTACAGGTGCTAATTTTATCTCTGCTTTTATCTCCAGTGTTCTCCATAGACTTCAGTAGGAAAATGTTTGATAAAATGGGTGTTAACATTTATCACCTGCAGTAGAATCTAGCCCCAAATCTGTAAGTATTGAAATATAACCCTATGTGTTACAAAAAATTAAAGATGGCTCGGACATCAACTCTATTAGAGGTATTACTATTGCTTTAAATGTACCGCCAGCAGGAATGCGCAGGTGAGAGAGTCTCTACCTTATCCTAATCTCTTAACAACCCGTGATGTGCCAGGACTGTCATGGGTAAACTTCCCTTAAAGAAGCAGTAAACTTTTTCTTATGAAAAAATAAATATTATATGGCGTTTCATACTGAGTAAAGTAAGGGTACTTCCACTGTTGAGAAATGCATATTTCCAGAGTTATTACTGTTTAAACCTGTGTGGTTTTTTTACATTTGCAGTGCCCTCTAATGGTCAAATTCTAATTAGTTATTCTGTTACATTCTAATGGAGAGGAAAATCAGTGACATACAGTTCCCCATAGAATGTGATAGAAACTGCTGAGTCACTTCCTGTCAGTTAGAACTATAAGGAAGTAATCACACAGTAAATTAATTTCCTGATTATTTGAACTGTTATAATGTTTGAATAAAACAACTGACAGCAGTGTCAGCGACCTTGTTTTACTCAGCAGGAAAAGTCCTATAACATGCCAGGTTTCTTTAAAAAAAAAAAAGTTTACTGCTCCTTTAACCCCTTCGCGACACAGGACGTACATGTACGTCTTGTGTGGCTGTCACTTAGTGACAGAGGACGTACATGTACGTCCCGTAAATCCGGCTCCCCGCGCGGCTGCACGCCGTTCGGGGACTCCGGATTCTTTTTAAAAAAAAAAAAAAATGTTAGACGGGCGTTAAGTGACGGCCGCGTCTGCACGCGGCCGTCACTAAGGGGTTAAGGACCAGTGACGCTTCTGGAACATCATGGAATTCAGGGGTACCTGTGCAACTGCATGCTACTCGGGGACCCCTGAATGCGATGCGCAAAGAAAAAAAAAATGATCCATGGTCCTTAACTGCCGGCTGCAAAGGGGTTAAATGCTACATGCTAATTAGTAAGCGTCTCAGATGCAAAACGCGTTGATCAGGAAACCTTATGTACATATTACGGACTGTATTCCACTCCATGAGTCAGGGCTTGTTAACAAGGAATTTTTAAACTTTGTATTCAGTAAAGTGTTTGTTGCTTTTTATAAACCGCTGTCTTCTCCAATTATGTCTAGTGAGGTCATGTTCGTATAGCATCGTATAGTCTCAGGGTCAAACCCTATGAGTTTCCAGGTATGATTAAGAGTGTCATTCTCCTCTCGATATGTATTTAAAAATATCTTTTTCAATGTACAAAAAAATGCATATATGAGCTTTTTTCCTTCGTTGCCCTGATTTTGGCGGCTCTTCCTGTCAAACTGATAGGAAGCAATGCTGGGTTCGTGCGTAGTTCATCCATGCCGATAGGAGAGAGAGTCAGGTTGGATTAGCAACATCGATTTCTGCTGAATTTTTCACAGCAGAGGATTTTCTTTCTCTTTCCGCAGCTTCTAGAAATCCTCCAGTACATTTAAAGACGTTGGCATTTAGAAACCGCTTTACCGGAGCAGACTGCGTGGGGGACATCTATTGTTAACAGAGATGTAGCGAATTGCTCATTGTAATGTATGTGAATCAGTTAGAGTTTTCAAGAAAAAAAAATCCTTTGATTGCGATTATGGCAACTTTTGATGTCAGTAAAAATTAGATACAAACAAGCAGACGAGTTATTAGTTGATGTATGAAGGGCCAGGAGCCCCAGAGGTGCAATTCTGGAGCAAACCAACTGCACCATTGACTGAAAATGGGTATATTTAACCCTTTGAGAGCTAGAGGTTGGAGACATCCCTACCATTCAACGGTTTAAAATCCATATTTAAATTACTGGAAGGATTAAATTTGTTTTTTGTTTTTTTTGGTTTTTTTCAAGAATCACAGCTCTTTAATTTGTTGACACCGTCAGGGCTTAACCCTTTGAGTGCGTTGCAATGCATTGCATACCTATCTGGAGCTCAGAGGGTTAAAGGACAGCTATTACAAGGCTAGTGCACTGTAAGCCTAACTGGGAAACACTGTGGATCTGCCCAAAAGACTCCACTTTTTAGACTTAACCCTTTGAGTGCCAGAGGGGTATAAAATGTATGGCTTTGCTTAGACTTAACCCTCTCAGTACCAGAAAGAGGGTTAAAGGACAGCTATCACAAGGCTAGAGCACTGTAAGCCTTACTGAGAAACACTCTGTGTCTGCCCAAGCGGCTCCACTTTTTAGACTTAACTCTTTGAGTGCCACAGAGGTATCTAGCGCATTGCAGCGCAATGCATTGGACGCCTTTCTGGCACACAAAGGGTTAATTGCCGGGTTCTCTGTGGGCAGAGAGTGATTCTCCGGGTAACAGAGATCTGTCATAACTGCACCCACCTTTTCACCCTGCCCTGTTCTGTCCATTTTTGGACAAACCCCCATCTTCCTTCATCCTAATCCCACCTACTTCTGTGAATTCCCTTCCACATTATGATAGCAATCATGTACACTGGACACTCCCACAGTCACCAATACTTGTCATTCCAGGGGCTGCTTCCAGCGATACCTATCAGTAGAACTCAAACCATGCCATGGGTGCCTTGTGATCCCCAGCGGATCTGCCTGCTCCCTCTTTGAATAACAAGAATAACTGAACTGTATCATTGCGCGTACAGCCCCCATAGACAATACTGAACACCTACAAGCATGAGGTTTACTTTGGTAATGTCGATGTCTAGTTAGCAACCATCAAAACATCGAGACCAGAACGTTGCTTGCACCATGCGGACAAGATCAGAATACCGCCTGCATGAAAAGGGTGATATTCTCATGTCATGGTTTTGATGGTCGCCCCCTCTAGTAGGTAGATTGCTCTGCCACTTCTTGTGTCTTGCCCATTGGTTTGCTCATCTGTATGCTTTAAATCACTCGCTTTTAGAAAATCACTGACAGACACAGCCCCCCATCCCTGGGAAACCTCCACACGCGGCCATGTCAACAAATAGATTAGAGCAGCTCCTTGGCTCTGACTAACCGTCCCGTCCCGGGTTGTGTTATTGAGAAGAAGGCGGGGCCGGCGGGTATGATGTTGCTTCTTCGGTCACAAAAATAGGTTGGACCATGGCTTATTTAAAACCTTATTTATCCCTGTGTGGTAGGGTTGCTTACCTTTTCTTCAAAAAAAACAGGCCAAGGCATTCCCTCCATAGACTTAACATTGGAAAGAAACCATTTTTTTTCCGGCCTTCAGGTAAAATAGCAGCTGGGTGGCAACTCTGCTGTGTGGGGATGCAATACTAACACATATGGAATCTGTTGGGCGGCGGTCACATGTGCGGAGGAGGCTGCAGGACACCACTCTCTATCTCTCCTCATAGTCCTTGTGGTCATATGGATGCAGATGAGGGGAAATAGTAGACAGCAGGGGGCGACCATCAAAATGTCGACATGAGAATATCGCCCTTTTTTATGTGGGTGATATCTCGCCCGCATGGTGCAGTTGACATTCTGATCTCGCCGTATTGATGGTCCTAACTAGACAGCGACATTTCCAAAGGATACCCAAGATTGGCACTAATGGTCTGTGGATTGTTCACATCGCAGGCAAGGGGGTCATTTTTCAAAGGGTTAACTACCATTGCAATTGGGCCCAGCACCTAGGAGGTCCATCAGTCTCAGGACCCAATAGTGTATGTACATGCCCATAAGAGAATATTTGTGTGTTAGGGAGCCCCCCAAAAAAGGTTTGCACCGGGGAACTTCAATGACTAGTTAACATATCTGGGGATTTGACCTTGAGATTCAGGGTGAAAGGCCAGATTCTCAGGGTGAGGAGAGTACAGTATTACCTAATATCTGATCTGCAAAAATAAACTGCTTCTTTAGTCTATACATTGGTGCCATTTGTACCAAAAAGGCAGATGAATTCTTCCTGCCTGTGTGTGTGTTTAAGCACTGATATCTCTAAGTTATGGTTTTATTATCAGTTGATTGAGGGCTGATTGGAGAAACTGTGGGTTTCAGCAAGCAGGTACATATCCTCTATAACAGAGCTTTCCAAACTGTGTGTCGTGACACGTTAGTGTGTCGGCTGCAGTGTGTAGGTGTGTCACGAGAACGTAACGAGAAATCTTTGAGTCTATGTGAATTTGCATGCATTTTTATGCAGCAAAGGTGCCGATTACTATGGTGCACTAGTATATTCCCCTTCTGTTGCATTCGTGTATGCACACCACGGTCAAGGGATCATATAGGTACTGCACATACACAGTACGCGTAATTGGGTCGAAACAGCGGAAGTGATGCAGCCACACCTGAAGTGACGCATTTGAGAAATTCCATGGGTCCAGTTTTTTGATAGAACACCGTCTCAACCTCTGCTCGATCACCTTTCGACAAAATTTGTTCAATGTGAAAAGTTACGTACGGCCGATCGAAGAAAAGCCTTCTAGTCTGCAGTATCTGTAGGTGAGTGCGGGATTGTCCTCTCACTTTATCACTGTGGGAGTAGAGTGCTGGTGCTGTTATTTTCTTTGGCTAATATTCCACCAAATATTCCAAAGCTGTGTTCATCCCATCAACTTCATACATCTCATTAAATGGTAAGAAGTAGTTATTGGTGTTATTCAAATTTTTTATATTCTTGCACATATTTACAAATTTTTACTCATAAATGACAACAATCTTGGAAATGCATGTTATTATCTTACAAACTACATATTTTTAAAAATATAAATCAAAGGTTTTCGTGAGATATGTTGTGCCCCCATACATTTTGTTATTACAATTTATGTATGTGTCCATATCTCTTTAACCTCCGATTTGCTAGTAAAAATGAATTACTGTGTCGCGAAATGATGCATGTCTAAAAAGTGTGTCACCAACATGAAAAGTTTGGAAAGTTCTGCTCTATAATCTATGTTCTCTCTAAACTATCACTCAGGCCCTCATTCTCTCCAGACTCAACTATTGCAACATTCTACTCTCTGGTCTTCCTGCCTCTCATCTTTCTCCTCTTCAGTCTGTTCTCAATTCAGCTGCAAGAATAACTGCATTTGCTCCCAGATACCTTTTCTCTCATCTCCTCCTGAAATCCCTCTATTGGCTACTTATAAAGTATCATACTTCTTACAAGATTCTTCTCCTCTCCTTTAAGTCTCTTGTTTTGTCTTCAGCACCCTCTGACGTTTCTGCTCTTACCTCCAGCTACACCTCTTCCTGTCACTTGCGTTCTTCTCAAGAGTTCCGTCTGTGTTCTCCCTACACTTCTCAAGCCATCTCTTGTCTGCAATCTTTCTCATTGGCTGCCCCTTGACTTTGGAATGTCCTCCCTATTGCCATTCACCAATCATCCATACTCATCAGTTTCACCATCTCCTGAAAACCCACCTGCTCAGGGAGACATCTCAATAACAATAGCCTCCTTGTTGCAATGACAGTCACATTAGACTCAATCTGCCCTTCTTTCACCATGCCTTGTACTTGCACTTATGATTCTCCTCCTGCTGTCTCTGTATGTTGTCATGATTTCTAATTAGATTGTAAGCTTCTTGGGGGAGGGTCCCTTTCCCAATTTATGATTCCCTTTGCTGCACTTTTTCACTGCAAATAATGCAATGATCGCACTATAGCCTGATGCTCTTAAAGGGTTAGTAGTGTCCAAATTTTTTTTATACATTCGTAGAGGCTTAAAAAAGATTATCATTGCCACAAACTCCATCTTTCAAACCGCTATGGTTTGAGAGATATTGGCAATGAAAATTCCCCCTTCCCTCCCCTTCTCCTCATGTCAGCCTGTGGTTCTGCAGCAGAGCCGAAATCCTGTTATTGCAAAAGTTGACAACAAAGGAAGGGGAACTTTCATTGCCAATATCTCTCAAACTATAGCGGTTTGAGAGATGGGGTTTGTGGCAATGATAATCTTTTGTAAGCCTCTACAAATCTATTACAAAAAATGTGGACATTACTAACACTTTAAAGGGATAGTAATACTTCTTTTAACTTTATTTTATTTTGTAGGCATTGAAAAAACATGAAGAACGATATAAGTCTTATCTTTCAAACCTTTATGGTTTGAGAGATATTCACAAGCAAAGTTCCCCCTCCCGCCCCTTTTACCTAGTGTAAGCCATCTCTTGTCAGATGTGGAATGCAGTCCATAGACCAGACAGATAACAGCAGGGGACAATCTTCTTCCTATGAGAACAATGAAAGCCCTGCCTCCCTTGACAAGCTTTTCAGGTTTTTCCCTTATCTTAATTGAAGATTGTCCCTCTCTGCAGTCTACCTGGGCACTTCCCTTCTGCCCTGGCCGAGAAGTGTTACATCAGTAAAAGAGGTGGGAGGGGTAAACTTTGCTTGTGAATATCTCTAAAACCAGAAAGGTTTGAGAGATAAGACATATCATTCTTCATGTTTTTTTAATGCCTACAAAATAAAATAAAGTTAAAACGAAGTATTACTATCCCTTTAACCCATTTCTATATTTTTGTATCATACTGTTACAAGTTCTGCAAAGTGATCTACATATGTCTGGCACTATATAAATAAAGATACATACATACGTTACAGGCTTGCTAAGTGTTAATATTGTAAAGATCTCAGAGTCTGCTTTTAGGAATGCTACTTATGCCCAATATACAAGGCAGTCCCAAAGTACAAGTAGTATATTTTAGCTCTATAATGTGTTGTTTGGCTCTGTGACATCCAAATCTTCAATTTTTACCAACTGCCTTCCTTACAATCCTACAACTAGCAATTAGAAGGTAATTCCCAGGATTTGAGATTCCCTCACCCATCAATCTAAGCTGAGACTATTTATTGTCTTCCGCCTGATGAAAATTTATACATCCTGCGAGTTTGTAGAGTTTCAGTATAAATATCTATCAACACCGACTTCCCAGTCTAATACTTAATTACAGTATTGATGGCGATCTGCAGGGAATGATAAATGTCTCCAGTGGACAATTAAAAAAAATGCTATTGATATGAATCGTAACACTAATAACAGATTATTGCTCTTAGAAACCATTTTCTCATGTGCGGCTGAAATTCTTTTTATAACGAGAGGAAAGATTATTGACCAGATTTCAAGAAATACAGGAATTTGCTGCGGGCTGTTAGTGACGGAAACAACATTCTGGTTATCAGACACAAATCACACAAACGTAGCTTTAAGCACGATTGTCCTTTGTTTAATAAATCAGATGTCTCCCTGTTTTTGCTTTTTTGGATTTTGTAATCAAGTAAAATAAAACATTAATGAATAGATCTATATGAATGTTGTGATTCCCCCAAAAATATAATGCCTGTGCGGTGCCGTGTAATAACGTGTTCTTTTGAGAAATTATAGTGGATTTGTGTCCTTGAATTCAGGTTTACATATCTGAAAACTTTTTTCAGATCTACTTGTGTAGCTGTTTAGCCAAAAAGACAAATCTGCAATTTAGGGCCAGATTTGAATATCAAGAGCCCCAGGCAAGGCACGCCTGTGGCCACACCCTCATTCTACACATGACCCCGCCCCCAGTCCCATCCACTGTTTCCTTGCACAGAAAATACCCTTGTTCTTAAATAAGCAAGGACAAAAAAAAATTCCTGTAACCCCTTGGTTGCTGAACAGATCTCTAAAGCATTACTCCACAATGTGTTCGAGATCTCTCTAGCATCAAAGGGGTTAAATAATAACCTGTAAAGAGGGTATAAAATTAGTGCAAGGACACAGAGATTTATCTGACCACACCCACAATTCAGAATCTGGGTGTGGCCAGCGCAGCTGAGGCACCTCCCCTCAAAAGATGGAGCTCTAAGGAGTTGTCTGTTCTACCTATTTCAAAAACCAGCCCTGGGAACACCCACAGGTAAGGTTTTCAGGTCTGTGTAACCCTTTGAATGCCAGAGGGGTATGCAACGCTTTGGAGAGCAAGGCGTGGTGCACCCCTCTGGCACTGAAATGGTTAAACAAAGGTGGCTTAATCACCATCATGTTTCATTTTCTCTCTACTAGGTGCAATATTAAAGGGACAGTAATACTTAACATGTAAAAAAAAATACATAATGAACGATGTATCCTCTTCATTAAAAAAAGGGAACTCTCACTACTGAAAGGTGCTTTATTCAAAACTTATTGCAGCTCAAACTTGAAATTTGTAGGTGCAGAGTCTCAATGGCCTGAAATGGCACAGTGGCCCCATTGCTACATCATCCTATGGACAGCTCTGGTCACTTGGCCATAAACCTCCATAGCATGGTGTAGCATCAGCACCACCATAACATTTCAGGCCACTGTGATACTGTGTCTAAAAAAAACGAATGTTTGAGCTGCAATAACATTTGAATGAAATGTCTCGCAGCAGTGGGAGAACCTTTATTTTACTCAGGAGGACCCTACAATATATATTTATTTACAAATAAAGTATTACTATTCCTTTAACGAGAAGAACAGATGTCACTTCTTCCATTTGTCAAGTATATTATGGTCTCCACTCCTTAGTGTGGTCGGTCTACAACTTCTCATAGCTCTGCATGTAGAGTCACACGCAGTCACAGCAGAACACCTCTAAGAGTGACACCTTTATATGAACCGGTAACCTGCTTTATTTACTTCGTATTTACAAGATTTAAAGCCTATAATCTCGTCTCTCAGAAAGACAGCACGCACTCACTGTGCCCCAGGCTAGCAGTCACCTCCGTAACGGATATTCTCAATGGTCTTGGTAGACATCTAAGCGCAATAGGAACAGAATGATAATTTATGGGTATCCTATATAATAAAACGCTAGCAATGTTTGTCAGATGCCGTCATGCTCAGTAGAGACTGCCCTAAACCAGCCGCTGGAACTTATCCCCAGCCCTTCTTCTGCCTAATGCTAGTTTTTAAAAGCTACTTTTACTGCAAATTGTCTCCTTCATGCTGATTGTGCCGGGTAGGGGGGCAGTGGGGAATTGCACGCGCATTTCAGAGGCATTTTGTCCTCTGCGCCTTTTGTGACGTCTCAAATTAAACAAGGCATGGAGGGAATTGGCGTAACTGTACATCATTTTGCTGCTTATGCCATGGGGCAGAGGGAGGGGTTTGCTGGCATTAAATTCTTAATGATGGCAGGGTGTTTGCACCGGTATGCACTAAAGAAGTCATACTCTCTAGTACATACCCCCGGGTAGAGCTGCTGTGAGTGAAGTCTAATGGAGCTGGGTTGGCAGATTGGTTTATCCCCCCCCACCTTGACACAATTGGTCTTGTTCTTTCTTTATCTACACAACAAAGCTGAGATTTCATTAATATTTATGTTCTTATCCAAATTCTCTGTCTCTGCAGAAAGTCCAGCAATACACTGTAGTCATTCAGGCCACGGATTCGGAAGGGAACTTGAATCACGGACTCTCAAACACAGCCACGGCGATAATAACCATTGCAGATGTCAACGATAACCCTCCGGAGTTCACCTCCAAGATGGTAAGTGATGGTCCATGGTGAGTGTCTTCCATATTGGCCACTGGTTATTCTGCATCACGGCTTGCATCTAATTCAATGCACGCTGACTTGTGGAGCGAAGTGTGAATAGGAAGAGGTTGGGTGGAACAGAGATGCTTAGTCCTGTTCTTAGTTCCCACCAACAATGCAGGTTTTCACGATAGGGTGACCACATGTCCCTGATTGCCCAGGACAGTCCCTGATTTTAAATGTGTGTCCCTAGTCCCGGGCAGCCCCATTCAGGGACAATAGAAAGTCCTGAAATGGAGACCCCAGAGCACCGAGTTCTATACACTAGAAGTTGAACTGCCCATTGCCTACTGTGACAGGAAGTGATGCCTCTGCTGGGCTACAAGAAAATGTCCTGAGCCTTGATCCTGACATCAAACAGGAGCTGTTGTGCAATTTTGCTGCCCACCACAGGTGCCGCTTTCTGTCACAGCAGTGTTTAGAACCCTGTGAGGTGCCAGACAAAGAGGAGGTTGCACTCTGATGTCCAGTATAGCTGCATACCTCCCAACATTTCAAATTGCCAAAGAGGGACACTTATGTTTTAGGGGGTGTTGCTGGGGGCGTGGCTGATGGGCGGGGCATTACCGATAATTTTCAGGCTATTTCATAACCTATTGACACCTCCTTGTGTAATGAAATAAATGACTTATAACAAGACCAAAGTATTTTATTTACACACACTAATTTATAAACACATGTACTGACGTTTAAACAAACAATAATGTGAGTTTTATTGCTTTAGAGTAATATGATACACTTATATACACACCACACAGTCTGATCTCCTAAAAAGAGGGACATCAGAGTGCGAAAGAGGGACAGAGGGATTTGGGAGTAAAAGAGGGACTGTCCCTCCTAAAGAGGGACACTTGGGAGGTATGTAGCTGCCCTAGAAGTGAGGACATGTACTCTGCTCTCCACAGTGTCCCTGAATGGAAATGTGGTCACCTTATTTCACGACCCCCTCATGTGACCACAGCTGAATATCATTAACACTCTAAGCCTCCCCCCCCACACACACACACATATACACACACACATATACACACACACACACACACACATATACACACACACACATATACACACACACACACACACACAAACAGACAGTGCAGATTTTCATTATCTACTCAGATGAACACAGTTGAATATCATTGACCCGTTAAGGACTAGTGCGTTGCGCAACGTACAATTCGTTGCTGGCCTTTAAAAGGTTAAAGAAATACTAACACCTAAAAATAAACTTTGTTATATAAATTTAAATATCATGTTATATAAATTTAAATTTGTGATCAGAGCTTACAGCGTAGAGCTGATGATATGTGTGCTGAAGATATGAAGTGTGCCTTAATATTCCCGACTCTGAAGAGCCAGGAACCGTGATCAAAAGGTCATCCTGAAATGAGGGTTCACCATATAAAAACCATGCATGTCAAGTATGGAAAAAAAAAAGAGGTGGGGGGGAACCTGGGTGGGGAATGACCTACGAAAACATTGAGGAGGCCTATGGAAGTAGGCTGGGGCTTAAATAGTCCTCCAGCTCCTCCCACAAATACAGGCAATAGCCTTACACTAGTCACTGTAAAGGATGCTGGACCCCGTTTTAAGAAAATTATTCAGGCTGCAATTTTACATGGCCCTGCAGGGGTTAAATTGTGGTATGTTGTATTATCACCTTATTGTTTCTTGTATGTGTCTTAAGAACGTCTCACTGTCTAGTCCAGGTCTGATTAGGTGTTACTTCCCTAATCCCCTTACCACTGTTGTGTATTCACCATTGTTGCCTGTGGGATGAGATTAGTCTGGTGCCGTGGTTGTCTGTATAGTCTGCTACCATTGTGTTATGTGTTAAAGGGATAGTAATACTTTGTTTTATCTTAATTTTATTTTGTAGGCGTTAAAAATCCATGAAGAACGATATAAGTCTTATCTCTCAAACCTTTATGGTTTGAGAGATATTAACAAGCAAAGTTTCCCCTCACTGCTTGAAAATGAAAATGTCAAGTCTGCCACCTAGCTGTCAGATTTGGAATCCGGTCGGCAGATCAACCGGTGGCTCTTCAGCAGAGCCGAGATCGCAAGATATAAAAATAAACATTTCTTTGGAAGGGTCTAAAAAGTGTGCTTGCAAACCAGGCACACTTTGTAGACTATTCAAATGAAGTAGTTCTTCTTATATATCGCAATCTCAGCTCTGCTGTAGAGCCACGGCCGGTCCACGGACCGGATTCCAAATCTGACAGCTAGATGGCAGACTTGACTGTTTTGGTCAGTGAGGGGAAACTTTGCTTGTGAATATCTCTCAAATCATAAAGGTTTGAGAGATAAGACATATCATTCTTTATGTTTTTTTAATGCCTACAGAATAAAATAAAGATAAAATAAAGTATTATTATTCCTTTAATTGTGTCAATCTGTTGCTGTTTCCTATTGTATATCACACCTCCCTCCCCTGGCAATGTGAATTTATAAACCATGGTCAGTTCCACTAAAGGTCAGTGTTCTTCTTTTCCATCCTGATCGGTGTATCGTCATGACTGGTGCTACTGTTCTTTAGGAGACTTTTCCCTGTTGGAGCACTTTGACTCTGAGAACCGAAGCGGCTACCCATCATGTAGCCGGATTTCGATACGAGGAAGGCAGCAACAATGTCCGGGGATGGTACTGTTGCCTGGTTCCCGTTACAGTTATTATATGTTAGAACCCTAGAATTTCATCCTAAACTACTTTATGTGTAAACCATTATTGCAAACATATTTATGTTATAGGACTTCTACTACTGAGAGGGGCTTCTGTCAAAAGTTATTACAGAGCAAGCCAGCATTGCTTTGAAAGATTGAGTTCAAGATTTCTCTCAACCAGGTGGCACTATTAATATTACTGCCTGTGAAAAGCTAAGTGTCACACACACACACACACACACACACACACACACTTAAAGGGATAGTAATACTTCGTTTTAACTTTATTTTATTTTGTAGGCTTTAAAAAAAACATGAAGAACGATATGTCTTATCTCTCAAAACTTTATGGTTTAAGAGATATTCACAAGCAAAGTTTCCCCTCCCGCCCCTTTTACCTAGTGTAAGCCATCTCTTCTCAGATGTGGAATGCAGTCCATAGACCAGATAGATAACAGCAGGGGACAATCTTCTTCCTATGAGAACAATGAACGCCCTGCCCCCCTTGACAAGTTTTTCAGGTTTTTCCCTTATCTTAATTGAAGATTGTCTCTCTCTGCAGTCTACCTGGGCATCTCACTTCTGATCTGGCTGAACAGTGTTACATCAGTAAAAGGGGCGGGAGGGGGATACTTTGTCATTGAATTACTCTTGTACTACAACTCTGACAGAATTGAAATAACACTCTCCAAAGTCCAAATACTATGATGATTAATTAGAACTGCTTTTATTATGAAACATTACTATCCCTTTAAGTGATGAAGAAAAATGAAAAAAAAACATAGGGTGCCTAACAGTGTAATAACGTCAGATATAAGATGGATCAATATGTGAAATTATACTCACAAAATTGATGGTCAGGATAAATTCTGACTGAACCAGCAGGTGGAGATATTCACCCTTCCCTGTTGTGTAACCAGGGTGCTGAAGTGTAATGATTGGGGTCCAGGAGAAGCTTGACAATATTCCCACCGATGATAACAGCTCTCCAGAAATGAATAGTATTGTCTAAATGACAAAAAAACAGCCTCAAAAAATACATAATATTTATTAAAAATAAAAGCAATTAATACATGAATATGGTAGCTAAAATATACAAGTCTAACGCTTTTCGCAGTATATAACCACTTCCTCATCAGAGACAAAGCGTAAAATATCTTGAACTCAAGCTAGCAGAAACATACAGAGTAACTAAAAAGTTAATACAGGGTTACTAAGTTAACTTTGTGATAACTTTTAAAAGAAGTATCTCCCAAAATTGAAAGCGCTCTTCTAATTGGAGTGTAACCCATTTAAAACATGTGTAGACTATCCGGTTCAGACATTGTTGGCTAGTTTAATTTGTGCCATTGGTAGAGAGAGGTAAGAGCCAAGGCAGTTCATTCATTCAGGTTAGTAACCACAGCTCTTGTATTCAGAGAAGCTGTTAGCTTATCATGGGGCTTTTACAGACAATGCAGCACTATCCTTTCTAAGATACCTGTAAAGATTGCTGTGGTAATAGAAAAGAGGCAGGAATAGCTGTCCCCCTCAGACTGTCTGTCTGTCTCTCTCTCTCTCTCTCTCTATATATATATATATATATATATATATATAACTAGATTTTAGGCCTCAGAAAAACCAGTAGAGAATTTTTACCGATGCTAGCATGGATTTGGGGATTTAACCCTTTGAGTGCCAGAGGGGTATCAAACGCATTGCAAAGCAATAAGTATTAGGGTGACCACATTTCCATTCTGCCATTCCGGGACATGTGGTCACCCTAGTCCCGCGGCTGAGGCTCCCGCCAGTGCTGACCATCTTTCTGAGGCTGACATAGTAAGAGTTCCCAGTGGGAACAGCCTCAGAAAGATGGTCAGCGCGGAGGGAGCCTCAGCCGCGGGTCTCACTTGCAGCGCCAGCATACCTGCTCCATCCCAGCTGTCTCGCACACACCAGTCCAGCCAGCCAATGAAACGTATTTGCCATATGGTCCTCATTGGCTGGCTGAGCCAGCCAATGAGGACCATATAGCAAATACATTTCATTGGCTGGCTGGACTGGTGTGTGTTGCTCCATTCCGGGACTCTTTGTTGTCCCAGTGGGGGGTGACCCGGGACATGGGACACAGACCCCCAATAAGGCACAGTCCCGGGTATTCCGGGATGTATGCTCACCCTAATAAGTATATAAGTCCAGATCATTTATGCGTGTTAGTGCTCCTTTAACACCTATCCATTTATGTTTAGTAGTTCCTGGGGAGAGGGGATTTAGGACAGACTTGAGCACCTTCTGGGTAGAGGTCAAATGGGCAATCTGAGTCCCTGCAGTTGTTAAGAACTACAATCCCCATCTTCTGCAGCCAGGCATTGGCCAGACTCACTATGCCCACCCCTAGGCACACTTAATTTATTAAATTCTTTATGAAACATTCCTGTTCCACTGAAAATATGTATCGGTCAACATACATTCTTGTCCTATAAAACCAATTAACCTTTTTGATTTCTGACACGCAAAGGGTAACATTTTCAATTAATCCCTAGGCCAAAGAGCTTATCATTCAGGGTTTTTTTAGGGGCCTTGGACTGAACTTTAGGGCTTAGATCACTAATCCACTTGGCTTTCTTTGGCTTGTATCAGCTGCCAACTGCACTATCTCTTAAGTATTAAAATAAAAGTAGAGTGTAGGTCAGAAAAATAATCACACACTTACTCCCAGGACAGACTGTGTAACGAGCTCTGCCACGTCCTTATCGCTCGCAGCTCGTCCCTGATACGATCAGGTATTGTGAAGCACAGCAGATGTTAAAGGTCAGTCCGACGCCAGCTACATCTGTCACACGGGAGAGCGGCAGATCCAATTCTGGATAAATTCCCAATTTGGCTTCCTAACAAGGTGATGCTATCAGGGTTTGCACTGCGCGAGGGGAGCAGAGAGCAGATTAAAGATTTTTTCTGTACTGTCAGAGCCAACCTAGAGTGTGCAGTCATGGAACACGCTCTGAAGTTTCCAAAGTCAAGCAGTTTCCTAAAAGAGAACTAACACAGCATAATGTTACCTACCCAATTACCTTACTATACCCAGGAAATCCTAATAGCCCTTATGAATGGTGTCCTTCTAATGGTTCAACCCTTCGAGTGCCAGAGTGTGCAATGTGTTGGATACCACGCTGACACTCAAAGGGTTAAGAGATACAGTAACATTTTTAGTCCTATCCATGGAGGCGAGGATGACAGTTGCTACAAGGCCACTCTTAAAGGGATAGTAATACTTTGTTTTATCTTTATTTTATTTTGTAGGCATTAAAAAAACACAAACAACGATATAAGTCTTATCTCTCAAACCTTTTTGGTTTGAGAGATATTCACAAGCAAAGTTTCCCCTCCCACCCCTTTTACCTAGTGTAAGCCATCTCTTCTCAGATGTGGAATCCAGTCCATAGACCAGACAGATAACAGCAGAGGACAATCTTCTTCCTATGAGAACAATGAAATCCCTGCCCCTCATGACAAGCTTTTCAGGTTTTTCCCTTATCTTAATTGAAGATTGTCCCTCTCTGCAGTCTACCTGGGCACATCCCTTCTGATCTGGCTGAACAGTGTTACATCAGTAAAAGGGGCAGGAGGGGGATACTTTATCATTCAGTTACTCTTGTACTACAACTCTGACAGTATTGATATAACACTCTCCAAAGCCCAAATACTATGATGATTAATTAGAGCTGCTTTTATTATGAAACATTACTATCCCTTTAAATGCCACTCACTGCCCAGTTCAATCTTATTGGACTCGCAATCTGCATTCTTCAGTGAGCATGATGTTCAACGCTGATTGAACAGATTATCTCTTGAACAAAGGCACAAATGTAAAACTTGTAGGGGTCATTAAGATATTCATGCCATAGTAAAATAGGGGTTGGTATTATTATGTTAGTTCTCCTTAAAAGAAATCTGTCATCTCATCATTGCTTTATAATGTCCCAAAAATCATGAAATACATCTAAATATGCTTATTTCATTCTAAGGGGAATTGTATCCTAGGAATAAGTAATTTGTTTAGAAGAAGGACTTACCTCGGTACCTGCCCTTCACACAGCAGTCAGGTGTATCTGTATAATTACCATGTGTAACAGAAGCACTTACCTAGGTAGGAGTCCATCACACAGCAGTCAGGTGTATCTATATAATTACTGTGTAACAGAAGCACTTACCTAGGTAGGAGTCCATCATACAGCAGTCAGGCGTATCTGTATAATTACTGTGTGTAACAGAATGACTTACCTAGGTAGGAGTCCATCACACAGCAGTCAGGCGTATCTTTATAATTACTGTGTGTAACAGAAGCACTTACCTAGGTAGGAGTCCATCACACAGCAGTCAGGCGTATCTGTATAATTACTGTGTGTAACAGAAGTACTTACCTAGGTAGGAGTCCATCATACAGCAGTCAGGAATTTCTATATAATTAATGTGTGTAACAGAAGCACTTACCTAGGTAGGAGTCCATCACACAGCAGTCAGGCGTATATGTATAACTACTGTGTGTAACAGAAGGACTTACCTAGGTAGGAGTCCATCATACAGCAGTCAGGTGTATCTGTATAATTACTGTGTGTAACAGAAGCACTTACCTAGGTAGGAGTCCATCATACAGCAGTCAGGTGTATCTGTATAATTACTGTGTGTAACAGAAGCACTTACCTAGGTAGGAGTCCATCATACAGCAGTCAGGTATATCTATATAATTACCGTGTGTAACAGAAGCACTTACCTAGGTAGGAGTCCATCACACAGCAGTCAGGTGCATCTATATAATTACTGTGTGTAACAGAAGCACTTACCTAGGTAGGAGTCCATCACACAGCAGTCAGGTGCATCTATATAATTACTGTGTGTAATAGAAGCACTTACCTAGGTAGGAGTCCATCACACAGCAGTCAGGTGCATCTATATAATTACCGTGTGTAACAGAAGCACTTACCTAGGTAGGAGTCCATCACACAGCAGTCAGGTGCATCTCTATAATTACCGTGTGTAACAGAAGCACTTACCTAGGTAGGAGTCCATCACACAACAGTCAGGTGTATCTGTATAATTACCGTGTGTAACAGAAGCACTTATCTAGGTAGGAGTCCATCATACAGCAGTAAGGTGCATCTATATAATTACTGTGTGTAACAGAAGCACTTATCTAGGTAGGAGTCCATCATACAGCAGTCAGGTGTATCTATATAATTACTGTCATATAGTCAGGGCTGTCCTGAACATAAAACAAGGCCAATGACTAAATAAGGTTTGAGGTTTTTACAGTAGGAAAAATGAGCAGATTAGATGGGCCGAATGTTTCTTATCTGCTGTCAACTTACATGTTTCTAGTTATGGTGTGAGATGTAATGACTTTTTAATGAAGCATCTCCTAGCAATCGGAGTATATTTTTTTTTTTACTCAACAAGAACAGTTCTACTGGAATGGCAGCAATGTAGGTTGAGATCTGTGTAGCTAATTTAATAAGTGAAAAAACAAATCTCAGAGGCAAATTCCATCAATCATCAGTAGATGGCCAAGGCTGGATTTCTCAATAGCAAATGCCCAAAGTTTCAAGTTTTCTGGGGCGGAGCCTCAACTGCTCTGGCCACACCCATATTCTGAAATGTGGGTGTGGCCGGAGCAATCTCAATGTCCTTGCTACCCCTTTGTAGGCTATGATTTAATCCCTTGGAAGCTGCTCTGCCATCCCAGAATGCATTGCGGAAAAAAGTGCCCACCCCTATACCAGCGGTTTTTGGCTTGTTAAAGGGTTAAACAGGCTCATGCTCTTTGCCGGCCTCAGTTTGAAAAAAACTGCTAGCAACTGTCATGTCCTCCTCCGTGGGCATGATGTCAGGACAGACTGAAGTTGTTATCTCTTGAACAAAGAGACGACGGTAGGATTCATAGGGGGCATTAGGATTTTCTGGCCATAGTAAGGTAAGTGAGGGACTATTATTAGAAAGTGCTTGTTCTCCTTTAATAACTCATGTTGTGAGCATAAAAGGTCAGTGATCACCTTGTTCTCTTCTAGTTCATTGGCGAGGTGCAGGAGAATCGAGTTGATGTGGTGGTGGCCAATCTGACAGTTGTTGACCGAGACCAACCCTATACGCCCAACTGGAACGCGGTATACAAGATCATCAGTGGGGACCCGGGTAATCACTTCATCATCAAGACAGATCCTGTGACCAATGAGGGAGTTGTAACTGTGATGAAGGTGAGAAGCAGTTTTATACCTTTCTGTATATCTACAGGTCATCTCACTGTCATACTGCCTATGTTCTGAGTGGGTTTCTGTGGGGTCTGTTTAATAAAACTGTGCTTTCAAGGGATAGTAAGGTTTAATTTTAAGTTTATTTAATATTGTAGGCATTAAAAAAATAATTACATTGATGTAAGTCTTATCTCTCAAATCTTTATGGTTTGAGAGATATAACTGGCTAATGTTCCCCCTGTCCAGGCTGTTTCAGACAAGTCAGCTCTCTAGATGACAGCAGCAGATTCGGGTCATTTGACTGGAAGGCGGCTCTTCAGCAGAGCCAAAATTGCACTATTTAGAAATAAATACGTCTTGGAACGGTCCACAAAATGTGCTTGCAAACCAGGCATGCTTTGTAGACCTTTCCAATTAAGTATTTATTTTGAAATAGCGTGATTTCGGCTCTGCTGAAGAGCCGCCGGTCCCGGGACTAGAATTTCCTAATGTCAGCTAGATGGCAGACTTGTCTGAAACAGCCTCGAGGGGGGAGCTTTAGACATTTATGTCTCTCAAACCATAAAGATTTGAGAGATAAGACTTACATCGATGTAATAATTTTTTTAAAGCCAATGATATTAAATAAACTTAAGATTAAACATTACTATCCCTTTAAAAGTGAAGAGAAAAACAGAGATTATTATTGCATATTTTTGCACCTAAAAAAATCTGTATTTCTTATTAAAAAAGTGCACTGTTTTCGGAAAATTTGTATTGGTAATAAAAAATATCAGTGCTTCTGAAACACTAGCACTGCTAATAATTCTCATTGGGAGGATGTATAGAACCAAGCTAATAATCAGAGTGTCTTTAACCCCTTAGTGACCGGGCTCTCTAGCACGCGGCCGGCACTTATAGTGTTAGTAATGTCTAAAAAAAACTTTTTTTGCATTTAGAATAGCTTAAAAAGCTGATCTAGATGCAAAAAAAACGTATCTCTCAAATCACTATGGTTTAAGAGATACGGGCGTTTAAAGTTTGATTTCTCCTACTGACAGCTGTAAAGCTGTCAGCAGGAGATTTGTGTCGGTCGACACGGTGGCGCTTGAGAAGTGCCGAGATCTCGTTACTTACACGGAATCCCTCCATTGGAATGGTCTAAAACGTGTGCTTGAAAACCAGGCACTCGTTTTAGACCATTCCAATAAAGGGATTCCGTGTAACTAACGAGATCTCGCAGGCACACGTTTTAGACCATTCCAATGAACGGATTCCGTGTAAGTAACGAGATCCCGGCACTTCTCAAGCGCCACCGTGTCGACCGACACAGATCTCCTGCTGACAGCTTTACAGCTGTTAGTAGGAGAAATCAAACTTTAAACGCCCATATCTCTTAAACCATAGCGAGATATGTTTGTTTGCATTTAGATCAGCTTTTTAAAGGGATAGTAATACTTCGTTTTAACTTTATTTTATTTTGTAGGCATTAAAAAAACATGAAGAATGATATAAGTCTTATTTCTCAAACCTTTATGGTTTAAGAGATATTCACAAGCAAAGTGTCCCCCTCCCGCCCCTTTTACTGATGTAACACTTCTCAGCCAGAGCAGAAGGGAGCTGCCCAGGTAGACTGCAGAGAGGGACAATCTTCAATTAAGATAAGGGAAAAACCTGAAAAACTTGTCAAGGGGGGCAGAGCTTTCATTGTTCTCATAGGAAGAAGATTGTTCCCTGCTGTTATCTGTCTGGTCTATGGACTGGATTCCACATCTGAGAAGAGATGACTTACACTAGGTAAAAGGGACGGGAGGGGAAACTTTGCTTGTGAATATCTCATAAACCATAAAGGTTTGAGAGATAAGACTTATATCATTCTTCATGTTTTTTTAATGCCTACAAAATAAAATAAAGTTAAAACGAAGTATTACTATCCCTTTAAGCTCTTCTAAATGCAAAAACGTTTTTTTTTTTAGACATTACTATCACTTTAACACCCGCCGAACGTTTTTCTTTCATTTTATTAATTGACTTCCAGGACATACATGTACATTCAAAGTCTCTGACACTGTCCACCTGGGACATCAGCTCGGGACGTACGTATACGTACTCGGGCGGTAAGGGGTTAAAATTGTGGCAAAGCAACGTATATATATATGTATAAACATTTAGAAACATTTTCAGATGGCTTTTTTGAAAAGTGGAGTAGAAATGGCCTTATCCAAATAAGAATTCTGTCAGAAGGTAGTTATAAAGAAATGTGATAATTGCACCAAAAATACAAGCAGTTTTATTGATTAAATCTTAGTTCCATGTATAATCTGTTCTTAATGGAAGAATAAGCAATGTATATAAAAAAACAAATCTTACTAGCAAATTTTCTGCAAGAGTTCTCAGTATTTGCTATTTACTTTATAAATATGACCCTTATTTGCAAATTTTAGTGATATTTCTTAAACAGACACTAAAAATACTTTTTATACATCTCCCTTAAAGGGATAGTAATACTTAAAATGTAAAAAAAAATATGTTGTAGGGTTTATCCCTCTGAGTAAAACAAGAGTACTCCCACTGCTGAAAGGTGTTTTATTCAAAAGTTATTCATTTTCAAAGTTGAATTTTTTAGATGCAATATCACAGTGGCCTGAAATTGTACAGTGGCGCTGTTGCTACACCATCCTATGGACAGCTCTGGTCCTGGGACCATAAATTTCCATAGGATGGTGTAGCAACAGCGCCACTGTACAATTTCAGGCCACTGTGATATTGCACCTAAAAAATTCAACTTTGAAAATTAATAACTTTTGAATGAAACACCTTTCAGCAGTGGGAGTACTCTTGTTTTACTCAGGGGGATAAACCCTACAACATATTTTTTTTTACATTTTAAGTATTACTATCCCTTTAAGATAAAGTTAGCAACGCTGATAACATTTGTATTTCTGCTAATAAAAATTCACAGTGCTAATTAAATGTGTCAAGGCATCTAAAGCTGTGCATTTCAATACGATTTTTTTTAAAGAAGCAATGCAATTTTTTTAGTACATTGTAGAAAATACAGCTGGTGCTAAATACATTAATTAATTAAGTGCAATACCTATTTGTCCTTCAAATTTTCAAGTGCAATTGCACAGCCTCCTGTCTCTTTATCCAGCCATCTTCAACCTGTCCATCCAAATATTTCTAATGAATTAGTCATATTTCAGTTTAATTATATATAAACTAGTTGAACAGCCCGTTACACGGGCCACAGTGCCTATGCAACCAGGTCGCGGGGCAGTCACGCGCAGTGGAGACTGCCCACGCCACGGCTGATACAGAGCTGGACGCTCCTTCGGAGCGCCCAGCTCTGTATCAGCCGCGGCACAGGCAGTCTCTACTGCGCATGACTGCAGCATGCGCAGCAGTGTGTACTGCACGTGTTGCGGGATTACACAAGATTTGGCAAATTATTATATAGGATAATCTGTCTGTCCTAATATCTTGAAGAGATAGTAATGTCTGAGTATAAATTAAAGTGTTAGTAATGGCTGATTTTAACCCTTTGAGTGCCAGAGATGTAAGCAATGCATTGCTTTGCAATATGTTGTGTACCCCCCTGGCACTCAAAAGGTTAATAAAATGTAATGTTGTAGATAATAAAAAAAAAATGAATTGATGTAAGTCCTGCCTCTCAAACCTTTATTGTTTGAGAGACATACGCTTCTAAAGTTCCTCCCTCCCCTTTCACAGACGTCAGTGTTCTAACTGACATCAGGAGATCCAGTTTGTGCGACCCGATGGTGGCTCTTCAGAAGGGCCTAGATAGCACGATCTAGAAATAAATACTTCATTGGAATGGTCTACTACAAAGTGCGCCTGGTTTACAAGCACACTTAATAGACCGTTCCAATTAAGTATTTCTTTTTCGATAGAGCTGTTTCGGTTCTGCTGAAGAGCCACCAGCTGGTCCCGGGACCAGGATCTCATGCTGTCAACTAGAGCGCTGACTTCTGTGAAAGGGGCGGGAGGGGGGAAATTTAGAAGCGTATATCTCTCAAACTGTACATGTTTGAGAGACCAGACTTACATCAATTAATTTATTTTTTTAATATCCTATATAATAATTCGCTAAAACGTGTGTAACGACAAAGTCATGCACAGTAGAGACTGCCCAGCTCTGTATTAGCCGCGGCGAGCGCAGTCTCTACTGCGAGTGACTGCCCCACGACCGGCTGGCAGCGGCACGGTGGCCCGTGTAACAGGTTCTCCAACTAGTCTACAATATTACATTTGTTTTAAATCAGCCATTACTATGCCTTGAAGCTTTGATCATACATCCTAGTTTTTTACCAATGCAGAGTGTTATTACAATAATGTAACTGGTCTAATTCATGTGTAATTCAATTGTCCCTCTCTGTGACCCATCCGGACCGGCTTGCTGCTCTGAGGAGAGGCAGCGTTACATTTGTAAAAGGGGCTTGAGGGGAACACTTTATAACAGAATTACTCATAAACTACACAGTGTACACAATTGTAATAACACTGTATGGTACAAAAACTATGATGAATGATCAAAGCATAGTTTATCTAGAAACATTACTATCCCTTTAAAGGGCAAGAGATCCTTCACTTTACTGGAAAGAATTACGGGCCATATTTACTAAGCTACTGCTAAGTTTTACTCTGGAGCAGACCAGCTGCAAAATAGACACAAATGCACACATAGTCCCAAACACTAAGACGCACATACACATGTACACTCAAACACACACACATATACACACAAACCCTAATCTGCACACACTCAGACAGATGCATACATTCGCACACACCCATACACTCATTTGTAAACACACATGCACACAGAAACATGCACTCAAACAGAAACACTCACATATACACACAAATACTCACACACAGACACATGCACACAGACACTCACATGCACACACACACATACACACTCACACATACAAACACATGCACAGACACACACATACACAAACAAACATGCACAAACACACAGACAAAAACTTACATGCACTCATCCTATATAATAATTCACTAAATCGTGTGTAACGCCGTGACATGCGCAGTAGACACTGCTGCGTGTGCTGTAGTCATGCGCAGTAGAGACTGCCCGCGCCGCGGCTGATACAGAGCTGGGCACTCCGAAGGAGCGTCCAGCTCTGTATCAGCCGTGGCGCGGGCAGTCTGTACTGCCCGTGACTGCCCCGCGACCGGGTGGCAGTGGCACTGTGGCCCGTGTAACGGGCTGTTCAACTAGTACACACATAAACAGGCATTCACCCACGCGCACTCAACCACAAACACATGAACTCTCAAACACTTGCATACACACAAAAAAAATCCCAGACAAATTGACTCACTCACCAAACTGCCGCAGGTTTGTTCATTATTATGTTTCAGATGATATACTTAAAATCTACATTGTCAGTGAGGCTTTATGGGTGATTTTGGGGATCCATTGGACTACAAGGTTCTCCAGACCAGCCTGTCTACTACCTAGATTATGTTTCACTTGATAAATCTATCAAGGATTTAAGCTACAATTTTCCCTGTAGACTTTAGTGGGAATTTGTTAGACTGATGACAGTTATGAACTGCAATGGTGGATTCTAGGCCTACTGTAGAAGTAATATATGGATTCCTTAATCATTTGAATGTCAGAGGGCTGTGAAACGCATTGAAGAGCAATGCATTACACACCGGTCTGACAATCAGTGGGTTAAGGATAGATTCAGCTTCCTTTCAGTGATCGATCTGTGCTTTAGGAATTATTAATGCAATGGGGAGTGGGGTTGCATTATTACACTTTTTCAGACATCCTATCATCAGTTTCTAGGAAAGTAATTATAAAGTCAATTTTGGTCAATAGAAGCCGTTAGGTGCCACTACAGCCCCTATTGTTTTAGTGCAGTAGTTTATTTATTTCACTCATTAGGACCTTATAGGCAAAGGGCCAGATTTACATCTCAGGAGCCTGTAGGCACAGAAATCTGAAGCGCACCCCCATTTGCCATTTCCAGTGGACACCTCCACAATGCTCCAAATCTCAGCATTACCCCCCATATCCATATAGCCCTCACATTGCCCCCCATCAGCTCCATATTGCCACCATCAGCTCCAACTTATCCCCCATCAGCTCCATATTGCCCTCACGTTGCCCTATCAGCTCCAACTTGCCCCCATCAGCTCCAGCTTACCCCATCATATACAACTTGCCCCATCATCATCTACATATGGCCCCATCAGCTCCAACTTGCATCCACATTACCCCCATCATCTCCACATTGCCACTATATCAGCTCCAACTTGCCCTCATATTGCCATCAGCTCCACATTGCCCACATCATCTTCACATTGCCCCCACTTTGCCTCCTGCATACATTTCCTACCTCCCTGGTGGTCCAGCGGCAGATGTCTGTGCCTCCTTCTGTAGCTGCTGTTGCTCCCGCGTGGTCTCTTTAGGAATGCAGAGCGCTGGGAGATGATGTCATCGAAGAGGGAGCAACAACAGCTACAGGTCTGTGCCTTCTATCTGAGCCGAAGAAGGCACGGACCTTACGCTGTGAACAAAAATATATAATTTTTTTTTTTTCTTTACAATGACAGGCGCCCCTCTGTGGGGTGCGCCTGTAGGCAGATGCCTACTCTGCCTTACGGCAAATCCGGCCCTGTATAGGCATATTATATGAGAAAGTCTTGTAGGGAATGTAGATATTTACTAAGTGGTGTGGTTCAGTGACACTGTCTCTAGAAACTAAAAGTGGAAGTATCTCCTGGGAATTCCGAATAAGTGGCTCTTAATTTGTTTAAGAGAGCAGTAACTTTTTTTATGAAAACCTATATATTAGAGGGATTTTCCTGCTGATTAAAACAAGAGCTTGCCCACTTCAGGAAGTTGTTTTACTCTAAATTTATAACAGTTTAAACTATCAGGAAGTGAGTAACAGCTTCATCACTTCCTGACAGTTTAAATTTTCAGGAAGTGAGTAACAGCTTCATCACTTCCTGACAGTTTAAACTGTCAGGAAGTGAGTAACAACTTCATCATTTCCTGACAGTTCAAACTGTCACCCTCTGATGGAGCCATTACTATCACATTCCATGGAGAACTGTTTTCAGGACTTACTTTTCCCATAGAGTGCAACAAAATAACTGTATGGATACCAGGTGGACTGTTAGGGAATTTTCTGGCCAATAGAGGGCACTGTTATTGTAAAAAAAAAAAAAATCTACAGTTTAAACTGTAATAACTCTGGAAAGACATAGCTTGTAGCAATGGGAGTTCCCTTGCTTTTCTCAGCAGAAAAAGCCCTAAAAGAGAAGTCTTTCGTACAGCAAGTAAATATTATATATATTTTTATTTTTGTATTATTTCTGCAGTTGCCTATATTTAAAGCGGAACTACCACCCGACCCAATCTTTAGCTTCACTAAGTCCTCATCTGGCAACTAGCTGCTTAGTAGCGCTAGTCGCCAGAATAATTACCTTATTTAATAGATTTCTGCTCTCTTCCATGGGTGACAGGCAGGACGGAGAGCGGACATCTTGCCATTGTGACGTCCGCGCGACTGCGCTGTCAGTCCCAGCCGGCTCTAGGAGGCGTTACTAGGAGCCATTTGACTCCGGCTGGGACTGACAGCGCAGGCGCGTGGATGTCACAATGGCAAGATGTCTGCGCTCCGTCCTGCCTGTCACCCATGGAAGAGAGCAGAAATCTATTAAATAAGGTAATTATTCTGGCAACTAGCGCTACTAAACGGCTAGTCGGCAAATGGGGACTTAGTGAAGCTAAAGATTGTGTCGGGTGGTCGTTCCGCTTTAATTAGTTCCACTCGTCTTCCGTTGGTATAAACTTTCTGACAACAGACAGTAGGTATCTGTAGTCTGAATGAGATAATCCACGTGGTTCTTTAGAACCATGTAATCAGCTTCAGATGGTGAAATGACAGTGTACAGACATTAACTTCAACACAGTTCCAATACAAAAAAAAAGGTTTATCGATATATTGGTTTATACATGAGATATAACTAGTACCTCGGTAAGTTCTTTTCTTAAACAAATTTAGAGCCATTTATTTGTACAGCTATAGTTTCCCTTTAATTGAACAGACTTTTGGGAGGGGGGGTCTACAATTGCCTGGAATTAACCCTTTGCGTCCCCATCTGGCACTCAAAGAGTTAATATAAGGCTAAATCAATCATCCATGATCATTTTTTTTTTCTTAATGACACACCTAATCTCCTAAAGATTGACCACAATGCTTTATTGGATCTCACTGGTCTACAGATCAAACTCTCAGGAGTCACAAACAGTGGAGGCTGTCAGGATCTCCTCACATGATCACGGGCTGATCAGTCTGTAGCGGAAACATTCTGATAGATCTGACTGATAAAAATGGAGCTGCCTGTGTTCGTCTGAGGAGATCCTGAAAGCCTGAGCTTATGGACGATACACAAAGTGAAAAAAAGAGCAATTTTAAGTTAAGCAAATGACAAATAAAAATTTCCAAAATCTCCATTAACCCATTAACCTACATAATGCATTGTGCACCGGTATATTTAACCCCTTGAATGTTAGAGAGGTTTTTATATGTTTTTTTAAACAATAGTAACACTTAAATGAATAGTAATACTTTAAATGTAAAAGATAATATCTTGTGGGGATTATCCCCGAGAGTAAAACATCTGTACTCCCCCTTCTGAAAGGTGTTTTATTCAAAAATTATAACAGCTGAAAGTTGAATTTTTCAGGTGCAATATCACAGTGGCCTGAAATTGTACAGTGGCGCTGTTGCTACACCATTCTATGGAGATTTATGGTCAGTTGACCTGATCTGTCCATAGGATGGTGTAACAACAGCGCCACTGTACAGTTTCAGCCCACTGTGATATTGCACCTTAAAAATTCTAGTTTGAGCTGCAATAACTTTTGAAAAAAACACCTTTCAGCAGTAGGAGTTCCCTTGCTTTACTGCTTTACTCAGGGGGATAAACGCTACAATATATATTTTTTACATATTAAGTATCACTATCCCTTTAAAGGGACAGTAATGTCCCCCCAAAAAATATATCCAGTTTTATAGACTTTAAAAAAAAAAATCAATATGCTCCAAACCCTATCTCTCAAACCGCTATGGTTTGAGAGATATAGGGATTCAAAGTTCCCTCTCTCTCCCCTTCTCCTGATGTCAAGTGTAAAGCTGACAGCAGGAGAATCCAGTCGTACGACTCGAGGAGGCTCTGCAGCAGAGCCAAGATCGCGTTATCTATAAAGGTTTCATTCATTGGAAAGATCTACAAAGTTTGCCGGGTTTGCAAGCACACTTTGTAGACATTTCCAGTGAATGAATTCTTTATAGATAACGCAATCTTGGCTCTGCTGCAGAGCCGCCCGCTGGTCCCCTGACCAGGATCTCCTGTTGTCAACTAGACGCTGACGTCAGGAGAAAGGGAGAGAGGGGCAAACTTTGAATCCTTATATCTCTCAAACCATTGCGGTTTGAGAGATCGGGTTTGGACCATATTGATTATTTTTTTGAAGGCTACAAAACTGGATATCTTTTTTTGGAGTCATTACTATCCCTTTAATACACAAATAAATATATATTGATTGAAAATGTTTTGGTGCAGTATCTCAATGGCCTGAAAATTGTACAGTGGCGCTGTTGCTACACTATCCTATTGACAGCTCTGGTCAGTTGACCGTAAAACCTCCACAGGACGGTGTAGCAACAACGCCACTGTAACATTTCAGGCCACTTAAATACTGCATCTAAAAAAAAATCAAAGTTTGAGCTGGAATAACTTTTAAATAAAACACCTATCAGTACCTTTGTTTTACTCAAGAGGATAAACCCTACAATATATATATTTTTGCATATTAAGTGTTACTATCCTTTTAAAGACCTAAGTTAAGTAATGGAAGAATTTTATCTGTCCCCCTGTAATACCTTTGCTTTGCCCATAAATGTCTCTGCTTTGATTTGCTCACGTGACCCTTTAATTAATGAACATTTCTCTCTGGTAATAAATAGTAGTTGTAATGGTAACCCTACTCATTTTCAGCCAGTAGATTACGAGATGAACAAAGCCTTTCTTCTGAATGTTATGGTGACGAACCAGGCACCACTAGCCAGCGGCATCCAGATGTCTCTACAGTCCACATCGGCAGTGACCATCTCAATCACCGACGTCAACGAATCCCCTTATTTCCCCAACCGAAATGAACCCATAAGACAACTGGAAGGAGAGCCGGCAGGGAGACTTCTGACCACGTTCTCGGCCATTGACCCGGACCGATCCATGCAGCAAGCACTAAGGTGGGTAATTCCCAGACTGTAAGGATTGCTTGGGTGGGAGAGAATTAATGCATGGTGAACATAAAATATATCATTACTACGTTAAAGCCTGTAATTCAACGGGGTCTAGGTTATGCAGAAGCGTTTGTAGGATAGAGATAAAATATATCCTCCCAGGGCAAGGGACGGCGCAGGGGGAGTGGGTCACATGGGAGAGCTGGTGCCTGTGGGCAGAAGATGCTGCGTGACACTCAGCTGTTCTGTTCCTCCGCATGGCGGTGGGGGAGGGGGGACAGCGGCAGTATTGCAGTGATCCGCGGAACGTGCTGCTATACCGCTACTTTTTCCTCCACCGCCGCCGTGCCGGGAGCCATGTGCAATTTGTTTGGAGGCATCGCTCTCTATGACCGTGCGTGTTACGCAAACAGGGAGCGACGCATCCTAGCAAATTATAATAATAGATCGTTTTACTATGCGAAAAAAGCACACATATTGTATGGCCTTCCCTGCTGAGTACCACGAGGGTATGACTAATGCTTCTTTCAAAAGCTGTTAAAGGGATAGTAACCCCCCTGAACAACGTGATGCCAAAAGACAGCAATCATACAAACATACTGAACTCCCTTAGTCCCATCTCTCAGACCTTTATGGTTTGAGAGATGTAAGGCAAGACAGTCCTCCGGTCCCTCCCCCTTCTGCCTGACGAGCTGTAAAGCTGTCAGAGGCAGAATCCAGTCGGCCAACTTTCGGCGGTTCTGCAGGAGCGCTGACATCTAGATATCTCCGTATAATTACTTCATAGCAATGGTCTACAACATGTGCATGAAAGCCAGGCACACGTTTTAGACCATACCCATGAAGTAATATCTAGATGACGGCGCTCCTGCAGAACCGCCGTCTGGTGCTGGAAGCAGGATCTCATGACGTCCGCTATACAGCGGACGTATGAGAAGGGGGAGGGAGCGGAGGTCTGTCTTGCCTTACATCTCTCAAACCATAAAGGTTTTAGAGATGGGACTAAGTGCGTTCAGTATGTTTGTATGATTGCTGTCTTTTGGCGTCACGTTGTTCGGGGGGGGGTTACTATCCCTTTAAAGTTCAAACTGTTGTGGATTAATGGAGCTGTTGCTACGGTTTTCTGGAAAACTGTAGTAAGTGACTCACTTCTACCATAGAATGTAACATCATAACTGTGTGGACACCAGGTGGCATCGCTGTTAACAGTTTGATTTAAAAGAACTACAGTGTGAAATGTAATAACTTTTGGATGAAATAGCTGCCTACGGCACGACTATCCATGTTTTTGCTCAGAAGGAAATGTTGCAGAATATATTTACTATTGACATAATAAAATGTTACTTCTCCTTTACAATGACCCCCACCCCCCCCGGCACTGGAATGCTTTTAATCCTTTGTGTGCCAAAGAGGTATTCAATGTATTGCAATGCAATGCATACTCGTCTGGCACTTAGAGGGTTAATCTGCGGTACCTTGCTTTAGATTAAATGCTAATGAATAGAGTGCAATGCTTTGGGAGAGCTCTCTAGCATTCAAGGGGTTAAAATCACCATTAACTCTTTGAGTGCTGGAGAGGTACGCAACGCATTGCTCTGCAATGCGTTGCATACCCCTCTGGCACTCAAGGGGTTAATTAACCCCTTGAATGTTAGAGAGGTTTTTATATATTTTTTTTAAAGATATAAACACTGAAAGGAATAGTAATACTTAAAATGTAAACGATAATATCTTGTGGGGATTATCACCTAGAGTAAAACATTTGTACTCCCCCTGCTGAAAGGTGTTTTATTCAAAAGTTCTCACAGCTCAAACTAGAATTTTTCAGGTGCATTATCACAGTGGCCTGAAATTGTACCATGGCGCTGTTGCTACACCATCCTATGGAGGTTTATGGTCAGTTGACCAGAGCTGTCCATAGGATGGTGTAGCAACAGCGCCACTGTACAATTTCAGGCCACTGTGATATTGCACCTGAAAAATTCTAGTTTGAGCTGCAGTAACTTTTGAATTAAACAACTTTCAGCAGCAGGAGTTCCCTTGCTTTCCTCAGAGGGATAAACACTATGATATATATTTTTTACATATTAAGTATCGCTATCCCTTTAAAGGGACAGTAATGTCCCCCAAAAAATATGTGCAGTTTTGTAGACGTTAAAAAAAAAATCAATATGCTCCAAACCCGATCTCTCAAACTGCTATGGTTTGAGAGATATAGGGATTCAAAGTTGCGTACCCCTCTGGCACTCAGGGGGTTAATATCAATGGAATTATCTCTTGTATGACACAATTAGTTTAGTCAAAAACAGTTCATCTTTAGTTTTCTGAGTACGGACCGTCTGTTAGTTAACCAACAATTTGGCCGTTTCGATACATTCCTTCCTCTGTGAACTGCTGTGAGGTTCCGTAACAGAGTCAACAGACAGATTTATTTTTATTGTGTCTCCAACTGGTACAGTTCTCCTGTCTCCGTCCTAATGATGTCCTCCAGGATGGCAGAGACCTGACCTTCACATCACGAGGGTCACTGTCACCGTTGTTAAACCGTGTCAGGGTGGAGGTACCTATCCACTTTGAAGTTGTTATGTGGTCTCCGTGGAAAAACACAGATAAAGGGCCGGTCAGCGGTTGACCGCCGAGAGGGAAGCTTCTGTCGTATCTGTAGATTGTTTCGCTAGATGGCTTTTCTGCCATTATTACAGCCGAGAGAGAGGAAACTGAGTCCAGCCGGCCTGAGTCCAATTACCCACACTTCACTTGTGACATTTCTATAATCATTATTTGGTTCAGATGCTACACTCGGGGGCCTGGCCGGTTGACAGGGGAAAATGATTATATTGACTCATGGTGGCTACTACCTATTGCTTCTGGACATATAATGAAGCCTTTAGAAAGACATTCCCAACTAACGAGGCAATTGTTTTCTGCCTTTGTTCCTGGTTGCAGTGCTGAGCCTGTCACAGGGCGTTTTTACTCTCGCTCTCTACCGCTGTTATTTTTAGGGTTTATAAACTTGCCCCCCCCTCTTCTCTTACCGATGCCTTTAGATACGTTGTCAAATGTAAGAGAAATAAAATTACCTTGGTTCAATAAAAAAGAAAATCCCGAACTTTAAAGTCACATAATAACATTCAGTGAAGTCTTTCACTGTAAACTTGCTTCTTCCTCAATAGCAACCACAAGTGACGGATGGTGACTTATTTTTTATGTCCTTATTGACTTATGAGGCGCAGACGGGCAGGCAAAGTATTGTAAATTAATACATTGTACACCCCTCCTGAAAGGGTTATATGGAATGTGTTTCTCTTACGATTAACCCTTTGGATGCCAGTGATGTCTTTAGCATACCTTGACTATATGGGGAATAGGAAGAAGTGGCTCTTAATGTGCTAACATCATACAGCAGTCAGGTATACATACTTATTTACTGTGTGTAACAGAAGCACTTACCTAGGTAGCAGTCCATCACACAGCAGTCAGGTGTGTCTGTATAATTACCGTGTGTAACGGAAGCACTTACCTAAGTAGGAGTCCATCATTCTGCGGATCCCATTGGGTGACTTGTAAGCAGTTACTTGCCATAATCTAGCCAATCACAGCTTACTGTACTCCAAGCCAATGAGAGACTGTGAATATAGTAAGTACAGTTGACAGCATAGGAGGAAACTGAAAATATTGCAGCTGTCTTTGCATATGGAAGTGAGCAACTTGCTTCCCTTCAGCTGTTGTTGGACTACAAATCACATCATCCTGGATGAGATTAATGGGAATTTTAGTCCAGTATCAGCTGGAGGGAAGCAGGTTGCCTCTCCCCTCTATCTCCAGCATGGTCATATCCCCAACTGCAACAAGTAATTGTTATTATTATTTAGGTGTTTCTATGACCTGATAGAGGGCAAAAAGAGAACAAGGGGCAAATATCCCCCTTTTAGTTTGTCATTTTAGCACAATACATTAGAGACCTCTCAGACATTAAAGGTTTATATCCTTTATCTCAATTTACTGCAAGGAAATTAGTAAGGGTCACCGTGTCCTTACTGATTTTGATTCAAGTTAAAATGCGTACTTATGAGACAATCTTAGAACAAGATTGGTTCCATCTGTAACCACAAATTGTATTAATAGTTACTGAGGCGGCAAGGACTGTCTCAAGTGTCTGAAGTTTTAAAGTTTGGGTCTGAAATGTCCAATCTTTGTGCAAAATCACTGGCCAATTCCCAGAAAAGCTCAAATTAAATTGTTGCAGGAAAACACTATGCGCCATAGATTGTCAGATGTCTATTACAAGGCACAAAGTCACAGAGGGCATTGAAAGCCTGCCTGCTTGGAAAGATTTGAGTGGATCTGTAGAATTTGTGAGATTAACCATTTCATACCAGGGAGGCTTGAAATATTGTCAGCAGCACAGATCATTTTGAAATAGTTAAGTTACCTAAATACGAGTCCATCACACAGCAGTCCAGTATCTCTTCATAATTACTATGTAACAGATTGACTTACCTAAGCAGGAGTCCACCAAACAGCAGTCAGGTATATTTATATAATTACTGTGTGTAACAGAAGCACTTACCTAGGTAGGAGTCCATCATACAGCAGTCAGGTGTATCTATATAAATACTGTGTGTAACAGAAGCACTTACCTAGGTAGGAGTCCATCACACAGCATTCAGGTGTATCTATATAATTACCGTGTGTAACAGAGGCACTTACCTAGGTAGGAGTCCATCATACAGCAGTCAGGTGTATCTATATAATTACTGTGTGTAACAGAAGCACTTACCTAGGTAGGAGTCCATCACACAGCAGTCAGGTGTATCTATATAATTACTGTGTGTAACAGAAGCACTTACCTAGGTAGGAGTCCATCACACAGCAGTCAGGTTATCTATATAATTACCGTGTGTAACAGAAACACTTACCTAGGTAGGAGTCCATCACACAGCAGTCAGGTGTATCTATATAATTACCGTGTGTAACAGAAGCACTTACCTAGGTAGGAGTCCATCACACAGCAGTCAGGTATATCTATATAATTACTGTGTGTAACAGAAGGCCTTACCTAGGTAGGAGTCCATCACACAGCAGTCAGGTGTTCTATATAATTACAATGTGTAACAGAAGCACTTACCTAAGTAGGAGTCCATCATACAGCAGTCAGGTGTATCTATATAATTACTGTGTGTGTAACAGAAGCACTTACCTAAGTAGGAGTCCATCATACAGCAGTAAGGTGTTCTATATAATTACAATGTGTAACAGAAGCACTTACCTAAGTAGGAGTCCATCATACAGCAGTAAGGTATATCGTTATAATTACTGCATGTAATGGATGGATTTACCTAGATGGGAGTCCTTCAAAAGCATTCCGGATATCTATATATTTATTTACTATGTATAGAAGGACTTACCAAGGAAGGAGTCCTTCATAGAGTACTCAACTGTATGTATTGTAATGATCTATTGACAGACATTTGATTCTGAAAAATTTGAGTAGGAAATAGTACATGCAGTAAAGGTTTTCCACAAACAGGGTGTTCAAGGGAGTCTGATATGTCAGACTGCTAAGAGTAGACAGCAGAGATGTCCGAGTTTTTAAAAGTTTAAATTAAAGGAAATGTGATAGATCCACTTTAAACACGTTTAGAGACACTTATTCTATAGCTGTAGTTTCCCTTTACATAAATTTGCCTGGCTAATGTAGTTGAATTCCATAAAAATGTGTTTAACTTCACCAGATACTCAAAGGTCTCTGACCCTGCAAACTGGTTGACTATCAATGCCACCAATGGTCAGGTGTTCACAACAGGAGTTTTGGATCGTGAGTCTCCCTTTGTGAAAGGCGACATCTACGAAGCAAAATTCATGGCTACAGACAATGGTAAGTGTTTACCCAGCAGGTTGGGGATGATTCAAATTGTAGTGCTCCACAGATGGAGCCCCTCAGGTTGCCCAGTCCTTAAATAGGGTAAAGGCAAGATAGAGACAGAAAGACCAATGGATGGGATAGACACGTGAAAGGGAAGCGCTGGAAGTTGATAGTGAAAAGCTATATTTCAGAATATTTAGCGATATATTTGTGAGATCAGCAGGGCAATACACCATTACATGAGACCGGTAGACCATTACATGGGATCAGCAGGGCAATACACCATTACATGAGACCGGTAGACCATTACATGGGATCAGCAGGGCAAAACACCATTACATGAGAGTAATAGACTATTACATGAAAATAGTAGCCCAGTGTACTAATAAATGAGACTAATAATGAATTCATCAGCACAGCGTACCATTACATGAGACTAAAAGACCATTACATGAGATTAGCAGGTAAATACACCATTAAGTGAAACTTGTAGACTATTCCACGAAAACAGCAACTCAGTGTACTAATATATGAGACAAGTAATGAAATCAGCAGCACATCATACCATTACATGAGACCGATAGACAATTACATGGGACCAGCAAGGCAAAGCACCATTACATGAGACTATTACATGAGAACAGCAGCTCAGAATACTAATACATGAGACTACCAATGAGATCATCAGCACAACATACCATTACATGAGACATGTAGACTAGCACATGAAATT